>CM077082.1:169212602-169704456 GCA_039513925.1 Platanthera zijinensis | reverse complement strand
AACAGCGCATCTTCGAACAGGGCTGCACCAAAAACGCCGCTCATAGCACGTCCCTGGCCCGCTAACTAGGGAGGGTCCCGCTTGGCCGGATACGTGGTTGTATAGTCACTATAAGCATGGTGATTAGGATGGCAAAGGTGCAATTGCTAATAGGGCATCCCATGAGAAAACACACACCATGTACTTCAAGAATCATCTGGGTTTGATGCACCAGCCCCAAAACATAAAAAGACTGCTGACAGCAATGGTGTTAATCTTGTACTTAAAAGAAGGTATAAAAGATATGAGTGTTGGTGTTGGGGCAAAGTGAGAAACTATGCCATTGATTGTTGGCACAATTCTAGTGTTCAAAAAAATGTCAGCATACCTGTCAAAAAGGTTGCAGGCAAGCACGACAAATTCCAAGCTAACCTGAACCTAGGACCCAATAATAATTTGGGTTCTAAGGATAGGTAATTTTACTTGATGCAGGTGAGTCCAAGTGACCATACCCCAATATGGTACTTGGATAGTGGATGTTCCAGGCACATGACTGGAACAAGAAGGATGCTGAAGGATTACTCTCCCATAGAAAATGGACCCAAAGTAATCTTTGGTGGATCTGAAAAGGGGGTCATCAAAGGGTTTGGTAATATTTCCAATAGCTCTATCACTATCACCAAAGTGGCTTATGTGAAAGGCCTGAAACATAACCTAATAAGCATAAGCCAACTAAGTGATCTTCGTTATGACACTTCTTTCCTAAAGGGTGTGTGCCACATAAGATGGTCAAGTGATCAGGAGATCATTCTGACAAGCACTAGGAAAATAAATGTCTACTATCTTAATTTTGGTTGTGAGAGTAAGAACACTCCTATTTGTCTAATTGCAGGTGAGAAAGCATCTCATTGTGTCCAATAGCACAAGAGGCTAGCTCACCTGAACTACAAGTCAATAGGCCAACTCTTTAGTATGGAGTTAGTGAGGAATGGTCCTCAGGTCAAGTGCATTAAAGAGGGTGTATGTTCAGCTTGCCAAAAGGGCAATCAGACCAAGACCTTTTTCCATGGACATGACACCAAAGATTTTGTGAGATGTTTATACCTCCTGCATATGGATCTATTTGGTCCAATGCCAGTTCATAGTCTTGGTAGGAAATCTTACACATTTGTATTTATGGATTACTATTCTAGATTTATTTGGGTTTTCTTCCTGAGGCAGAAATATGAAACCCCTACTGTCTTCCATAATTTTATAAGTAAATTCAGAATGAACTTAACAATTCAGTGGTCAAAATCATAAGTGACCATGGGACAAAATTTTAGTCTAAATGCATGACAAAGTTGTGTGAAGAACTTGGGATTCATCAAGAGTTCTCCTCACCTAGAACTCCCCAGCAAAATGGGATTGCTGAATGAAAGAATATGACTCTTATTGAAGCTGGTAGAACACTACTAAGTGATACTTCTCCCCCAGAATATTTCTTGGTTGAGGCAGTAAACACTGCTTTTCATGTTCTCAACAGAGCTTCTATCACCAAAAGCCACAAGAAGACACCCTATGAGATTATGAAAGGCAGAAAACCAAATTTAGCCTACTTTAGAATCTTTGGTAGCAAGTGTTATGTTCTTAATAATGGCAAGCACTATTTAACTAAGTTTCCTGCCAAATCCCAAGAAGGGATATTTGTTGGGTACAGTAATAGTAGTATGGCATACAGGGTCTACAACTTGAATACTCAACTTGTAGAAGAATCTGTTCATGTAGTTTTTGATGAATCTATTTTAATTAACTATGAGCTGTCAAAAACTTCTTCTAACTCTATAGGGTTGGAACATAAGATGGACAAGCTAATCATCAGTGAAAACCAACCTATGAGACAGGATGAGTAAAATGATGGATGTTGTCCAGGGGAGTACAAGACCCACAAGCTGAAGATGAAGACAATGAAGTACAGCTTGGTGAAGACAATGAAGTAATAAAGAGGTGGACAGATTTCCTTCAACAATAAGATATCTGAGGGATAATCCTGCACACCAAATCATTGGTGATGCAAGATATGGAGTTCTGAACAGAAGCAAGAGCATGAACACAGTTGTATGTTCAAGCTTCCTATCCTAGATGGAACCTAATACATTTGAAGAGGCTATACAAGGCCCAAATTGAATTGATGCCACGCAGGAAGAGCTGAATCAATTCAAAAGATGTAAAGTCTGGAAGTCAGTTTCTAAACCAAAGAATCACATTGTCATAGGGACTAAGTGGATCTACAGGAACAAGTTAGATGAAAATGGCATTTTAGTCAAGAACAAAGCCAGACTGGTAGCAAAAGGATATATGCAGGAAGAAGGAATAGACTTTGACCAGACATTTGCCCTAGTGGCAAGGTTGGTAGCAATAAGGTTGTTCCTTGCCTATGCAGCTTACTAAGGGTTTATGGTATTTCAGATGGATATAAAGTCAGCATTTTTGAATGGTGACTTAAAAGAGGAAGTTTATGTTGAACAACCTTCAGGTTTTGTAGATCCTCTTTATTCTAACTATGTTTATAGGCTTGAGAAAGCTTTATGTGGATTGAAACAATCCGCTAGGGTTTGGTATGAAACTCTGTCTACCTTCCTCATTAAGAATAAATTCTCAAGGGGGAAAATTGATAAGAATCTATTCTTTAGAGAATCAAAAGTCAAGATCATCCTAGTCCAGATATATGTTGATGACATTATCTTTGGATCAACTGAAAACTTCCTTTGTAGAAAGTTTGCAAAACTTATGCATGGGAAGTTTGAGATGAGCAGCATGGGTGAGCTAAAATTCTTCTTGGGACTCCAAGTTAGAAAGACTGATGATGGCTTGTCCATATCCCAGTCTAAGTTCACCAAGGAGTTAATTAAGAAATATGGCATGGAGTCAGCCTCCACCATGAGAACTCCAATGGTGTCAAGTATGCCTATAGGCAAAGATGAGGCAGGAAAACTAATTAATGAGTCTTTGTATAGAGGGATAATTGGTTCCCTTCTTTAATTGACTGCTAGTAGACCTGACATCATGTATGCCACGTGTCTGTGCTAGGCACCAAGCTTGCCCAAAGGAATCTCATTATTCTGCTTTCAAAAGAATATTAAGAGATCTTACGGGAACACCAAATCTTGGTCTTTGGTACCCTAAGAATAGAGATTTTCTAATAGTAGGTTATTCAGATGCAGACTTTACAGGCTGCAAAGAAGACAGGAAAATCACCACAAGCACATGTCAGTTCCTAGGTGAAAGATTGGTGTCATGGAGCAGCAAAAAGTAGACAAGTGTGGCTATATCCACTGCTGATTCATAATATGTAGCTGTAGGCAGTTGTTGTGCTCAACTATTGTGGATACAACATCAACTTAAATACTATGACATCAAGGTAAGAAGAACTCCATTATATTGTGATTCTACTAGTGCCATATCTATTGCTAGAAATCCTGTTTCACATAACAGAACTAAGCTTATAGAAATATGATTTCATTTCATTAGAGAACATGTTGAAAAAGAAGACATAAGTCTAGAATTTTTCAACACTAACAATCAAATTGATGACATATTTACAAAATCTCTGGAAGAAAGTAAATTCAATTATTTTAAGATTGAATTAGGTATGTTAAACCTAGAAAAAAATGTTAGGTCAGCACAAAATTTCTCAAAAAATTGGCTAAGTAAGAAAGTTAGTGTCAACACAAGTTCACTCTGTTGACACTATCGGCGAGTGTGTGGACAAATGAATAAACTCTGTCGACACAGAAATAAAATCAGTGTCGTCAGAAAAGGTTTGAGTCGACACAACTCTGTCGAGACCTTGTATTAGAAGATTTCTGTGTTGACACACAATCAACTATGTCAACACATAGACATGACGACACCTACAATTCTCTGTCGAGACCTAAGTAGTCTATGCCGACACATGCAAAATTATGTCAACTCAAAAGATTCTTATTTAGGCGCGTCTCTTGATCTACCCTTTTTAAGAATTCTATAAATAGGAGAAACAAAATCTAGTCGACTGTGCTATCCAAAACTCTCGACTCTAAACCCTATGTTGATAAGAAATTCTTCAGTCTACTCTCTTCTCTCTCTTTCATCCATGGCGCCACAGATGGAAGACAAAGTAAATGAGGGATATGAACTGGTTCACAATGCGTTTGAGATTTCCTCACAAGAAATCAAAGTTGTGATTACCCTAATCACCGACAACGAATTGGAATACCTAGTCTCAGAACCTACCAGGATATGGAAGAAGGAGGTTCTTGAATTCTACTCATCGGAATCAATGGATTTGAAGGGCATGGAGATTAAATCATCTGTCCAAGGTACTAAGGTGAACTCACACAGAAGAGTTTAAGTAAAACACTTCAGCTTCCAGGATTAAGGAGAAGATGACATAACATCTTCCATGACAAAGATGCTCTCCAATGGGGTGGACTGGATCCCACTACCAAGATTGAATCATCAATGAACAGGAAGGGAATGAATTCCCAGGGCAAATTCATGTTGAGATTATCTTCAAGGTAATTTGAAAAGATCAATCTCATGACCAGAGTCATATTCAAGGTGAAAACTGATTGGTCTACTGTTGTGTTTGAAAAGATCAAAGAAAGTCTCAAGAAACCTAATATGGGTAGAATACTAAGCCTGTATCTGGCTATCAATATTCCAGAAGTGATGAATCAGACTATTGGTTCTATGATTAATCACATGAGGAAGATGGACTTACGAATCCTGTCTAGATGGGAAAGAGTATTGACTAAAGATGTTCCTACACCTAAAAAATAGCAGAAGAAGAGTAAAGAAAAGAACACATCAGCCAAGCTCCCTGAATCCTCTAGTGATTTAGAAGAGCAAGTTGACTTCAGCACAGATGAAGAACAACCAAGAAAAAGGAAATCACCTACACCATAACTTGATAAAGAGGTTCAGGCTCAAGGGGAGACCATCCAAGTTCCAAATAACCTGGTGGTATCAACTATAGGGGGAGACGACACTTAAACTATAATTGTCCATGAACCACAAAATCCACAGATATCAGACCTAGGGGGAGGTATAAAAGAAGTTGAACTGGATAGTGAAAATGCAACTGATACAGTCATGACCATAGTTTCAGAAATCAACAATGTTGTAGCCACTTCTATTGAGAAAGAAGCACAGAATGTGCATATGTCTGAACAAAATCAATCTGAACAACAAAACTCTCCTAATATAGAGAAAACCCTGAAAGAGGACTTTGATCTCCAGGGGGATCCATCTGTTGAGAAGGAGAAAGTTATTCCTCCAGTTCAGATGCAATAAAAGGTAACTCTAGAGGAGTTACTTCCTGACTTACAAGGAGCAAGACTGAGGGGGAGATGCTAAGAACTGAGGGAGAGATGCCAAACATTGCCTCTAACCCAAAAGACAAAGTGGACATAGCTAGTTCCTCTGATTATTCTGAAGATGAAGAAGCCTCCAGAGCAAAGAAAGGGAAACTTGTGGAGCTCAGGAAGAGGAGCTCAGGCTATAAAAAGGCCTTGAAGACTGCTCCACAAACACCAGCTTCTGTAGTAGACTACAGTACACTTTTGGTGCAACTGCAAGTGAAGATGGATGAGAAAAGAACTAATCTTGAAAATTATATGGATGAGACCCACAAGGACCTGCAATTTCAGCTGGCCTAGGATATCAAATCCAGCAGATTGGAAGTCAATCAGAATAAAAAAGAGATGACAGATTGCTTCCATAAAGCAGGTAATGCTGTAGTTTACTTGGCCAAGCAACAACTGGAGATCAAAACTGAAATCGCAGACATTGCAGTCAAACAAGGTTATGTCCTTGAAAATCGACTCAGAATGAATGAAAATCTCAATGACTCCCATCATGCTATTCTAACAAAGCTTGGGAGTATTGTCACTGATGTAAAGACTGAAGTGTCAAAGCAAATCTAAGAGGATTTAAGAGCTGTCAAAACAGCAATCTAGGCATCTCAAAAAACTATCTCAGATCAAATGAAGAAGTTCAGGACCTACTACAAAGAAGGAACAGATTATCTGGCAGATCAAGTAAGGTTTCAAAAGGATGATCTGAGAGACCATGTGCTCATAAAAGTCATAAAGGGGGAGAGAGTATTAGTCAAAGCATGCTCAGATCATGCTAAATGGATATCTAATTGTATCTGAGCAACTCTTGGTTATCCACCCCTTTGTGATGATGACAACACTACTGAATCTGGAATTCAACCTGGTCACATTAAAGGGGTTCAGCAGGATGTAGCCCAAGTAATTTATCCCCCTTCTAATTTTGAAGAAATCCAGCAAGCAGTACACCAAATATATAGCCATCCACAGGGTGCACATAATGTTATTCTTGAAAAAGTTGACATGCCTGCAGCTGTATTACAAAGAGAAATAGAAGTACAAAGAGCAAGGGATGCTTTGAATGAAGCTCAGCAGTCTAGGAAAAGGTTTAGAGAACAACCTGAATTAAAGCCTGATTTTGAACAATAGAGTCCAACCTCCAGGAATATTATTCTTACTGCTTGGAATGCTGTTAAAGAAAATATGCATGATAGAGGCAAGTGATATTCTGAATAGGAATGGAATAAATATCAGAAGCAGCAAAATGACATATATCAGTTCAAAAGAGACCTTAGAGCTGGGAAGATACCTGCGAACTCTGTGGAGCCTAACAAGTATTTCCCAAAGCCTTTTCATTACTTTAAAAGGCAAAAGATCAAGGATGAAGAGCTCAAGAAGAATGATCTGAAAGGAAAGAATCTAGCTGATGACACAGAATCTAATGTACAAGCTAGGATTCAGTCTGGGAAAGGAATTGTCATCAAGGAGCCTGATCAATCCTAGGGATAGATTGACTAGGTTTAGAACTATGTAATCTTTTGTTCTATAAACCATGTAATTCAAAACTGATTCTTGGTTACTGTATTTTATCATATTTTTTGATGATATTACATGCTATTTCTTCTTATGAATTACCCTATCTGAGTAATGATTTTATACATCATAATCTTTATTTTATTATAAGTGGGGTATATCATTGACTAAGAGTTATGACTTCTCCAAATAGGGGGAGATTTTTTTGTACATTGGAAACTGTGTACCTGATTTGGAAGAAGCCTCACTTAACTCAATGAAATACATCAATGTGTATTTGATGGGATGTTGAATTTAAATGTGCAGGTTAAAGAAATGCAGGAAAAATATTCCAAGTACAAGTGTCGACACTTGAGAAGGAGATGTGTCGACAACAAAAGCTAGAATGTGTCGACACACAGGACTTGTTTTGACACACAGAAATTTTGTCGGCAACAATTGTGTCGACATCATCAGCAATTGTGTCGACACACAGGACTTGTTTCAACATACTCAAGAATTTTGTCAACAACAACTATGTTGAGACAAGAAGCTATTGTGTCGATACACAGAACTTGTGACGACACATTCTACAGAAGATGTGTCGAGATGATAGAGAAGGGTTGTGTCGACATTGTGTGAGCTGTGTCGACATCATCAAGAATTGTGTCGACACATGGTCTATTTGTGTTGACACATTTAAAGTATTGTCCCGATGCTTTTCTACTGAGATAGAATACAATAAGGTATCAGGTGTCAAGACTGAAGACTTGATAGCTGTCATAAATAACAAAGTTGTTGTATTTGTCAGAGTTGTCAGAAGGCCGTTATGAACCGGATCAACCAGTAACCTCAGATGGGTCTATATAAAGACCTATTCTATCATCAAACCAGAGATATCAAAGAAGAAAGGACTTGACATTTTTCTAATAGTTGAAATCTACAAGTCATCAAGAGAAGGCAGATCCTAAATAAGTCTGCAAGAAGAATTCAGATCAAATTCTGAATAGAAGACGGAAGCTGGATTGAGGATCATCTTCAACTTCACAAGAAGATCAACCTTACTTTGTTCAGATTCAAGAAGCTTTGAAGAAGCTAAGACAGGTTGGATCTTAAGCAGTCAGATCAATCAAGAACTGATCAAGAAGCATTCACCACTTTCTCTCTACCTGGGAGAAAGATTTATCACTTTTATAGTCAATTTTTCAGCAAGATCTTTTATAGATCTGAGTGTAAGAGAGTTATCTCTCTGAGTTGTAAGCCTAAGTTTATAAAGGCTGAGGTAGGGTTGAGTGCCTGAGGTAGGTCTTTGTGATCTGAGTTGTATGCCTGGTGATAAGAGCTAAGGTAGGGTTGTTTGCCTGAGGCAAGATTCTTGGGAAGAATCTTAGTTGTAAGACTTGAAGAAGTCTGAACTGTAGGAACTAGTTGGGTTTTGAGTTGTAAGATCTGAGGATCTGAGTTAGTAGAAGGAAGTTTGGCCGAATCTAGCACTCAACTGGATAGGTGAATGGGGGAGAGTGGACGTACCCACGAATTGGGGAACCATTATACAACATTGTGTGTGTGCTGTGTTTTCATGTGCTTGTTTTATCCTGTGCTGTGATAGTTGTAGCCTTATTTTTTATGCTGTGATTGCCTAAGTTAAAGTTGGATTTGAACCTATTCACCCCCCCCCTCTAGGTGTTTAGGGTCTATAAACCAAATCTTTCATGAGTGTACACTTGCACCCTCTTCGAATGATCCCTACTATGAACCCTTGAAAAAGAAAACATAATGATATGTGGCCTGAGTGCATGTACACTTGCACCCACTCGGAATGATCCCTATTATGTACCCTTGGTTAAAAAAATATAGAGTATCAATCAAAAATGTGGGAAACATAATAATTGCAAAGCTTGGGAGTGCTTTTATAACGTTGATGTATGTTAAGGTATTTACAAAACATAAAGGCTCAATAGTGATCTAGGTGTTAAAAAAACCATCAAATTTATCTTTGATTATCCCACCTATAATCTCCTATCCTAAGCCAAAAAAGTTACACCACAATACAAGTCCTAAGGATCCAACCTAACTAATTCTAACCAGTGTCGTGGAGAGGGTGTGAAAAGGCAAGCCTATGACTATCAATATTGGTACTTATAAGTTTTGAAATACTAATGCATATCTTATTGAGATTGTTATTTTCTCCTCACAATTGTTATGGATGACTATAATCCTATTTCTAAGAAAGAGTGAAAGATAATTAAAAGATATAATGGAGGAATATAAAGATAAAGTTATATTTAGAAAAGTCTGTTATACTATTTCCTATACAATTACAACATCAAATTTCGCTTTGAATTCATAGCAAACAGTGTGTGGAAGAAAAATTATTTATTGGTAACCCAAGTGTTTGAATTAGTTTGCTTAGGGAAAAGCAAACATTTAAGTCTGGGGGTATTTGATGAGCAAAATTATGATAGGCTCTTTACTATCATAATTGTAGTCATGTCCACTATTTTCTACATCCCTTTATAGCAATTTGTGAGAATAGTTAAGAATTTGCTTTATCATGAATAGAAGAGCACAGTACCCAATTTATTTTATTTCATGTATTAAGTTATTTATTTATTCCTTCATTTTCCTAATGTAGGTATTGCGAACCAGTAGAACAAAAAGTCTTGGAGCAAATAAAGGAGTTCACGGATTCAACATGGCTGATGACAGGATAAGAATTGGGCGAACATGGGTAGGCACACGCCCATGTCCCTACCTGTGTTCTATTGGAGTTGTAATAGAAGAATTGGAAGAAAAAGACTGAGAACCACACGGGTGGAAACACGCCTGTATGCCCAACCGTGTCCTTTTTGGGATGAATTCAACATTTGCTGCCAACCAACCCATGTGCGAAGAACACGATGAATAACACAGCCGTGTTAATACCCAGGTCAGATGACATGACCCACGACCAGACACGCCTATTCGTGTGGAACCGCTTATGAACCATCAACACGGCCTGTGATACAGCCGTATTAGAACCCGTTTCTGACCCTGTTTGTAAGGAGGCTTTAAAAACCTATAAAAAAATTAGATGAGGAACTTTTGGATCATTTTCATTTGGAGAACTTCTAGAGGACGAAAGTGGAGCACCCAAGCGAAGGAGGAATTGAAGGAGATTTTCGTATGCTTTTAATCTTTCATGTATCTCTTTTAATCTTTCCTTTCTCTTGGTGATCTAAATTTATTTATCTTTTATTTTGCATGAAACTTTTATTTGAACAATTCGGTAATCATGTATGTTATTATTTTCATCAAATTTGTTGTATTCTATTCGTATGTAGGCTTTCACCCAAACAGATTTATCCTAGTTATGAATTTAGTTTTTGTTTTACATGAATTCTAACTCATTAGATTGAGAAATTGGAAGGTTGTGATGATGTTTATATGTTCATATTTAGGTGATAAATGGATTCTATGTATTTTAGAGATAGGATTTCATTAATTTATGTATTATTTAGGGTACTGTATTTAATGAAAATTTGAGTGTAGTAAATTGTTCGAGAGAAAATTTGATCAACTTATATTTAGATTTTGAACTGCTCGAGAGATAATTTTATAATTGTTTAACCCTTACAATATAACGAATTTGATAGTCTTGTCATTTAATGATTACATAGAATTGAATTGATGAATAATTATTTTCATGTGAATGCTTTTAGTTTTTCGTCTTTTTATTATCTTTAATCCTCCACTATTTCTTTATCCAAGTAGTCATAGTTAGGTTAATCTATGTTAAATATAGATTTTAATTATAGGTATGATAATAGAGTGTGGGTGAGTACGAGCATTTGAAAATTCCCTGTGGAATACGACATGAGATGTAGATTTCTCCTATACTATGATTGATAGGTGCACTTGCCTGAATGTTAAATCAATCTAGCTTAGGCCCATTTATATAGTTTATATTAGAGTGTAAAAAGAATCTGCATCATGTTATACTTTGAAATCATCAGAAAGCATTTGCTTTGTATGCCAAAAGGGCAAGCAGACCAAAGCCTCCTTCACGGGCATTTGGACCAAAGACACTATGAGGTGTTATACCTCTTGCATATGGACTTGTTTGGTCCTATGCCAGTTCATATGCTTGGTAGGAAAGTCTACACCCTTGTGGTGGTTGATGACTATTCCAAGTTTACTTGCGTGTTTTTTCGTAAGAAAAAGAATGAAACCCTTAATGTCTTCATGAAGTTTGTCAAGAAATTTCAGAATGAGTTTGACAATACTGTGGTCAAAATTAGAAGTGACCATGATACTGAATTCTAATCTGATAGCATGATAAAGTTCTGTGAAGTGCAAGGAATTCTAAAAGATTTTTCTTCTCCAAGAACACCCCAGCAAAATGAGATTGTTGAGAGGAAAAATAGAACTCTCATAGAGGCTGAAAGGACCTTGTTGAGTGACACATCTCTCCCAAATATTTCAAGGCTGAGGTAGTCAATACTACTTGTCATGTACTTAATAGAGCCTCTATCACCAAGAGCCACAAGGATAATCCCTATGAGATCTTGAAGGGAAGAAAACCAAACCTATGCAATATCAGATTCATTGGTAGTTAGTGTTATGTGCTTCATAATGGAAATTGTTATGTGATTAAGTTTGCTGGCAAGTCCTTTGATGAGATTTTTGTTGGGTACTGTTAACCCGGAATCCGCGACTAGTTCTCCAGGTTTTCAAGTCCGGACAGCTTGTGCTTTCTAGCCGCCGTTCTCAGCTAGCCGACTTATTGTCAGACAAGCCGGGCGGCCTCTACGTCAGACAGCCGCCAGTTCCGGTCCAGCCATCATCTAAGGGTCGGCCTGTCATTGCCCAAGCTGCGCGACCTGTGTCCCAGGTCGCCGTCAGAGGAGGTCCAGATCAGCCGGCCCAGAGGCCGTCCTACAGCTCGGCAGAAGAAGGTCGCCAGGCCGCGCGACCTATCTCTTGGCTTTTCTTCTTTTTCTCGATTCCCGTCACCGCTGTCCGATTCTCTTGTACCTCGGGCAGCCGGTAATTTTAGCCCTGCCCGTTTGGGCAGGCCCCCAAGCCTATAAATAGGGGGCGGGAGTACACCCAAAGCACGCTGACTCGAGTCCAAGAGCTCGCTTGTTAAAAGCTGCGGCCTCGATTCTAGTCCTTTGCGGTCATTATCCGGCCGGCTTCTTCCTTTCTTCTTTCCTTTCTAAGTGTAATTGCTCAGTTTCTTATAAAAGAAAAGCCCGCCGCAGGAGAGGCATTCAGGCCGCGGCGGGCGAACTCTGGTGTTGCCGCTGTCAGCGGCGCTTTCTCTCTTTTTCCTATCCGGTCCTATCCGCCATTCCTAGCCGCTAGTAACCGACTAGCCGACAGTCTTTTCCCAATACGCCCAGTGCTCGAACGGTTAGCTGGTGGTGCCCGTTTTCCCCGTCGCATTTCGTGCATCAACAGTTAACACGCAACCTTCAGATCTCGGTTAGCCGGAGAAATCCGCGGCTAGATATTGTCAGACCGCTCGGCCGCTAGTGCTTAGCGGCTAGTCGAGCAAGCAGCGGTAAGGGTGGTTAACCTGCTCAGTAACCGCTGGCAATTCTATCCGCGCGGTCAGACTGTAACTGTCCGGCGGTCTCTAAGTTCGTGTTGGTTGTTATCTTTTCCGTTCGTTGATCAAATTCGCAGGGATACCGTTGCTGATGATTTTAGAGAGCCCCGCTTGCTACGTTATTCTGGGATTAGTGATCCAGTTTCACATCTGCAAGCATTTGAAGCGGCTGCTTCTCTAAAAGCCATGTCGGATGGAATCAAATGCAAGCTTTTTCTAATGACCTTTGACGGTCTTGCTCAGGAATGGTTTCATGGTTTACCTTCTCGGACCATCACTTGCTTTGGGGATTTTCAAAAACAGTTTCTTTTGAGATTTGATACTTTCAGGAAGCGGAAGAGAAACCCAGTAGCTCTCTTCCAAATCAAGCAGGAAGTTGATGAGTCTACCGCTCATTTCGTTGATCGGTTTCAAAAGGAAACGCTCGATATCGTTAACGTTCATCCAGACTTTTACAAATATGCCTTGATAAGCGGACTTCGAGAAGGTCCTCTCAAATTTAAAGTTAGCAAAAAGGAGCCGAAGACCTATGGAGATCTTATTAAAACAGCTAATCAGTTCATAATGGGTGAAGCAGCAAATGCCAACTATATATCCTTCTTAAATAAAATGGCTAAGGGATATCAGAAAGATTCTTATCATCAACAACCCGGTTCTTCCCGAAGTGCTTCAGAATCTCCGCAACAGGATAAATCATCAGAGTGTATAGAAGCTTGCCCTATCATGTCCTTTGATCCTAAAACACTCAAGTATGAAAAATACTCGGACAGATGTGTCAAGTTCAAAATTTCTATGGAAGATCTTCTGCCAATTCTTGCTAATATGAAAGAATTTAAAAAGCCTCGACGTATGAAATCAAAGATTGAACATCGACATGAAGAACTTTTTTGTAAATATCATAAGAATATTGGTCACAACACAGAAGATTGTCGGGCTCTCCGGAAACTAGCAGATCAATTTGCAAGGGCAGGGAAATTACAAGACTATGTTGTCCTATGATCTTCCAGCACATTTTCCACTGATAAAGCCGATGTTTCAAATGAAGATTCTGTTGTTAAATAGTGGAAGTGTTAGAAGCGGTAATACCTTGTTTGTCTTTCTTTTACATATTTCGTATATCTCCTATGTGCTCGGAGTTTCTGGCATTTTCTTCTTTTCTTTTGATAATGACAGTTGTAATAAATATAGCCCCAAACCAGTCCTCACCAGCATCCAGCTTCACAAATATCTCTCAACGATCATCGACAATTGGGTTCAATTAGGTTTCAAGCCCATATCCTTTTACTAAGCTTTCCTCTAGAAATAAGCATTCATATGCCCTCTAAATTCTGCTTCCTAGCTTTACACTTAATATTGACATACCTATGTGACATTTACTTATAACAAATATAATACGACTTTTTTGGCCCTCCACATCCCGCTCGACATCAGTCGCAGATGTGTAGTGGCAATCCCGCTCGACATCAGTCGCGGATGTAAACCCCGCTCGAATCATTCGCGGATGAGTTAAATGAGAACTTCTTTAGAAGAGTGATGATTCTCAGTTTATGCGTAACACAGTGTAGGCAGAGTTTTCGTTATCTTTTCAACCTGCAAGTTACAGTGATAGATAAATTATGGTTTTCACATATTGCTATTATTTTGCCCGTTTCAGCTTATCCACCGTCTCACGGTCTTACAACCTAGCCGGTTTATATTGCACAGTCCGCAGACCGCGCGGTTACCTATTTCGGTTTATTCTATTCGGCTGTGAAATCTATCTCGGATTATTACTAATATATTCTGGAATTCGGCCGACTTGATCCTGTCAATTAATTCTAGTCCGCCAAGTAGAGGGTAGTGAATTGAGTTGTTGAGTCTGCAAATCTTGAGGTCCTGTGAGGAAAGCAATGCCACTCCGGCCGCACCTACCCGCTTGGCCTCTAGACTGCGGTTATCCTATCCGCTCAGTTCGCCGGTCCTTGGGTTGATTCGGTAGTTCATAGCCCTGTGAGGAAAGCTATGCCGCTCCGGCCGCACCTACCCGCTTGGTTATGAATTACGGGTCATTTCTGATATTATTATTGATGCAGTGCGGACTCCAGTTATCCTATCCGCTCAGTCCGCCAGCTTATGGTATTCATTCAAGTCAATTCGCGGCTTGCTATGTAAAGAAGTCGCAATATATTTATCTCTATCGCTAAGTAGTTTCCCTATTGAAAGCGAGTTTCGTATTAAAGTTCGGACAGGCCGCCACAATCAGCTTGCTTTTTACAATATCTATCCGGTTTATCCCCTTGGCCGGGCGGCTTGTTGATCGCCATGTATCTTCTTCATCTCCAATAAAATTACGGCCTATAGATTAATCGTGGGACTTCGTGGTTGAATATGAACCCTCAACAGTTGAACTGCCTTATATTCTTGGCGAATAATCGCCTAACCGCCCGACTTATTGCTCTATATACGCTCAAGGATGACCGGATTGTTATAATTTCGCAGACGACTAGTATATCCGGTTAGCGGTATTCTACTCGAGTTTAACCGAAGCAAAGGTAATTATTATTCGGTGAAGTCATCGATTAGATTTTTTTAAGCTGGAAACGAGTAAGAAAGATTAAGCCGCATACACAAACAAGTAAGTAAAATTATAATAGATTCTCACAAAAGGTAAAATATTTTCATTTCTCATGTCAAGTGTAAAAGGTAGACCGTGCGGTGTACAAAAATCTTACCGGCGGTCTCAAAAAATGTAAAAACTTTTACAAGTAATCTATCCTAGCAATTCGGCTGCAATCTTTTGGACGCGGGAGTACCGGAGTCCGGTTCACCGTCGATGTCGATCTCAGAAGGCGAGTAGTCGCCACTGTCAGACGAGGATGAACGCGAACTGCCAGTGCCCCTGGTCTCTGACGAGCTGGCAACAACCTGCGCGGTCTCAGACGCTTGACCGCCGGTTTCTGAAGAAGCGCTCTCGCTCCTGCTTCCCTCGCTGTCCTCTTCCTCTTCTGCCTCGCCCTCTCCGCCGATCTTCTCCTTGCCTTTCAGCGCTCGATAAACCGCAGCCACCCTTTTCTTCAAGGATGGATACAGGTCGGCGCAGGTGAAGTCGGTGAATCCCGGGGCGAGGCCGTTGCGATCTCGAAGGCTTTTCAGCACTCCGTCGATCCCTTGCACAAGCTGCGGAAAGACCGCGTCCTGAAAGGCCGAGTTGGCCGGATCGTACATTTTCTGCAAAGGGAGGAAGAAGGTCAGTCCGAGCGGCTTGTTAAATGAGGTCGCATAAATCAGGTAATATCTTACCGCATTGAGCTCCTTTAGCCGTGTGATTTCTTCATCCTTTTCGGCGAGTTGCCGCTTCAGGTCGCCTTCACTTGCGACTAACCGCCTATGGGCCAGGCCCATATAGTGGTTAGCCACAAAGCTTCTCGCGCCGACCTGCGCGGCAAACCGCGAGAAGTCCTCTGCAGGTATCTTTTTTAGCGCCTTCAAATTGCGCCTTCCATACAAAGCCGCGCCAGGCGCGGAGGCATGGCGGCTTACGGTTTCCTTCCCCCAGTTCGGGAGGGCGGTGGAAACTTGTACTGATTCGCCGTCGGCACTCCACTGCATGGTGGGGTTGCCGTGGAGGTCTTTCAAGCGGCTGCCCATACCAAGCAGCGTGAAGCCGCTGGAGGAATCCGATTCAATTTCCACTTCAGCCCGCTCCGGCCTGGCCCTCTTCGCCCTCTTCTCCCTCTGTGTAAGGGTTAGGCCGCCTGGAGTAAGCGGCTTGTTCAGCGGGACCACGACGGCAGCTGCAAGGCAAAGTTAACAAGTCAGTTGGTAAGCCGCGCGGCTAGCAGAGCAGTTCGGCTGGGTGATACTTACTGTCCTGCCCATGGACATCCTCCAAAGTCGGGAGCAGCGGGAGGTAGTGGGTGACGTCGAGCCGCTCGCCCTTGAAGAAGTTGAAGATCTCCTTCTCCACCCCGTCCAGTCCGTTGCTGCCAAAAGCAGCTTCGTCGCGAACTTGCGGATGGACCGGCAGGAGTCCGAGGTTACCCTCGAAGATCAGGTATCTTTCTGACCAATTCGCAATTTTGTTCGCCAAGTTGACGACTTTCAGGCCGCGGCAGCCGAAGTAAAGATGTCCTCTGAAGATCTTCATTCCCGAGTCCGGAATAGACCGCACAGAGAAGCATTCTCTGAACAGCCTTATCGAGAAGCAAACTCGCTCCGACCTAAGGTAGGAGATGAAGCTGTAAATCGCTGCAATAGAGTTCGGGGGCAGCTGTCCTGACACTACTCCGTAATGGTCGAAGACCGCGACGGCTTCCATTAGCACAGGGAAGCCGAAGCTGCAGTCAAAGTGATCAATTGGGATAGCGATCTGGTTGGCTGCGGAGGTGTTAATCCGCTCGTGAGGTAGCGGAAGCCGCGCGAGCAGCGGGCTGTCTTTCATATGCTTCTCTGCAAAGCTGTCGAGCTCGACTTGGGTAAGCCGGCCTTCCTTATGATCCGCCGAATGGAAGGCGGAAGCCGCGTCGATCCTAACGGCTGGAGCTTTGTCAGACCGCATCGCCATTGCTTTAGCCCGCATTTTGATCTTCTCTGCCGAAGACTCCGGGATCATCTCAATTTATAGATTTCCTACGCAGCTACAGTAGCGGTTGTCAAATCGCGGTTAGATATCAGGCCGCATGGCTCAACCTGCAAGGTAAAGTATTCTAACCGCATTCTAGTTCGGCATTTCGAGCGACTAAAATTCCAGTACTTGGCGAAATTTCTAAAGAAGAAAAGACAGCGAATAGAAGTATTCAAACCGCACAAAGCCGCATGCAATTCGCAATAATATACTATCGAACATACAACAATTGTCCACAGGAATCAAACTGTCCGGCATCACGAGTTGATGCTTATTACAATGCCAAATTAAAGTTCTCATAATTATCTCTCTCCACTCTCTGGAGCCTCTCGCCCAACCCGCGCGACTTGGTCGCCGGCCTGTACCAGCTGGACATACACCTGACTAACAAGGTTGTGGATATTGTGCAGAGTCCGATGAACTCGCGAGGTATCACGCTCTACGCGGGTAAATGGAACCAGCGACAGAGCGCGATCTCCCGGATCGCCAGAAGCAGCGACCTGCCTAACCGCCGCGACTACTGGTGAGTCCGAAGTCTCTCCGGAAGCCGGGCGATTTGGTAGTTGCTGCTGTTTAGCAGTCGTCCCAGTAGGTCGCAAGCCTCTGCCGGCCTCCTCTGGTCGATCCTTATCCCTTTCCTCGTCAAGTCGAGCGGTGTCCGCCCTTTCCCTCTCAATCCGGCCGAGCATCAGCACTAAAGCCTGCAGGTCAAGTTTCTCTGTCTTCTCCTGCTCCAGGTGGGCCAGCGCCTCCAGAGTTCTTTGCTCAGCGGCCTCAACCGCAGTCCGCATCGTTGTCTTCTCCTCCTCCCAACTGGTCAGGGCCTCTTGCATCCTTTTGTCAGCGGCCTCCAGCGCAGTCCGCTTTGCCGTTTTCTCCATGTCCGTGCTGGCCAGTGCCTCCTGCACCCTTTTGTTAGCGGTCTCCTGCGTAATCCGCATCGTCGTTTTCTCCAACTCCAAGCTGGCCAAGGCCTCCTGCGTCCTTTTTTCAGCGGCCTCCAACTTAGACCGCATCATTCCTCTCTCCTGCTCCAAGTCCTCCAGCACTTCTTGAGTTCTCCTTTCAGCGGCCTCCAGCATAGACCGCTGATTTTCTTCCTGAAGCCGCCACTCTTCTTCCTTGGCTCGAAGGGCCTCGGCATGCTCCCTTATCCTAGCCTGCAAGGCGGCGACCTCCTCCTGGAATTCGGCCGTCCTCTGGTCACGGACACTTGGAGGTAGCGGCGGAATCAGTGGAGGTAAGAAAGTCGTCAGATCGCCCGGCTTGATGGCAGTTTCATGTGCACCTGCAGCGAATAAACTGGAGGTTAGATTCAGTGACATGACCGGCACCTGGTAGAAGATCTCGTTAGAACGAGACCGCAGCTCGTGGTTATCTCTCCTTCGAAAGCCGCAGTATCAAGTCTAGCCGCTGGTCGCCTAAACCTTTCTGAATTTATTCGCTTTAGCTTTTCTTTCCATAGCCGCGCGGTCTCCTTAGCTTTGCTTTTCAGCTCAGCCGTGGTCAGGAAGAAGCTCGCCGGCGGAATGCAAATTGTGTCCGCTCCCTTCTTCCGTGACCGCGGCATGTAGAATTTTACAATACGCTTAACTTCTTCGTGTTTACCTTGCAGGGCAGGAAATATAGTCGCCACCTGCTTCCCGGCGATTAACTTCTTCATCTCCTCTATCTTCTCTCTGAGTTTTAATTTTTCAGCTCCTTCTGAAACTACAGGAGCCGATTCGCCAAGCTTCTCTCCTGTAACTTCGACATCGGTGACGACGACCTCCGCAAAAGCCGGCGGAGTTGCCAGTAACTTCTCCTGCTGCTGAAATTTCTCCATGCCCTTCAGGATATCGCTCAGGGATTCGCTAACCGAAGGCGTACTCTCTGGCTCGTCTGGCTTGGAAGATGGAGTCGACAGACCATCAGATACGTCTTTCTCCCGCGGCTTAAATTGCACACTAGCCGCTCCGGTCTTCACAGAAACATTGTGGTTATCAACCCGCATCTTCCGCGCCTTCCACTCCATCCTTTTCTCAAGGGTCTCGACCTTTTTCTTACGTCGCTTCAAGTGGCCGACTATTGTCTCTGTCCATTTCCTCTTCTCAGTCAGAGACCGCTCGGCCTCCAGTAGCTTCTTCGAGTCGTCCTCTTCAACAATGATCAAGTCAGCAGATGTGGGCAACTCGCGCGGTTTGGTAGAGTCGACACTCTTCTCCTCCGCCCCGACGATCTTCAAAAGGGGTTCACCTGATGGCGAGTAGGTAATGTCGAAGGATTTGGTGGCACCAGCTTGCGGGAGAGCAGATTTGGAAACCGCTTCGACTTTTGTCGCGGCCTGCGAGGATTCTGCGACGACTTCCATCGGTTTCTTTCCAGAATCAGAAGCCGCCGGTGCGATCGGCTTCTCAGTTTTCTTCTCAGGCTGTTGGTCAGAACTGTCCGCTTTTCTGCTCCTCTTTTTCGATCCAGACGACTTCTTTTCGCGATCTAGCATCGAGGACATGACATCCATCTTGTAGAAGTGTCTGTCGGCTTGGAGGATTCTGACCGCAAGTGGCGAATAGTGACCCGTGGCTTGGCAGAAATCTTGACGAAATGGCAGGGCCCTCGGCATTTTATAGACGCAGAAGCATTAATGGCAGTCGCGGTCTCTGGCTTAGTTCTACATTTTCGAAGTTTTTCAGAAACTTAAAAAAGTGCGGGGATTATGTTAACCCGGAATCCGCGACTAGTTCTCCAGGTTTTCAAGTCTGGGCGGCTTGTGCTTTCTAGCCGCCGTTCTCAGCTAGTCGGCTTATTGTCAGACAAGCCGGGCGGCCTCTACGTCAGACAGCCGCCAGTTCCGGTCCAGCCATCATCTAAGGGTCGGCCTGTCATTGCCCAAGCTGCGCGACCTGTGTCCCAGGTCGCCGTCAGAGGAGGTCCAGATCAGCCGGCCCAGAGGCCGTCCTGCAGCTCGGCAGAAGAAGGTCGCCAGGCCGCGCGGCCTGTAACACCCCTATCCGTCACATAGCATATAGCAGTAGGTCCGGCCGGGGCCCGACGCCATATACTACGGATAGACCGGTTGGTTACGCGTTGAAACCATTCAACCAATCATGTCGTCCTACACAACACCTAGCGGAAGCAAATTATTAAGTTGCAAAAGAAATAAGAACCCTACTACAAAGCATGAATGTCCACTACCAACTCAGGAATGTAATCATACACAAAAGAGAACTGGCCTTAAGGCCTTACATTGTTCACTTAACAAAATAGTGTTTTCCAAACTTCGGCACGCAGGCCGGCCATACATGAAAACGGGAAAGATACATAAGCAATTAGGCCTTCGAGGGCCAGCACAACAACAAGGGCTTTAGCCCGCTATTTCCCGCTCTGCTCCGCAGCACCTGCAAGCCACAAACCACCGCCCGGTGGCAAACAATAGCAACGGTCAGCAATGCTGACCAAATTATAACGATCCCGCCCCCAAAATCGGGGCGGCGATGCTCTTTCCCTGCACTTCATTAGTATAGGCAATGCTATTAATGTGAACACACATCAACACAGGCGTAGGCTCGCACGGCCACACACCCCGTGCACTCAGGGCACATTCTCGGCGAACCGGCCAATGTCACGTCAATTCAAGCCATAGACGTTCCCAATCCACCACCGCCTCTTGGACGGTCATCCATATGAGCATTTTGCCTTCCTGGCCTTGGTCACGGCAATTTAAGCCATAGACCGCCGAAGACCCTCATCCATGCCAACTGTCCTACCGAACGACATGGACCGGGTACGGTTCCGCCTGACCCGTGCTCATACCACAACGGCAATTTATGTAAGACCCCTTTTTTTTTTTTTGAAACCCGGGGTCTTATGCCCAGAACCGCCGCTTTGTGGTGACACCTTCGCACCCGGGAAGGTCGCCACTACAACGCGCCGATTCTGCCGGCCTTTTCGATCACCATGAGTAGCAAGTAAGAGAGAAGCAAGTCCACCAAAAGAGAATATCACATAAAATAAAACTCCACGATGGGAGTGTCCACAGAATATCATCAGAGTATAAATAGTCTAGAAATAAAAGGGCTCATGCCCGGTACATCAATTCCTCACTACCAAAACCACTCAATGCGGAAGCAAAACTAAAACTCTACTAAAGGGCCGGGACTCACAGTCCCCGTAGTCTGGACTCCCGTGCTAGACTGTCCCATCTCCAGGCGTACCGGCCTCCTGGGCTGCTCCTCCATGCTGGGCTCCGCGATCCCCTAAAATGATATGGTTCGAAAACCGTTAGTCTAAAAGACTAAGTCCTATCATCCCCCACCTCTTTCCCCACGCTCTAAGGCACCGGGCGGAGAGGAAGAAAGGGGAGGTCATGAAAGTGGAGAGTAGTCAAAAGCAGATGACGGTGGACCTAACTAGCAAGTTATAACAGGGGAGCAATATAAATCTTAAGTGTTGTAATAGGTATAACAGAAAGGAAGTAAGTAAGAGATTAAACCTTCACTTATGTGAGTACACATAAGCCAAGGGATCTTTTGCAAGGCTCCCATCGTATAAAGTTTCCCATACCACTTATACGTTGGGGTGTCGGTTATCAAACAGCAGCATATATATATATTGAAATTAACCTTTGACTTATAAACTTGCCCACACAAGCTTATAGACCAAGGGGTCGTTTTGCAAGTCCTAAAGTATAAGCGTCCCATTCCACTTATACCTTAGGTGTCAAGGTTGTTATGAATGATTATGATATGCATCTATATGGTGGGTATGTTATGTCATGCAGTGCAACTCACCCACCCAACTTTGTGTACACAAACCTTTAGTTCCCCTTTTCTGGAGATAACTCCCAGGATACTCCCGTAGTGGCAGACGGAAGCGGTGGGTTGGGCCTCGCCCACCTCAAAACCAGTAAAAGCACTACTGGTCTGACCTATCGTACGCCCTCAACGCCTGGTGCACGAGGCGGACTCCTGCGTACTCTTGCCGACTGGTCTGCCGGACTTAACCTTGGCTAAGTGCTAGTCACCTTGCCGAGTCAACGATATCGGTGTCGGTGCAATCGAACTCCCCGATATCGAGAACCCACCACCTTAATCTTTCCTATTTTTATGCACATGCAGCAGTTTAATATATAACAATTTTAAAGTGTCAACTCCCGGACTAAACCGTCCGTATAAACCACATCCGAGACCAACTTCCCCGGACTAAACCGTCCGGCTCATCTCCAGACTTCATCCCTTAGAACACCACGGGACGACTTAACCATTACCAACCCTAACTAATGAGTGTGTGCAATGTGAATCCCTATTAGGCTAATTACTCTTTCGTTTGTTTTAAGATTTACGTTAGCCCAGGACTGCCCCCGGCATACCCCGTGAAGGGCTCTCAAGGGGCACTAGGAACCAAGACGGTGCATTACGGCCCGAAGTTCCCTTTCGCAAGGCACTTATTATTGTTGGTTAATACCCCGTTCCCAAACCCTTAATGTTACTCTGGTTCTAACCCTAATGTGTTTTAACTCCTTCGCCCGTTCCAGGAAAGACGATGTTCCGTCGAACCCGAGCTCCACCCATCCTTAGTTAACCTAACCACTATCCCATACCCAATCTCATTGATAACCTCCGAATCATCTTGCCACGGCATTTACACATGATTTGTCGCCCTATGACCATGGTATTACAATTGCTATGATTTCACTATATGCAGACCAACTTGAGCTAACAACAAGTATGATAGGAAGTGCATCAATTTCTCATCCAAACACCCTAAGATAATTACTAAGGGCCTATCATGACTTTTATAATTTAAATCCAGCACTTCCAAATTTTTCCTAAATAATTTAATATTTATTTAATTATCCAGAAATTAAAGCCACGAGTGATTTTGAGCATGAGGTACTACATTTATTCATCATAAAATTATAAGAAAATTACCAGGGCTCTACAATGTCCACAAATGTTTACTGACTAAAAATTATAATTTTACAAGGCCTAAAAATATTATTTAAAAATCATTTATAAATTCTACAAATTGCAAGCCTTGTGAATCAACCCCTATGATTATAGATCCAAAAATTCTACAATAATTACCAGAGATGTAAGAGGTCATAAAAACTCATTTGTCTAAGTTACACCAGATTTCAGTGAGGGAACAACCCATAATAATTATTTGACTATTTTTAGAAAATCAATGGCTTGTGAATGAAGTACTTAAAATAATCAGTTAATAATTCCAGCAAAATTCAAGCATATGTATAAGGATCTAAAAAGCTCTCTGCCAAAATTTCATTTCCATTAATCAACCAGAGAAATCAAATTAATTAAAATACCCAAAAGCCTATTTTTGTGAGTTATGAAGGAACTATCATGTATTGAATTCCAAGGCTCTCAATATTATTTCCCAGAGACTTCCCTAAACCCAAGAAGTACACTACCCAAGTTTCATGGCCTTTAGGCAAGTTTTGGTGACCTATTTTACCTTAACAAAGGAGGTGTCCTAAACTAGGGTTAGGGTTTAAGGGAGGGTAACCCTCTCCAAATCTTCCAAGACTTTGGTCAGGGGGTTCTAACCTCACTAGTCTCCTCTCCACCAAAAATCACTTCCATTCAAGGTCATTTGATCCCATGCCCTTCACAAGCCCCCAAAGTCCAACCTAGGGGTTTGGACTTGGGTCCTAGGGCATACTCACCCCAAACCACTCCATACACCATAAGGGAGTGTTAAAGCCCATTACAAACCAGTGGACCAAGTTTCAGCCTCTGGTGAGGGAGTTTGGTCAACTAAAATCACTAAGTGCACTTTTGACCTATTTGCCCCTTAATGGGCTAACCTAGGATTGGGTAATTACCCACCCAAAACATCTCCAAATTAAATTAAACTTTACACAGAGCTTCCCTAGGTCCCTAAGGACTTCCCACCAAAATTTTGGGGAATTTGGAGGTCATTAGACCCCTTAATCACTCTAAGATATGATTATTAAATTTTAACAAAAACTATAGAAAAATGTTATCCAAAAATTACCATTTTTGCACAGCTCTTAGGTATAGTTAAGAGTGACCCCTGGTTCAAATTTCAGGTCATTTGATCAAGGGATGAAGAGTGGGGATTTATTTTAGTGGCTGATCAACATTTTGGACAGCCCTCACCAAAATGGTTGTTGGGGTCAGCCCACTCATCCAAATTGGTTGAAACCAATTTTGAATTAATCTAGACATCAAGGGCTATAACTTTTATATTGGCCATATTTTCTGTAGGAGGGCCTATGTATTTTTAATAATTAATTTAAAATCGGCCAGTAAACAGGAAATAAAACAATATAATAATTCATGGGTACTATTCATCTTCTTCCAGAAAACGTCAAAACCGAGCCCGCCGCAGGTGCCTTTTACGGGCTGTTTCCCGGCCACCCTGGGCAGCGCCACCACCGGGAAACACCCTCTATTTGTTCCCGGTGGTGGGGGCAATCCCTAGCCGGAGCTAGGGCGGCCGGAGGTGGCGGCACCACCCTACCCGAGCCCACCAAAGTGCCATGAAAATGACAGTTTTCTCTGGTTTTAGCCCACCCGACCGGCTCCTTTGGGCTTGAACTCGAACCCTAAACGCGTCTAAGATCTATAGCACAAGGGAAAGAGTGAGGGAGGACCTTCCCGGCGGCCATGCGACGTGTAGATCGGCGAGGGGCCATGGCGACGGCGGCGGCGGCGTTTTCTCCTTCTCTTGCTCCGACCACCACTTGCTCCTCTGTTAGGGTTTCGAGAAACTCTCTCTTGCTCACAGATGGAGGTTAAGAAGGAAGAGAGGGGAGGGGGAGGGCTGGATCCTTCAATGCCATCAAGCCCATTAAAGGGGTGGCTCGGTTTGAGGAGAGGGGGGGTTGAAACGGCCCTCTTGAAGGCTGGGAAACGGCTGCATCAACTCCTCTTCTCTAGAGGAGTTGAATGCAGCCATAAAGGCATGCTTTCAGCCTCTCTTGGCCGAGCCCCACCCTCTTCAACTTCTCTTTCAATATTTCTCTCTCCTCCCACCATTATTTCCTTTCTCTCTCTTCCTCTCTCTCTCCTAGTCACCCCCAAACTGAAAACTCCTCATCTCACCCCTCTAATGGCAGCCCACTAAGGCCATTTAATTTTTACATGAACTCACAAGAGTGAGGGAGGCTCATCTTCTCCATGAACCTATTATTTTCTCTCTCCTATTTTTCTTCTCTCTCTCTTTAATAATGGGGAAAATCCCATTTTTCTCTCTCCTAATCATCATGGATGATATTGCTGGTGGGTCCAGCCTAAATACACCCATTTTTAAACTCATCAAACAGGGTTAGCCCAAGTGGATTGAGCTTGGACTTGAGTTAGCCTATTTGGGCTAGTTTGACCAAATTAGGGCTTGGGTTGACTTTGGTCAATTTGGCCTTTTGGGTCACCACCAATGGGTCCTTGGTGACTTATTGAGCCCACATTAGGTCTAAGGGGATTTTTAGAGTCAAAATGAACCTACTAGGCCACCCAAAATCATAGTTTTGAAAATTGCTATTTGCAGACCAAGTGAGTCTCAACTAGGTTTTTAGGTCACTTGGTCTCCTGGGCTCATCTAGGTTAACTCATAGGACCTAGTCATGCTCAAGTCACTACTAGGGGGGTCCAATTTGAAAATGGGATGTTACAAATCCCAATAAACAAAACAAAAATTTCGTCCCCGAAATTAAGGTTAAGTCTACGGGGATGTTTTCTACTGGGTTAAGTCAAGCTTGTAACATCCCATAAGGGTTGAAGTACCTACTAGATCAATGATTAAGGGCTAGCCCCAATAAACAAAAGTTTAGCCCATATCTCCTGGAATATTCTACCAGTAATTGCAATTATGGAGAAAACTTTAAACCACTTGAGGAGTTGCGAGGTATACCTGACTGAAGAGCTCCGGGTACTTTTGCTGCATCAAGTCTTGTGGTTCCCAGGTGTGCTCCTCTTGTCCATGATTTCTCCACAAGACCTTGACCAGCGGAACCTTCTTGCGTCGTAAGACTCGTATCCCGGTATCGTCTATCCGGATCGGCTCTAGGTGCACCGATCGGTCGGAAGCTATAGGCCCATCCGTAGTCGTAATCTGCTGCTCCGGCCGAAGTAGAGCCCTCCTGAGCGAAGATACGTGGAAGACGTCGTGTAAGCCGGCCAGCTCCGGTGACAGCTCCAACCGGTAAGCTAAGGGGCCGATCCGCTCCAGGATCCTGTAAGGCCCCATGTATCTCGGACTGAGCTTTTTCCGACCACGCACCCGCGAGACTCCATGCATCGGTCGTATCTTCAAGAATACCCGGTCTCCTACCTGAAACTCTACTTGACGATGCCGAGCGTCATAATACTTTGCTTGCCTGCTCTGCGCCTCTAGCATCCGGTCCCGGATCAGTCTCACCTGAGCCTCGGTGTCTTCCACAAACTCTGAATCCAGAATCTTCGGATCCACGTCCTGCAGCCAAGATAACGGTGTCCTACACCTTCTCCCATACAGGGCCTCGTAAGGAGCCATCCGTATGCTGGACTGATAACTGTTGTTATACGAGAACTCCACCAATGGCAGCATCTTCTCCCAGGGCTCTCCGCGGTCTACAATACATAGTCTCAGAAGGTCTTCCAGCGTCCGATTGGTACGCTCCGTCTGCCCGTCAGTCTGGGGGTGGAAGGCCGTACTGAAAGTCAGTCGGGATCCAAGGTACGCCTGCACCGATCTCCACTCTCTGGACGTAAACCGCCCATCTCGATCTGATACGATCGTCCTTGGCACGCCGTGATAACGAATATATTGCTCCACGAACTTCCGAACCAACACTCCAACAGAGTCGTCCTTCCTGATCGGGATGAACCTAGCCACCTTCGTTAGACGGTCCACGATCACCCAGATCGAATCATTTCCCGTCCGTGATCGAGGTAGGCCGTGGATGAAGTCCATCGCGATGTCCTCAAATTTCCACTCCGGCACCGGGAGTGGCTGCAATAAACCAGCGGGATGCCTACACTCTGCCTTCACTAACTGGCATGTCTCGCAGTGGGTCACGAAGTACATAATGTCTTTCTTCATCCCTGGCCAAAACATCATCTTCTTCAAGTCTGCCGTCATCTTCGTGATCCCCGGGTGTATAGAATATCTACTACAATGCGCCTCCGCCATGATGTCCTCCCGAACCCGGCCTCCTGCGGGTATATAAACCCTGCCTCTGAAATGTAGCAATCCGTCTCTCAGGGAATAATCTCCTGTCGAACCCTCCTCCAAGGCTCGGAATATCGGCACTGCCCATGCATCTGTCCTTTGTCCGTCCCGGATGCGGTCCCGAATATCATCGATAGCCACCATCGATGCCAGATACTCCCTATATAGCTCTGGGTCATCCTCGGACACCAGGGATATCTGCATATCTCTGAAGGTCCGAACTAGCTCCATGGACATAACTTGGGGCCTGGCTTCGGAAGTGGCCGCTCTCCGACTCAACGCGTCAGCCACCACGTTTGCCCTCCCTGGGTGGTAGTGCATCTCATACTGATAATCTGCTAAGAACTCCACCCAGCGCCTCTGCCTGATATTCAGCTCCTTCTGCGTGTCCACATATTTCAAGTTCTTGTGATCGGAGAAGATATCGCAGTGGACTCCATAAAGATAATGGCGCCAGACCTTCAGAGCAAAAACGACCGCTCCCATCTCGAGGTCGTGCACCGGGTAGTTCTTCTCATGGGTCTTCAGCTGGCGGGAGGCATATGCTATGACATGTCCGTTCTGCATCAGCACCGCTCCCATCCCTTGGTATGATGCGTCGGTATACACCTGGAATCCTTCCTTTCCAGACGGAAGGGCCAGAATCGGGGCTGAGATGAGTCGGTCCTTTAGCTCCTGGAAAGCCGCCTGGCACTGCGCGGTCCAAACGAAAGGCGTCTCCTTCCTTGTTAAAGATGTGAGGGGGAGGGCAATTTGAGAGAACCCTTTCACGAACTTCCGGTAATAACCGGCAAGTCCCAAGAAACTCCGTACATCGGTGGCTGTCTTCAACGGCGGCCAATCTCGAACTGCCTGAACCTTTGCCGGATCCACTGCCAACCCGGCTCCGCTGATAATATGGCCTAGGAAAGCCACCTCCTTCAACCAAAACTGACACTTGCTGAATTTCGCATAAAGATGATGCTCCCGCAACCTCTGTAGAGTCAGTGCCAAATGCCGGGTGTGCTCCTCCTCCGTCCTAGAGTAGATCAGGATGTCGTCTATGAACACTATAACGAACACATCCAGGTAGGCCTCAAAAACCCGGTTCATGAGACTCATGAACGCCGACGGAGCATTCGTGAGCCCAAAGGGCATCACGGTGAACTCATACAGGCCATATCTGCTACTGAAGGCCGTCTTCGGAATATCCTCCTCCTGGATCCGCAGCTGGTAGTATCCTGACCTCAAGTCCAGCTTCGAGAAATAGTGGGCTCCCTCCAGCTGGTCGAACAACTCGTCTATCCGGGGGAGCGGATAGGTATTTCGGACGGTCAGCCTATTTAGTGCTCGATAATCGATGCACAGGCGAAGTGTCCCATCCTTCTTCTTCACGAATAAGACCGGAGCTCCCCATGGCGAAGAACTCGGTCTAACAAATCCCGCCTCCACCAATTCTCGCAACTGAGTCCGAAACTCCGCCAGCTCTTTCGGGGCCATCCGATAGGGAGCCCTGGATATCGGCTTAGCCCCTGGCACCAACTGAATCTGGAAATCCTTCTCCCTGTGCGGAGGCAATCCTGGCAGCTTCTCTGGAAACACATCGGCGTAATCACAGACCACCGGTATATTGGCAATCCGGTCCTTCTCCTCGGTCATCTCGAACAGTACCTGATATACCATGTCTCCCTGCAGATGGGCCTTGACGGCCTGAATAGAGGATAAGAAAATATAGGACGCAGGTCTAATACCTTCCATCACGATGAGAGAATCCCCATATCTAAGGGTAACCTTCTTGGCCAAGCAGTCAATCTGGGCATGGTTCCAGTGGAGCCATGACATACCCAGAATCAGATCATAATCTGACAGTGGCAAGATCGTCGCTGACGCTTCGAAAGGTTTCCCGCCTATCCATGCCTCCATATTGCAATGGGACGAGGTGAACAGCTCCGACCCGTCAGGTAGCCGTATCTTCATCATCGCCCCCGTGAATTTCTCCACGCCATCCAACCCTTGGATAAAAGTCTCCGACACAAACGAGTGCGAGGCACCCGTGTCGAAGAGAGTGTGTGCGGGTTTGCCGCAAATGAAGACAATGCCTGAGATTGTGACTTAACTTAGAGTTTTATTCTTGGTTTTTACTACCTAATGCTAAAAACAGTTAACTCCTAGGAAAGGATGGAAAAAGATTTAAGACAAAGCAAACAAACATAGTCGTACCTGTGATCACTTGCTCAGGTTGTCGGGGCTGGGCCAGGTCCAGTGCATATACCTGCTCCCTTTCTTGCCTACGGTCTCCGCCCTGGTATCCTTGTCCTTGACCGCGTCCTCGACCTCCATACTGCTGAGCAGGTGGGGCAATCTGTGGCGCTAGTGGGGGCCCCCTTCTCATAGGGCAGTTCCTCTTGATATGCCCCACCTGACGGCAGTGAAAACACTCTGGTGGAGGGTAAGCCCTCCCTCCTGGTCTCTGCAAATCCTGCATCTGTGGTCTTGGTATCTCCCGCATCTGGAGGGGCTGGGGAGCTAGAGTCACCTGCTCCCTCGACTCCTGTCTCACCTCCTGGCGAGGCTGATCCTCCATCCTGCCCACATCTGTAACACGACCTCGTCGCTGCTCATTTCTTGCTCCACGATTCTGATCCTCCATTGGCCGCTTCCGGCCTCGGGTAGCATGCCAGTCTGCCTCGATCCTCTTGGCCATCTCTAGCATCCGAGGAATAGGCCCATCGGACACGAACAATAGGGCCTCCCTCAAATCCTCCTTCAAGCCCTTGTAAAACCTCTTGGTGTACCCGGCTTCGTCCAGCTGATAAGAATCTGCATATCGGGCTAGATGATCGAACTCCCGATGGTACTCCACCACCGACCTGGTGCCCTGCTTTAGCTGTAAGAACCGGTCCTCAAGCTCATCCCTGGCCGATTGCGGAACAAAATGTTCCAACAGCGCGACCCTGAATTCTCCCCAAGTGATCTCCGCAACCTCCCTGTCAGCATAAGTCTTGTCCAGGAGTGTCTTCCACCACCTCTTGGCATGGGACTCTAGGCAAGAGACCACCAACGCCACCCTCTCCTCCACCGGGCATCGTATCCCAGTCAGCATCTCATGCATGATGTCCAACCACTCCTCTGTCCGAACTGCCGTCTCTATCCCCAAGTAGGACGGGGGAGAAAGTCCTCGGAATATACTCAGCCAGTTGGCTCCCGGAATCAACTGCGGAGCCGGAGCCTGTTGAGTCCTGAAGGCTTCTAGGATGGCTGTCAAAGTCTGCCCCATGTCCGTCTGAAGGAAAGGAGCGGGAGCTGGTGGAGGTGGTGCAGCATCCGGAGTCTGCAAAACCTCACCCTGTGGAGTAGGCTGCGCTGAGGGCTGCGAAAAGAAAATTTTTATTATGAGAAAACGGTTCGAAAGAACTAAATGTGGACAATTATATGTGATTCCCCTTATGGGCACACCACTGCTTCCGCTGCTTAGTTTGTCCGCAAACTAAACTCGCGCGGGGGTGACCCAGGGATTTGTGGACTGCTACTAATCCGATCGATGTTTGCTCTGATACCACTTTGAAAGACCCCTTTTTTTTTTTTTGAAACCCGGGGTCTTATGCCCAGAACCGCCGCTTTGTGGTGACACCTTCGCACCCGGGAAGGTCGCCACTACAACGCGCCGATTCTGCCGGCCTTTTCGATCACCATGAGTAGCAAGTAAGAGAGAAGCAAGTCCACCAAAAGAGAATATCACATAAAATAAAACTCCACGATGGGAGTGTCCACAGAATATCATCAGAGTATAAATAGTCTAGAAATAAAAGGGCTCATGCCCGGTACATCAATTCCTCACTACCAAAACCACTCAATGCGGAAGCAAAACTAAAACTCTACTAAAGGGCCGGGACTCACAGTCCCCGTAGTCTGGACTCCCGTGCTAGACTGTCCCATCTCCAGGCGTACCGGCCTCCTGGGCTGCTCCTCCATGCTGGGCTCCGCGATCCCCTAAAATGATATGGTTCGAAAACCGTTAGTCTAAAAGACTAAGTCCTATCATCCCCCACCTCTTTCCCCACGCTCTAAGGCACCGGGCGGAGAGGAAGAAAGGGGAGGTCATGAAAGTGGAGAGTAGTCAAAAGCAGATGACGGTGGACCTAACTAGCAAGTTATAACAGGGGAGCAATATAAATCTTAAGTGTTGTAATAGGTATAACAGAAAGGAAGTAAGTAAGAGATTAAACCTTCACTTATGTGAGTACACATAAGCCAAGGGATCTTTTGCAAGGCTCCCATCGTATAAAGTGTCCCATACCACTTATACGTTGGGGTGTCGGTTATCAAACAGCAGCATATATATATATTGAAATTAACCTTTGACTTATAAACTTGCCCACACAAGCTTATAGACCAAGGGGTCGTTTTGCAAGTCCTAAAGTATAAGCGTCCCATTCCACTTATACCTTAGGTGTCAAGGTTGTTATGAATGATTATGATATGCATCTATATGGTGGGTATGTTATGTCATGCAGTGCAACTCACCCACCCAACTTTGTGTACACAAACCTTTAGTTCCCCCTTTCTGGAGATAACTCCCAGGATACTCCCGTAGTGGCAGACGGAAGCGGTGGGTTGGGCCTCGCCCACCTCAAAACCAGTAAAAGCACTACTGGTCTGACCTATCGTACGCCCTCAACGCCTGGTGCACGAGGCGGACTCCTGCGTACTCTTGCCGACTGGTCTGCCGGACTTAACCTTGGCTAAGTGCTAGTCACCTTGCCGAGTCAACGATATCGGTGTCGGTGCAATCGAACTCCCCGATATCGAGAACCCACCACCTTAATCTTTCCTATTTTTATGCACATGCAGCAGTTTAATATATAACAATTTTAAAGTGTCAACTCCCGGACTAAACCGTCCGTATAAACCACATCCGAGACCAACTTCCCCGGACTAAACCGTCCGGCTCATCTCCAGACTTCATCCCTTAGAACACCACGGGACGACTTAACCATTACCAACCCTAACTAATGAGTGTGTGCAATGTGAATCCCTATTAGGCTAATTACTCTTTCGTTTGTTTTAAGATTTACGTTAGCCCAGGACTGCCCCCGGCATACCCCGTGAAGGGCTCTCAAGGGGCACTAGGAACCAAGACGGTGCATTACGGCCCGAAGTTCCCTTTCGCAAGGCACTTATTATTGTTGGTTAATACCCCGTTCCCAAACCCTTAATGTTACTCTGGTTCTAACCCTAATGTGTTTTAACTCCTTCGCCCGTTCCCAGGAAAGACGATGTTCCGTCGAACCCGAGCTCCACCCATCCTTAGTTAACCTAACCACTATCCCATACCCAATCTCATTGATAACCTCCGAATCATCTTGCCACGGCATTTACACATGATTTGTCGCCCTATGACCATGGTATTACAATTGCTATGATTTCACTATATGCAGACCAACTTGAGCTAACAACAAGTATGATAGGAAGTGCATCAATTTCTCATCCAAACACCCTAAGATAATTACTAAGGGCCTATCATGACTTTTATAATTTAAATCCAGCACTTCCAAATTTTTCCTAAATAATTTAATATTTATTTAATTATCCAGAAATTAAAGCCACGAGTGATTTTGAGCATGAGGTACTACATTTATTCATCATAAAATTATAAGAAAATTACCAGGGCTCTACAATGTCCACAAATGTTCACTGACCAAAAATTATAATTTTACAAGGCCTAAAAATATTATTTAAAAATCATTTATAAATTCTACAAATTGCAAGCCTTGTGAATCAACCCCTATGATTATAGATCCAAAAATTCTACAATAATTACCAGAGATGTAAGAGGTCATAAAAACTCATTTGTCTAAGTTACACCAGATTTCAGTGAGGGAACAACCCATAATAATTATTTGACTATTTTTAGAAAATCAATGGCTTGTGAATGAAGTACTTAAAATAATCAGTTAATAATTCCAGCAAAATTCAAGCATATGTATAAGGATCTAAAAAGCTCTCTGCCAAAATTTCATTTCCATTAATCAACCAGAGAAATCAAATTAATTAAAATACCCAAAAGCCTATTTTTGTGAGTTATGAAGGAACTATCATGTATTGAATTCCAAGGCTCTCAATATTATTTCCCAGAGACTTCCCTAAACCCAAGAAGTACACTACCCAAGTTTCATGGCCTTTAGGCAAGTTTTGGTGACCTATTTTACCTTAACAAAGGAGGTGTCCTAAACTAGGGTTAGGGTTTAAGGGAGGGTAACCCTCTCCAAATCTTCCAAGACTTTGGTCAGGGGGTTCTAACCTCACTAGTCTCCTCTCCACCAAAAATCACTTCCATTCAAGGTCATTTGACCCCATGCCCTTCACAAGCCCCCAAAGTCCAACCTAGGGGTTTGGACTTGGGTCCTAGGGCATACTCACCCCAAACCACTCCATACACCATAAGGGAGTGTTAAAGCCCATTACAAACCAGTGGACCAAGTTTCAGCCTCTGGTGAGGGAGTTTGGTCAACTAAAATCACTAAGTGCACTTTTGACCTATTTGCCCCTTAATGGGCTAACCTAGGATTGGGTAATTACCCACCCAAAACATCTCCAAATTAAATGAAACTTTACACAGAGCTTCCCTAGGTCCCTAAGGACTTCCCACCAAAATTTTGGGGAATTTGGAGGTCATTAGACCCCTTAATCACTCTAAGATATGATTATTAAATTTTAACAAAAACTATAAAAAAATGTTATCCAAAAATTACCATTTTTGCACAGCTCTTAGGTATAGTTAAGAGTGACCCCTGGTTCAAATTTCAGGTCATTTGATCAAGGGATGAAGAGTGGGGATTTATTTTAGTGGCTGATCAACATTTTGGACAGCCCTCACCAAAATGGTTGTTGGGGTCAGCCCACTCATCCAAATTGGTTGAAACCAATTTTGAATTAATCTAGACATCAAGGGCTATAACTTTTATATTGGCCATATTTTCTGTAGGAGGGCCTATGTATTTTTAATAATTAATTTAAAATCGGCCAGTAAACAGGAAATAAAACAATATAATAATTCATGGGTACTATTCATCTTCTTCCAGAAAACGTCAAAACCGAGCCCGCCGCAGGTGCCTTTTACGGGCTGTTTCCCGGCCATCCTGGGCGGCGCCACCACCGGGAAACACCCTCTATTTGTTCCCGGTGGTGGGGGCAATCCCTAGCCGGAGCTAGGGCGGCCGGAGGTGGCGGCACCACCCTACCCGAGCCCACCAAAGTGCCATGAAAATGACAGTTTTCTCTGGTTTTAGCCCACCCGACCGGCTCCTTTGGGCTTGAACTCGAACCCTAAACGCGTCTAAGATCTATAGCACAAGGGAAAGAGTGAGGGAGGACCTTCCCGGCGGCCATGCGACGTGTAGATCGGCGAGGGGCCATGGCGACGGCGGCGGCGGCGTTTTCTCCTTCTCTTGCTCCGACCACCACTTGCTCCTCTGTTAGGGTTTCGAGAAACTCTCTCTTGCTCACAGATGGAGGTTAAGAAGGAAGAGAGGGGAGGGGGAGGGCTGGATCCTTCAATGCCATCAAGCCCATTAAAGGGGTGGCTCGGTTTGAGGAGAGGGGGGGTTGAAACGGCCCTCTTGAAGGCTGGGAAACGGCTGCATCAACTCCTCTTCTCTAGAGGAGTTGAATGCAGCCATAAAGGCATGCTTTCAGCCTCTCTTGGCCGAGCCCCACCCTCTTCAACTTCTCTTTCAATATTTCTCTCTCCTCCCACCATTATTTCCTTTCTCTCTCTTCCTCTCTCTCTCCTAGTCACCCCCAAACTGAAAACTCCTCATCTCACCCCTCTAATGGCAGCCCACTAAGGCCATTTAATTTTTACATGAACTCACAAGAGTGAGGGAGGCTCATCTTCTCCATGAACCTATTATTTTCTCTCTTCTATTTTTCTTCTCTCTCTCTTTAATAATGGGGAAAATCCCATTTTTCTCTCTCCTAATCATCATGGATGATATTGCTGGTGGTTCCAGCCTAAATACACCCATTTTAAACTCATCAAACAGGGTTAGCCCAAGTGGATTGAGCTTGGACTTGAGTTAGCCTATTTGGGCTAGTTTGACCAAATTAGGGCTTGGGTTGACTTTGGTCAATTTGGCCTTTTGGGTCACCACCAATGGGTCCTTGGTGACTTATTGAGCCCACATTAGGTCTAAGGGGATTTTTAGAGTCAAAATGAACCTACTAGGCCACCCAAAATCATAGTTTTGAAAATTGCTATTTGCAGACCAAGTGAGTCTCAACTAGGTTTTTAGGTCACTTGGTCTCCTGGGCTCATCTAGGTTAACTCATAGGACCTAATCATGCTCAAGTCACTACTAGGGGGGTCCAATTTGAAAATGGGATGTTACAATTTAAGCCATATGCGCAGGTCAAGACTCACCGAGTCCCGTTTCCGCCACAACAATCACATAACCCGGTTATGTTCACGTTGGCTCCCCGGCAACCGTGTTGGCAAAACCCGCCTTTGCCCAGTTTTCCGGGTGCACCTTGGAGTTAATCTCCAAGGCTCCCTGATGCAATCTACCACGTAGAAAACCCGAAAAACACCCAAACACCCGGAGTCTTCCCCGGTTTGTATGCAATGCAACATCACCGATCCGGCTCTACTTGTCCGGATAGGCTTCACACACAATGTCTATGTCCGTTTCGCATACGGACTCTACACAAGGGGGACTTCACATATCTACCCCAAGGAACGCTCCAACTCTTCGCTCACTCGCGAGAGCGGGCTTCCTATGCAATGGAAAAGAGGGCTTCACATGCCCAAGGATGAGAAATCGTTACCCTTGCATTCTTCCGCGGCGCCATCGAAAACTATACGGTTGGAAAGCACCGCAACGGCGTCGCCTCCGCGGATCTGGACTCGGATCGCGATTCGGAACTCCGAAGCTCCTCCGGCGGCCGGATCTAGCCATTCTTCCTCCTCCTTGCTCTCTCCTCTCTCTAGCTTTAGAAAGAGAACCACTCAAGAGAAAATGAGGGTTTCTAAACCCTATTCCCGGGTAAAACCATCCAGGAGCAGCCCCCCACCGTCGGATCCAAAGCCAAGGAAAAGAACGGCCACGATTAAGCCTCAAATTATAAAATCTGGGCCGAACACGGGTTGGCACACGGCCGTGTGCCTGGTCGTGTAGCTCATTCGCCGTCTCGACACAGATTGAAAACCAGCACACGGCATGTGACACGGCCTCCGACACGCCCGTGTCGGGACCCGTGTCACGCCCCCCGTGTGTAATAAATCGACACCTTGCAGTCAGAGTGGTACACGGCTTGGTGACACGGCATGGGACACGCCCGTGTCACATCTGACACGCCCGTGTCTATGCCCGTGTCACGGCCCGTGTACCACTTAGACGATTCCCTTGAGTGACATGGCCTGGGACACGCCCGTGTCCCAGGCCGTGTCCCTCCACACGACCATCGTCGACCTACACTGGTCGACTACACGGCCAGTTCGATGATTCGAGCTCGACACGCCCGACACGGCCTCCGACACGCCCGTGTCGGGGCCCGTGTCACTTGCACCAAAAATCTAACTTGGCCAAAAACGATCCCCGTCGCTCCTACGATAAATTGGGGTGTTACAATTCTACCCCCCTTAAAGAATTTCGTCCACGAAATTAATAAAGGAAAATAGGACTTAACGTAAAACAGTACCTGAGCGAAATAATTCCGGGTACTCCTCGAGCATAGTCTGCTCCCGTTCCCAAGAGAGCTCCTCACGCCCGCAGTTATTCCATCGGACCTTAACCATCCGGATCTCCTTGTTACGAAGCCTCTTGACCTCAACATCTTCAATACAAACGGGCTTGACCCTTGTCGTCAACCCTTCGTCCACCGGCACTTGGTCAACCGCGATCACCTGCGAAGGCTCTTGCACCGCCTTCCGCAACACAGAAATGTGGAACACATCATGTAATCCACTCAACTCCACCGATAGCTTCAAACAGTATGCAGCTTCGCCGACTCGCTCCAGAACCTCAAAAGGTCCAAGGTATCTTGGGCTCAGCTTCTTCAAGCGTCTCACCCGCGAAACCCCCTTGAACGGCTTCACTTTCAGGTATACCCAATCGCCTACCGCGAACTCCACGTTCCGGTGCTTGGCATTGTAATACTTCGCCTGCCGGTCCTGAGCGATCAACAAGCGCTCCCGAATGATCCGCACTAACGAGGTAGCACTCTCCACCTCCTATTTCTTGTACAACCTTGCCTCACCCGCTTCAAGCCACGATAACGGCGTGCGACACTTCCTACCATACAGGGCCTCGAAGGGCGCCATTTGTATACTCGCTTGGTAGCTGTTGTTGTACGTGAACTCCACCAAATAAAGGTGGTCTTCCCAATGCTTCCCGAAGTCTAGAACACACATGCGGAGCATGTCCTCCATCGTTCTATTGACCCTCTCGGTCTGCCCATCCGTCTGCGGATGGAAAGCTGTGCTGAACTTTAACTTTGTTCCCAGCATCTGCTGCACCAACCTCCAATCATTTGACGTGAATCGCCCATCGCGATCACTCACAATGCTACGGGGCACACCATGCAGCCTAACAATATTGTCGACATACAACTTTGCCAATTTCTCCACTGGATCATCCTTCCTATGTGGAATGAAATGCGACACCTTGGTTAGTCGATCTACGATCACCTAGATGGCGTCGTTCCCCTTCTGCGACCTTGGCAACCCGTGAACAAAGTCCATAGAATTTCCACTCCGGTATAGGCAAGGACTTCAGAAATCCTCCTGGCTTTTGGCACTCCGCCTTCACCAAGGCGCACGTTTGGCATTTAGCCACGTACAACGCCACATCTTTCTTAAGCCCCGGCCACCAAAACAGCTTCTTGAGATCACGATACATCTTCTTGCTCCCTGGGCGGATTGAGTACTTGGTATGATGAGCCTCGTACATCAACTCCGCCCGGAGGTTACCCCCACTCGGGACGCACAACTGATGATCCTTCCTTAACAAACCATCATCCACCGAGAACTGGGAATTTGACCCATCCAGAGCGGCCTCCAAAAGCTCCTTCATGGAGTCATCTAACTCCAATACCTGCCGAACCCGGTCAGCCAGGTCATACTGCACCTCTGTCCAGTTTAACATTGCTTTGGCGCTCGTCTGCTTGTCAACGCAAAAGATCTCAAGCTCCTCCAACTCCCGCACTAGCCGCTCATCATGCACCGACAAGCAGTTGGCTCGGGCGGGAGCCCTGCGGCTCAGCGCATCCGCAACTCCGTTGCCCTTCCCGGGTACATAATGTATCTTGAAGGTGTAGTCCCCCAGGAACTCCATCCACCTCCTCTGCCTCATATTAAGGTCCTTTTATTCCAACAAGTACTTTACGCTCTTGTGATCGGTGTATATATCGACTCTTACGCCGTATAGGTAGTGCCTCCACAACTTGAGTGCAAAAATCACGGCCGCCAACTCCAAGTCGTGCACCGGATAATTTCTTTCATGCAGTTTCAGCTGACGCGATCCATACGCAATCACACTTCCATGCTGCAACAACACGCAGCCCAAGCCACTACCCGAAGCGTCGCTATACACCTCAAAGCCCTCGGCCCCACTCGGCGAACTAAGCACTGGCGCTGTGGTCAACCGCCTCTTCAGTTCCTCAAAAGCTTGCACGCACTCTTGCGTCCACAAAAATTTCTGATCCTTCCTTGTCAACTTCGTGAGAGGTAACGCTACCCGCGAGAAGTTCTCTACGAAGCGCCTGTAATATCCGGCAAGCCCGAGAAAACTACGGACTTCCGCGACAGAAGATAACGCATGCCACTCCCATATCGCAACAATCTTCGCCGGATCCACCGCTATACCTTCCCCACTCACTATATGACCAAGGAACGCTACCGAGGGTAGCCAGAACTCGTACTTGGAGAACTTTGTGTAAAGCTCATTCCTCCGCAAAGTCTCCAACACCAAAAGCAAATGCTTGAAGTGGTCTTCTTCGCACTGCGAGTATACCAAAATATCGTCAATAAAGACGATCACAAAGCGATCTAGAAAATCTCTGAACGTCCTGTTCATCAGATCCATAAACACCGATGGCGCATTCGTCAGTCCAAACGGCATGACCGTGAACTCGAAATGCCCATACCTCGTACTGAACGCCGTCTTCGGGACATCACACTCCCTAATCCTCAGCTGATAGTACCCCGACTTCAAGTCCAACTTCGAGTATACCGACAATCCGACTAACTGATCAAAGAGATCATCAATCCTCGGGATCGGGTACTTATTCTTCTCCGTCAGCTTGTTCAACTCTCTGTAGTCGATACACAGCCGCATACTCCCGTCCTTCTTCTTAACGAAGAGGACCGGTGCGCTCCAAGGCGACGAGCTTGGACGCACATATCCTTGCTCCATCAGCTCCTCTAGCTGAACTTTCAACTCTGCCATCTCCTTAGGCACCAACCTATACGGAGCACGTGACACCGGTTTGGCCCCCGGTACGAGCTCGATGGTGAAATCAATCTCCCGCTGCGGTGGGGCTCCAGGAAGGCTATCCGGGAACACATCGGGGTATTCGCAAACCACGGGGATGCTATCCAACGGGGACTTTGGCTCCACAGCCCCCACTATTGCAAAGAACAGCTCTGCACCAGCACGAACTGCCTTCACCACCTGAAGAGCAGACATCAGTGTCCTGCTCGACCCCTTTAACCCCTCGAATGTAGTCTCCCGCCCTACACCCAGCTTGACCTCCTTCCGGTCACAGTCAATCCAAGCTTTCTGCTCTGACAGCCAATCCATTCCAAAGATCACGTCGAACTCTACTAGCGGCAGCAATGCCGCTAGCAAGTCGAACTCTTGGCTCCCAATGTGAACCTTTACGGCGCACACCCTGTCCGCACGCATCGAGCACCCATTCGGTAGCAGTACATCCAACTTGTCCTTCGCCATAGAAGAAGGGACTCTGATGCGCGATATAAAGCTTTCGGACAAGAAGGAGTGTGAAGCTCCCGTATCGAACAGTGCCCGTGCCGGACTATCGCTAATCACAACAAAGCCTATACAAACAATATTAGGCTAACAAGCAATAGATAAAGGTATTAAAGCTAACTTGCTATAAATTAACTCATACCTGTCACCACATCCGCTTGCTTGATGGCCTCCTGCTGGCCCAAGTTATAGACTCTAGGCTGAGTCGGAGCATAGTCGGACGCGGTCGACTCCACCGCTTTGCCCTTCTCCTCGTAGGTAGCTCCTTGTTTCCATTCGGACTTTGAGCGTCCACTCCAGCAATCACGGGCAAAGTGCCCCGGCTTCCCACACGTGAAACAAGCGCCCGGGGTTCGATTGGTAGTTTTCCCCGAGGCACCTAAAGCAGCTGGACCCGACGTCTTAGATTTCTTATAGAATCTGCGGTAGCCCGACTTCAACGTAGTCGGTGCCTTGAACTCCATTTTCTTGCTACCAGATTCCTTCTTTGCTTGGACATTCTTCATGTCCTTCTCCAAGGACCGGGCCGAATTGACCAGGGTCATGAAACCCTGCGCCTTGGGCCCCGACAGTAGCAATCTTAGATCATCTCTTAACCCTTCATAGAAGCGGCTCGTCTTGCGCTCCTCGTCTGCGAAGGTAGCGCCGGCATATCTCCCCAACCGAGTAAACTCGTGGAGGTACTCATAAACGGTGCAATCCCCTTGCACTAACTTCTGAAACTCGCTTTCTAGCGCAATTCTCTGCGCCGAGGGGAGGTATCGAGCCATGAATAGTCTCGCAAACTCCTCCATCAAAACTTCGGCCAACGGCCTTCCCCGCAACTGATGTAGCTCTAGGCCTTCCCACCATAATCTTGCGTCCCCATCCAAAAGGAACGTCGCTATAGTGGTCTTCTGCCACTCTTCCGTCTCCGTCGCAGTCATCACCCTGTTGACCCTTGAGAGCCAATCCTCTGCTTGGGTTGGGGTTTCTGCGCCCGTGAATACAGGTGGGTGAAAGCCCATCACGTGCTTCAGTTGTCTTTCCGTTGCTCTCCGAGGCAACTCTGGCTCCAACACTACTTGCTCAACCCTCCTTTGCTCTGCCGTCTGAAGCGGTACTTGCTCCATAGCAGGAGCGCGCTACTGCACCTGCCTTGCAGGCTGCGCATTGATCATTGCCATGACCGCTTCTGCCACCCACCTAATGGTCTCGGCAGACGGAGGTGTTGCAGGCGCATCGCTTGGCGCACTGCTCGCCTCAGAACCTGGCCGTTCAGACGGCCCAGCACCACTTCTGGTCACCTATAATCGTGCAAAACACCGATAAGCGACCCAAAAATTACTGCAAACAGCAATTATAGGAACACGCAGGTTCCTCAAACATGTATATTTTCATTCCTAAGTGGACATTCATGGGTTCTTTTCATGTTATAACGATGACACACGCATGTGCTCACCACCCCTTAATGTGAATTCGTCCACGAATTCATTTAAGCTTGACCGAAACCAGTAGTCTGATACCAATTTGTAACACCCCTATCTGTCACATAGCATATAGCAGTAGGTCCGGCCGGGGCCCAACGCCATATACTACGGACAGACCGGTTGGTTACGCATTGAAACCATTCAACCAATCATGTCGTCCTACACAACACCTAGCGGAAACAAATTATTAAGTTGCAAAAAAAATAAGAACCCTGCTATAAAGCATGAATGTCCACTACCAACTCAGGAATGTAATTATACACAAAAGAGAACTGGCCTTAAGGCCTTACATTGTTCACTTAACAAAATAGTGTTTTCCAAACTTCGGCACGCAGGCCGGCCATACATGAAAACGGGAAAGATACATAACCAATTAGGCCTTCGAGGGCCGGCACAGCAACAAGGGCTTTAGCCCGCTATTTCCCGCTCTGCTTCGCAGCACCTGCAAGCCACAAACCACCGCCCGGTGGCAAACAATAGCAACGGTCAGCAATGCTGACCAAATTATAACGATCCCGCCCCCAAAATCGGGGCGGCGATGCTCTTTCCCTACACTTCATTAGTATAGGCAATGCTATTAATGTGAACACACATCAACATAGGCGTAGGCTCGCACGACCACACACCCCGTGCACTCAGGGCACATTCTCGGCGAACCGGCCAACATCACGTCAATTCAAGCCATAGACGTTCCCAATCCACCACCGCCTCTTGGACGGTCATCCATATGAGCATTTTGCCTTCCTGGCCTTGGTCACGATAATTTAAGCCATAGACCGCCGAAGACCCTCATCCATGCCAACGGTCCTACCGAACGACATGGACCGGGTACGGTTCCGCCTAACCCGTGCTCATACCGCAACGGCAATTTAAGCCATATGCGCAGGTCAAGACTCACCGAGTCCCGTTTCCGCCACAACAATCACATAACCCGGTTATGTTCACGTTGGCTCCCCGGCCACCGTGTTGGCAAAACCCGCCTTTGCCCAATTTTCCGGGTTCACCTTGGAGTTAATCTCCAAGGCTCCCTGATGCAATCTACCACGTAGAAAACTCGAAAAACACCCAAACACCCGGAGTCTTCCCCGATTCGTATGCAATGCAACATCGCCGATCCTGCTCTACTTGTCCGGATAGGCTTCACACACAATGCCTATGTCCGTTTCGCATACGAACTCTACACAAGGGGGACTTCACATATCTACCCCAAGGAACGCTCCAACTCTTCGCTCACTCGCGAGAGCGGGCTTCCTATGCAATGGAAAAGAGGGCTTCACATGCCCAAGGATGAGAAATCGTTACCCTTGCATTCTTCCGCGGCGCCATCGAAAACTATATGGTTGGAAAGCACCGCAACGGCGTCGCCTCCGCAGATCTGGACTCGGATCGCGATTCGGAACTCCGAAGCTCCTCCGGCGGCCGGATCTAGCCCTTCTTCCTCCTCCTTGCTCTCTCCTCTCTCTAGCTTTAGAAAGAGAACCACTCAAGAGAAAATGAGGGTTTCTAAACCCTATTCCCGGGTAAAACCATCCAGGAGCAGCCCCCCACCGTCGGATCCAAAGCCAAGGAAAAGAACGGCCACGATTAAGCCTCAAATTATAAAATCTGGGCCGAACACGGGTTGGTACACGGCCGTGTGCCTGGCCGTGTAGCTCATTCGCCGTCTCGACACAGATTGAAAACCAGCACACGGCATGTGACACGGCCTCCGACACGCCCGTGTCGCCTGTGACACGCCCGTGTCGCCTGCGACACGCCCGTGTCGGCACCCGTGTCACGCCCCCCGTGTGCAATAAATCGACACCTTGCAGTCAGAGTGGTACACGGCTTGGTGATACGGCATGGGACACGCCCGTGTCACATCTGACATGCCCGTGTCTGTGCCCGTGTCACGACCCGTGTACCACTTCGACGATTCCCTTGAGTGACACGGCCTGGGACACGCCCGTGTCTTAGGCCGTGTCCCTCCACACGACCATAGTCGACCTACACTGGTCGACTACACAGCCAGTTCGACGATTCGAGCTCGACACGCCCGACACGGCCTCCGACACGCCCGTGTCGGGGCCCGTGTCACCTGCACCAAAAATCTGACATGGCCAAAAACGATCCCCGTCGCTCCTACGACAAATTGGGGTGTTACACGGCCTGTCTCTTGGCTTTTCTTCTTTTTCTCGATTCCCGTCACCGCTGCCCGATTCTCTTGTACCTCGGGCAGCCGGTAATTTTAGCCCTGCCCGTTTGGGCAGGCCCCCAAGCCTATAAATAGGGGGCGGGAGTACACCCAAAGCACGCTGACTCGAGTCCATGAGCTCGCTTGTTAAAAGCTGCGGCCTCGATTCTAGTTCTTTGCGGTCTATTATCCGGCCGGCTTCTTCCTTTCTTCTTTCCTTTCTTCTTTCCTTTCTAAGTGTAATTGCTCAGTTTCTTATAAAAGGAAAGCCTGCCGCAGGAGAGGCATTCAGGCTGCGGCGGGCGAACTCTGGTGTTGCCGCTGGCATCGGCCCTTTCTCTCTTTTTCCTATCCGGTCCTATCCACCATTCCTAGCCGCTAGTAACCGACTAGCCGACAGTCTTTTCCCAATACCTTCCCCAGTGCTCGAACGGTTAGCTGGTGGTGCCCGTTTTCCCCGTCGCATTTCGTGCATCAACAGGTACAATAATCATAGTAAAGCATATAGGATTTACAACTTGAAAAGCCAAGTTGTAGAAGAGTCTGTGCGTGTAGTCTTTGATAAGTCTAGAATGATTAATAGTGAGCTACCAAGCTCTTCTTCTAGTATTGCAGGTATAGAACAGATGATGGACCAGCTGACTATCAAAGAAGCTGATCCAAAAGTCCAAGATAAAGCTGAGGGAATGGTCATTCCAGAAGATGTACCAGGCTCACTTGAATTGGATGAAGATCAGCAAGAAGCTGCTACTGAAGCAGAAGATGAAAGAAGATTATCTCCTGCAGTCAGGCATCTAAGAGACCATCCAAGACACTAGATAATTAGTGATGCACACAAAGTTGTTATGACAAGGAGCAAGAGCCTAAATACAATAATGTATGAAAGTTTCCTATCACTTGTTGAGCCAAAGAAATTTGAATAGGCTAACATAAGTCAGTTCTAGATTGTCGCTATGCAAAAAGAACTTAACCAGTTTATGAGATACAAAGTCTGCAAGCTGGTTCCCAGACCACAAGGACATAATGTCATTGAATTCAAGTGGATTTACCGGAATAAACTTGATGAAAATGGCATTATAATCAAGAACAAGGCAAGACTAGTAGCTAAGGGGTACAGACAAAAAGAAGGTATTGATTTGTATCAAACCTTTTCCCCCTTAGAAAGATTGTAAGCAATCAGACTGTTCCTTGTATATGCTGTAAAAAAGGGATTCAATGTCTACCAGATGGATATGAAGTCAGCCTTCCTGAATGGTGACTTAAAGAAAGAAGTCTATGTTGAGCAGCCTCCAGGTTTTTTTGTTCCTAACTCACCTGATTCTGTTTATAAACTTAGGAAAGCTCTATATGGGCTAAAGCAAGCCAATAGAGCATTGTATGAGATATTGTCTAGCTTCTTAATTGAGAACAAATTCTCAAGGGGGAAGACAGACAAGACCCTATTCCTAAGGGATTATAAGGGTAAGATCATCCTAGTCTAGATATATGCAGATGACATTATCTTTGGATCTACTGATGACAATCTTTGTAAGAAGTTTACAAAAATTATGCTAGGGAAGTTTGAGATGAGCAGTATGGGTAAACTTAAGTTCTTATTAGGACTCCAAGTAAGAAAGACTGATGATGGCTTATCCATATCCTAGTCAAAGTTTACCAGGAAGTTAATCAAAAAGTTTTGTATGGAGATTGCCTCCACCATGAAAACTCCCCTGGGGTCAAGTATTCCTATAGGCAAAGATGAGGTAGGGAAACCTGTTGATGAAACTTTTTATAGAGGGATAATTAGCTCAATTCAAGATCTTACTACAAGTAAGCTAGACATAATGTATGCTACATGTGATTGTGCTAGGTATCAGGCTAGCCCTAAAGAATCTCACTACTCTGTTGCAAAGCAGATTTTGAGGTATCTTAAGGGCACAATAGATCTTGGCCAATGGTACCCTAGAAATGGGGATTTTGAACTAACAGGCTATTCAGAAGTAGATTTTGCAGGCTGCAAAAAGGACAAGAAGAGCATTTCTAGCACATGTCAGTTCTTGGGAGGAACATTAGTGTCCTGGAGCAGAAAGAAACAAATAAGTGTTGTAATCTCAACTACAAAGTCAGAGTACATCTCAGCAGATAGCTGTTGTGCCAATTACTGTGGATCCAACATCATCTCTAGGATTATAACCACATGATAAGTAGAAGTCCCTAAGTTCCATCTCAATTTCTAAGAATCCTATCTCACAAAGCTAGACTAAGCATATTGAGATAAAATATCATTTCATAAGGGAGCATGTGGAATGTGAAGATATCAAACTTTCGTTTGTCCCCACAAACAAGCAAGTGGCTGACATCTTCACTAAGCCATCAGATGAAGCAAAGTTCAACACCTTCAAATTTGCGTTGGGTATGTTGAACCTGGTATAGCTTCTGTTGCTCCTCATGTTGTTTCTTTGTTGCAGGTTGTTCTAATTATTGTAGGTGGAAAAGTCCTTAAGTAGGATTAAGATTTTTAAAGTGGTATAACTTCAATTGTATAAAGTTTATCAAGTGGTTCAAGTGCTATCCAGTCTGGAATAGACTAAAGTGTATATCGGGAAGTATGATAGAGGATGTTTCAGTTGAGAGGGAGCAAGTCCAACACTTGCAAATGTAGGTTCAAATGGTATCCTGTGGAGAAGGAGCAGCACAACTCTAGCACTCTTAAGTGGTTCAACTACTGCAAAAGTTGCTTATCTGTACTCAAAAAGGGGACCAGATAATCACAACCTCCCTGACTATTTATAGAAGTCAAAAAGGGGGAGAGAAGGATACAAATAAGAAGGATGGATATAAGAGGTATCAGATCTATGGGAAGGATATGAGAAGGAAATGATCAAAATGATCAAGGCCAGGCAGCAATAATTCAAGGGGAGCAGGAGTGATGATGATCACCCTACAGGTAAGGAATGTGTAGTAACTATAACTTATTCTCTTGTTATAATTCTCCAAGTTATGCTTTATTGCTGCATATGTTAGTGTATGTCATTAGCTCGGGATTTTGATTGAGGGTCTTGACTTCTTCAAATATGGGGAGATTGTTGGGCCCATTGCCCACAATGTCCCAGATTTGAAGAAGTCAAACATGTCAATGATATACACATTATTGTATTTAAAGTATGTTCAAGTTCATGCATGCAGGTTAGTCCTTATAATATTTATAGGACAGGTATTCCAAGTGATGTGACATGTGGTCATAAAGTAAAGATGTGGAGAGACAAAAATCTGTCTCAGTCTACAGGCATTAAGTGAAGCCATTTCACTCGACGCCAAATGCAAGGGAGGATGATGGATATGCTGAAAATCGCCTAAGTCCACAACATTGAGTGATGCCAGTTCACTCAATTCCAAATGCTAAATAGCACTGAGTTAGTTATGGACAGTCAAAGCCATGAAGTCTGCAAAGCAATTCTGCAACCAAGTCCACAGGCGTTGAGTGAGGGTAGTTCACTCAACGCTATAGTCGAGTATAGGTGAATCTGTCAAAGCCTCAGTATTGGCGTGCTGAATATTCAACTAAGTGTAGAAGCATCGAGTGAACACAACTCACTCGACGCAAAAGCAGAAGGCGTCATGTTATGATTAATCCTAAGATGACAGAAAGCAGCCAAGTACAAAAGCATTGAGTGATGAAGCTTCACTCAATGCTAGATAGCAAAATCGTTAAGTCATACTACTGCAGTCAAAGCCTAAGAAGAAGGCAGGAATCGACTAGGTCTAGAAGCATTGAGTGAAGCCAGTTCACTCAATGCATAATAAAGAAGATAAACAAAGGCAGAAAGCGTTGAGTGAGCCCAGCTCACTCAACGCCTTCAGACAGGTGAAGAATTGACTAAGCCTAGAGCCATTGAGTGAGGAAGGCTCACTCAAAGCTCTGAATGTCTAGAGCCATTGAGTGAGGAAGGCTCACTCAACTCTCTCAACTCCTAAGATGCAGAATGGTCCAGAAAGTTGACCAAGGGTTTTGGCATTGTGTGAAGCTTGTTTACTCAACGCACTCAATACCTAAGGAAGCCAAAGATTTCCTAAGTCCAGAATCATTGAGTGAAGCTTGTTCACTCAACACACTAAATGCCAGGAGTAGATCTGAGAAATTGGCCAAGTCTATACTGATGATGTCAGCCTAAGTGAACAAAAGTCAACAGAGTTCAAATAAGTTGCGGGAAAGCTACAAAACACGACAAATAGCACCAGCACTCTACTATACGTCTTCTTCCATAAAAGAAAGTTGCAGCTGTCAACTGCAGGTGGTCCCTACTTCTTCTTAGAGCCGATAATTAGCAGATAATAAAAGGGATAGCTTCATAAGGAAAAACTTAATTTATAGGGTTTAATTCTTTTCACAAAGTGCGGATGGACTTCATCTTCCTCGTCATTGCTGCCGAGCTAAAAGTTTGAAGTAGATCCATCTAAACTAAAAGTTCATTCCAGATAGTTGTAGCAATTTCTTCTGCTACTACAAGTTCAGATTAGCTTCTGATAAAAAAAATGAAGAGCCTTCAGTTTTCTACAGGTTCAGGTTAAGTCTTTGGTCTTTTACAGCAAAAGTTTGAAGAATTCAAGATCGTCAAGTCTTTAGTCTTTTACAGCAAGTTCAAAAACTTATTTCTGAGATACATCCAGCAGAGGCAGCTATTTACTGAAGATCGTATTTTTGCTATTATGAAGATAGTTAGGGTTGAGATAACTCTGCTAAGGAAGCTAACACAGAGAAATATCTCTGTGTCAAATTAAATCAAACCAATTTCATTTTTTTAGGATCCTTTTGGATTTGAGTTGTAAGGCTTTTGATCCTGAGGTAAGTCATATTTTTCTGAGTGTAGGATCCAGTGTTTACATTTGATTGTAGGACCTTTGGGTCTGAGGTAGGATCCTTTTATATCTGAGCTATAGGACTTTTTAGCCCGAGGTAGGGCAGTTTGCCTGAGCTATAGGAGAGTCATACTCTCTGAGTGTAGGATCTTTGTGTCTGAGTGTAGGATCCAGATTTGGATCTGAGGTAGAGCCTTGTGCCTGAGCTGTATTAGAGTCATTCTCTCTGGGGTAGGGCTATCCTCCTTAGCCTGAGAAGTAGGACTTGTGTTCAATTTTGAGGTAGGTGATCATTTGATCACAGAGTTATAGGAGTAAGTTTGCTATGAGGTAGGGCTTTACGCCTGCGTTGTAAGTGTTGGAGGAAACTGAGAGATCCTGTGAGATTTGAGGTGTAAGCTCTTTGGAGTTGTGTTTTTGGAGAAGTGCCTTGTCTAACTTGAAGTTTGAAAGGTGGGAAGAGAGTGGATGTACCAATAATCTGGGGAACCAATATAAATATTTTGTGTGTTTTTGTGGTTTATCATTAAATCTTTAATCTACTAATTAACTACACATTAAGTTAATAATACTAATAAAAATAAGAAAACATATTCACCCCCCCCCCCCACCTCTAGGTTTTTAGCGACCTGGAAAACAAATACTTTAACTATGAACCTCCTTGTTCACACTAGTGGATCTACCATTCATCGAGAGACCATAGATGCTCTGTTGGTCATACCTGTTTTAAGGTAACTGAATTTTCCTAAAAGGAATTGGAGGTTTGGAAGCTAGAGACTGAATAGGAGGTTTGCCTTTCCCTTTGAAAGAAGAAACTCTAGTATTTCCCTTAAACCACAACCCCTTCCTACCCTTCTAAGAGGAAAAGCAGTCAATCAAGGGCAACAATATATTGGGTTTAGTGAAACTAGCCACAATTCTCTTCTCCCTCTGGAGCTTCTCTTCTAGATTCCTAATGATACTATTCTTGAACTTTATGGAGCTTATCTAAATGAGATTCAAGACCTTAAGATGGCTAACTTTCCTATCCTTCTGATCCAGCAAAGATGCTGTATCAGCATGCTGGGAAGCAGCTAGTTGTAGAGAGGCAATCTCCATAGCTTGCTTTTTAGACAACTTCATGCACTTCTTAAAGGCATCCAGAAGTTTTCCATACCTGTCAATCAATTTATTGACATCTCCTTCTGATTCAGAATCATCTTCACCACTGGATGAAGAAGCTTCTGTATAGGGACTAGTCTCATACGAAGACTCAAGAGAAGAACTAGATAGAGAATGTACCTTGCTTTGACCTGGATGATCCTGGCTGTGTTCCTCATCAGTCATTGCCATCAGCCCATAGCAGCTATAGTCATCTTCTTCATCCACATCCTACTCTGAGTCACTATCTGAATGTGATAGAGGGGCCCTGATGCCTATTCTGGCAATAGGAAAGTCTTTATCTATTACTTTAGCTTCTTTTTTAGCTGCAGTAGCAACCAGCCCAATATAGGCTTCTTCTTCTTCAGACTCTGATGAAGATGAGTCTTTCCAACACTTCTCTTTCTTTATAATGAAGGACTTCTTCTTCCCATTGTGCTGGTGATGTTTCTTCTCAGCAGCATCCTTTCTTTGAATTGTTAGCCTTTAAGTGATTCTTCCTATGATATGAAGAGGTGAAAGGTCTGCTCTTCCATTATTTCTTCTTCATTAGCTTCTGAAAATGCCTGGAGAAGGCAGCAATGTCCTCATCTAACATGCTGCAGTCTGATGTATCTAATTTTGAGCTATATGACTCAGCTGGCCTCCTTGGAGGAGAGGGAATCCTCTCATTACCCTTCATGATGCAGTATTCTCTGAAGTCCATGGTCTTTTCCTTAGCCAGGGATTTGCTGGTGGCCTCCTCCTCTTTCCTGGCAGCTAACTACATCTCCTAAGAGAGCATCTTTCCAAACAATATATGGTGAGGAGTATCAGCTAGTTTTCTCACTTCTCTTATGACACATATCTTAGTATCCAAGTCTCTAGTGAGAGATCTTAGGAACTTGTCATTAATCTCATAATGACTAAAGACCCTCCCAAAGGTCCTCAGTTCATTTATAATCCTGGAAAATCTTTCATAGCATGCAGTTATGTTCTCTTTCTATAATTTCCTGAAAGCCTCATACTCCTGGTTGAACATTAACTTCCTATCATCTCTTACCTATTCAGTACCCTCCATATAGACCACAAGAGTCTCCCACATCTCTTTGGAGGTCTTGTAGTGAACCAAATTCTAAATGTAGAATCACCTATGGAACTGACAATGATAGCTTTTCCCTCTTCTCCAATATAGCCAAGATGACTTCATCCTTACTAATCTAAGAATATGTCTTAGGTGTCTGGACATTGGCATCTCTAAATATAATAAGGGAGCTATGATTCCAATGCTGATAGCAGGATTGACTTCTACTTTAGCAGTATCATATAGCCCAATTAAAAGTTTTTAATTTCAAGGAAACTAACAACCTAGAGGGGGGGGGGGGTTGAATAGGTTTTCTGGTTTATTATTATTATCTTTAACTTAATGTGTTATGAGTTACTAGTTTATAAGCTTTCATGACAAAACAAAAAGAACACACAAGAAATAATAGTGGTTCCCCAGATTATGGGTATATCCAATCTCTTCCCTCCTTTTTAACTTCTTGTTAGACAAGGAACTTATCATAAAACTTAGCTCCTTAGAGCTTACACCTCAAATCCCTCAGAATCTCTTAGTCTTCTCCAAGACTTACAACTCAAGCACAAAGCCCTACCTCAGAGCAAACTGCTCCTACAACTTAGTGAGTAAACTGATCACATACCTTAGACTTGATCTCATATTCTACAACTCAGGCTATGGAGGATAGCCCAACCTTAGTGAGAATGACTCTCCTAGAACTCAGGAATAAGGCCCTAACTCAGATCCAAATCTGAATCCTACACTCAGACCCAAAGGTCCAACACTCAGATTATATGAATCACCTACAGCTCAGGCAAACTGACCTACCTCAGGCTCAAAAGCCCTATAGCTCAGATCAAAAAGGATCCTACCTCAGATCCAAAGGTCCTACACTCAGATCCAAACACTGGATCCTACACTCAGGCAAATATGCCCTACCTTAGGAAAAAAGGCCTTACAACTTAGATCTAAAAGGATCTTACATAAATGAAATTAATTTGTGTTAATTTGACACAGATATATTTCTTTTTGTTTGCTTCCTGAGCTGAGTTATATCATCCCTAACTATCTTCACTGCAGCAGAAAGGTGATCTTTAGTAAATAGCTGCCTCTGCTGGAAGTATCTCAAAAATATGCTTCTGAACTTGTAGAAGACTGAATACTTGACAAATCTTGAGTTCTTCAAACAGCTAACCTGAACCTGCAGAAAACTGAAGGCTCTTCTTCTCTTTCTTTATCAGAAGCTAATCTGAACTTGTTGTAGCAGAAGAAATTTCTATAACTATATGGAATGAACTTTTAGTTCAGTTGGATCGACTTCAAGCTTTTAGCTCAGATGCAATGGCGAGGAAGATGAAGTCCAACCACACTTTGTGAAAAGAATGAAACCCTAAAAGTTAAGTTCTTCCTTCTCAAGTTTTCCCTTTTATCTTCCGCCGATTAATAGCTCCATGAAGCAGTGGGGACCACCTGCAGTTGACAACTGCAACTTGCTTTAACAGAAGAAGCATACAGTAGAGTGCTGACACTATTTGTCGTGTTTTGTAGCTTTCCCAAAACTATTTTGAACTATGTTTACTTTTGTTGACTTTAACTTACATCATCAATTATGGACTTATCCAATATCTCAGATCCACTTCAGGCGTTCAGTGCGCTGAGTGAATAATCTTCACTCAATGATTCTGGACTTAATTTGAATAAGTGCAAGGAACCCATCAACAAAAGGTGAAGAAAAGGGCGGTTTCCGACGGGTAGATCGTTGTGATCCCCGGTAGAACATGCATATATAATCCGGAATCAAAGTACAGAATAGACATGTTGTGTGAAGCCCATTCAGATAGGTTGGTCTGAATTGGTGATGATTGAATTGCATGTTGGAGAAGACTCTATGGTAAAACGTGTAGTTTAAGAAGTTATTGGGTCTGTAGGTTGCTATCGCGATAGTACTAGAGATTGTCTCTATGAAAACACTTAAAATTAGGGGAAGAAATGACATTGTGTACCCTACATCGCGGTGGTAGCACTACCTATGGCAGTCACTCCTAGATAGCTTTTGTAGTGGGCATGTACTTGAGTCTTAAGGGACAAATGGTAGAGCTGATAGCTTGATAATCCCAGCTATAGTGGCAGTGAGAGCCATCCTTGAACAGAACTCGGTTATGTATATTGTGAATGGGCAAGGGGAGGCTGACCCCCATCCTGTTTAAGGTGATTTGAGCTTAAATGCTTGGTGTGCTTGACGATATGAGTAACGGGTTGTGGCTGACCTGTACTCGCCTTATGTCGATTGACTTGGAGTGAGTCATTGGATTGTATCTTAAGGTTGAAGAGATCCTTGACTTTATCATAGCATAGAGGACAGTCTTAGGAATCAACTGGAAAGACTAGAAAGATTGGGCTTCAATCTCAGCACACAGATAGTGAATGCACATAGGATAAACCATCAATGAATACGGTGGTGAGCCTTGAATCTCAACACACCGAAAATGTGCCTTGAGTGCATGGTTCATGTAGTCGTGCATGCCAATGTCTGTAGGGAATGGTGCTTAAATTGCATGTTCTAATGCCAAAAGAGTTTTATACTACTATTTACAGGGAAGGAGCATTGCCTCCCTAAATGAGTAGTGGGGTCGTTATAATTTTGTCAGCTAATACTGATCGTTTCCTTATTCTACCATATTTTGGTGGGTCGTGCTTATGCAAGTGCTAGAGATCTAAGTGGAATGTAGCGGGTTGAAGTCCCCTATACTGCATTGGTTGGCCTTCGAAGGCCCAAAGGAGAACTTTTACTGTTTTCATGTGTGGTTGTCCTGTGTGCCGATGTATGGAATATACATTTATGAAGAGAACAGTTGTAAGGCCTAAGGCCAAGAAATTTTGTTTAATTTTAATAACATTCCAATGGTATTACTAGTGGACATTCTGGAGTTTTGGGTTCTAGGTTAATTTGATTACTTCCTCTAGAATGCACTCTTAGTTAGGATGCTAAAATGAGTATGGTTTCGCAGCATAACTCCACTGACTGCCTGTAGAATATGCCCCGGGGTCCCGACTAGCCTTATATTATATTTTATATGATGGATGGGGGTATTACAATTTAGTATCAGGTTCTGGTGTCGGTCTTCCTTATTAGAATTCGTGGTCGAATTCTTTTAAGGGGTGGTGATCACGTGTATGTGTACTACCGTTATAACATGAAAAAAACCATGAATGTCCACTTAGGAATGAAAATACACATGTTGAAGGAACTTGTGTGTTCATATAATTGCTTTTTGCAATGTTATTGGTTACTTAATTGCGTGTTTCACGATTATATGATACTAGAAGTTTTGCAGGGCATTCTGAACCCCAGCGCTCAGTAGAGAGTACGTCACTAACTGAGGTTCCTACACCTCATTTGGCAGAAATGATATAGTTGGTTGTTGAAGCCATATTCGCATTAATCAATGTGCAACTAGGAGGGAAAGTAATACCTCCTACCATTGGGGTGTCCTTGGAGCCGGATGGCATAGTTGAGTACGTGGAAGAGTGATAAGTGGCCACTAAGCTAGAGGCCATAAGGCGAGCGACGGAAAGGCAATTGAAACAAGTGATGAGTATCAATCCTCATGTATTTGCCGGTACTGGAACCCAAACACAAGCCAAAGATTGGCTCTCGAGAATAAAGAGAATCATTATGGCAACAGAAATGGAGGAGTAGCAGAAAGTCACTATAGCAACCTTCCTATTAAACGGAGAGGCGAGGCTATGGTGGGATGAATTGGAGTTGCACAAGTTTTCTAGTAGTCCGTTGATTGAGACCCCGATGGAGGAATTCTCGAGGCTCATTGTCAGATAACTTCCATCTCCATGACGGTTTGCAATGGATCAATTAAAGAGGTTAACTCCAGGAGAAAGCTCTGTGGATGCTTACTCGCATGATTTTACAAGGTTGGGGTGATATACAGGCTTAATGTTTGTAGACGATGAGCGTAAGAATAATCGGTTTTATGAAGGACTGAGCGATTATCTGAGGTTGTTGCTCTCTAGTCCTATGATACAGGGTTTTCAGACATTGGTCAATACTACTAGATCTCTGGAGAAAGATCTGAAGAGATTCTAAAGTAAGAAGGAATTAAGTGTAAAGATGCTAGAGTTAAAAGTATCAAACTCTTCAAAATCTGGGTATCGAAAGTGGGACAAAATTTCCAAATCGTATAGGCCAGTTACTTCATTTTTTGCTTCTAGTGAAACAACCGGGCGAGGAGTCCCAATTATCTATTATACTTGTGGCAAGCTGGGTCATATAGCTCGAGAATTTTGAAGTGGTCCCCAGAGAAGAGAAGAAGGTAGGAGAATCTTATGTAGAAAAGGGCAAGATAGTGGAATCAACTGCTTCCCTTTATACTCCACTCCAGCCAAGGCCAGAGTTTATAATCTTAGCCAATAGGAGGACATTAAACAAAGTGATGTCGTAACAGGTATGAGTTAAGATACAATTTTTTCTTCTTTTTATACATGGTACCTTATGCATTGTTTAACATGTTTCAATTAAGCTTTGTCCTGATTTTGGATTGTCCGGCGAGAGCATAGTTAGATACAAGAGCCTCTGATTCTTTTCTATCTGAGGACTTCGTAGTGTGTATTAGAGTGCCTTCTTTTTTATATACAAATTGAGTGAATGTCTTGCTTCCTAACGGGTGCTTGATTCGTGCGGATTAATGCTGTTTTGTTAAGGTGCAGATAGGAAGTCATGATTTTGACTTGGAAGCATCTGTGATGTAGATATCTAAGTTTCATGTGATCAGTGGTATGGAATGGCTCTCGAAGCAGTGTGCCAGTATGATTGCAACTCGAAGGAAGTCATACTAGGGAAAAACACCGAATGTGAGACTTATTTCGCAGGTATGCGAGGATCGAGCAAGATATTTATGCCTTCTCTCCAAGTAAACAAGGCAGTTTGGAAGGGTGTGAAATTATTTTTCACACTACTAGAGGCTGTAGAGACAAAACCAAGTTTAAGTGACATTCAAGTTGTGTCAGAGTTTGTGGATGTGTTTCCTTATTATCTCCCTGGGTTTCAAACTCAGCGAGGGATTGACTTCGCTATTGAGTTGGTTCCAGGTGCAAAACATATATCACGCTCACCGTTCCATGTGGTGCCAAAGGAGATGGCGGAATTGAAGGTTAAGTTACAGGAATTTCTTGAGAACGACTATATACGTTGTTGATGCACGAAATGCGACGGGGAAAACGGGCACCACTAGCTAACCGTTCGAGCACTGGGGAGTAGGGGAGAAGGCTGTCGACCAGTCGGTTACTAGCGACTAGGAATGTCGGATAAAACCGGGCAGAGAAAAGAGAGAAAGGGCCGCTATCAGCGGCAACACCAGAGTTTGCCCGCCGCGGCTTAAATGCCTCTCCTACGGCGGACTTTCCTTTTAGGTATGAAAAATCGGTTACAGCAGTTAGAAGAGAAGAGCCCGAGCGAACAGGTATCTGCTAAAGGAGAAATTCGAACCCGCTGCCACAGGCGGAAAGCTTGGGAATCCGAATTCTGTCCCTAGAAGGGTACTGTTCACGTCTATTTATAGGCTTGGGGACCTGCCCAAACGGGCAGGGCTAAAAATACCGGCTTCCCGATATACAGGAGAAGCGGGCAGCGGTGACCAGATACAGGGAAGAGAAAGGAGACGGGGCCACCTAGCCGCGCGGACAGGCGGATAGACAGCTCCTGACTGATTGCTCCTGGACGCCTGCCAAGCCAGGGAGGCAACGCGGGTAGACGGTCAGGCGGCTAGATGTTTCCTTGCCGCTGGGACTTGGGGAGCGGTTAGATCCAGTGTTAACATAATCCCCACACATTTTTAAATTCAGGAGGAATTTCGAAAATGTAGTTAACCGTCTGACCGCGAGCACAATTAATGCCTTCAAAACTATAAATAGCGCTGGCGTTTGTTGATGCTCGAAAAGCGACGGACTTGGGCACCACCAGCTAACCGTTCGAGCACTTGTGGAAGAAAAAGGAAAAACAAACTGCGAGCAGCAGTCTACTTGGCGGACTAGAAAAGGAACAGAAAAGCAACAGAGCCGTAGAGCACGGCAACACCAGACTTCGCCCGTCGCGGCCTAAATGCCACTCCTGCGACGGGCTTGCTTTTAATTGCCAAGATGCGGTTACAAGAAAGGAAAAGGAAAGCAATGGGGAAAGCAAGCCGGAGGTCGCAAAGCCAGAGATTCGAGTCCGCAGCCTTTAACAAGTGGGCTCCTGGGCTCGAGTCAGCGTGCTTTGAGTGCACCACTTCCCCCTATTTATAGGCTGGGGGCCTGCCCAAGCGGGCAGGGCTAAAATAACCGGCTGCCCGGGGTACAAAAGAGCCGGGCAGCGGTGACGGGAATCAAAAAAGAGAAGGAACAAGCAGTCCGCGCGGGACAGGCGGACTAGGCCAGCGAGCTGGAGACCTCCCTTGGTCGTACTGAGCGCGTGACTTTTAGACTAGCCGCGACCTGAGCGACCTGGGCGGCCTGACTCGGAGCCTGCCGGTCTGAGCCTGACTCGCCGATCTAGCAGAGCTGGGAACTGAGGGCGACCTGAGCGGACGGATTTCTGGAGTCCGCCTAGGTGACGGACCATGTCCACTGGCGAGCTGGGCGAACTGAGTACTTAAGTTCAGCGAGGGAAGGGCAAGATGCCTAGCTGGAAATGTTGCGGATTCTGGGGTTAACATAATCCCCGCATATTTTTGAGTTTTGGAAAATTCCGAAAATGTTTCCTTAACCGCTGAGTCCGCAACTATCATTAATGCTATTTGTGCTATAAATACTGCCGGAAGCGCTGTCTTCTGTCAGAATTGTCTGCGCGACGGGTCGTTACTCACCACTTGCGGTCTCGACTTTCCAGTCCGGCATGGCGAGGCTAGGGTCCTTCTTTGGCAGCATGGCTGCTCCGATTGAGAAGCCGAAAGCGAGTTCTCGGCCTAAGAAATCGAGCCATCGAAAAGATGCACCTGCCCGCCACCAGGGGGAGAGTTCAGACCAGGTGAAGCAAGATCCAGTCCGCGATACTGTAAAGACTGCGAATGCTCCTTCAAGTCCTCTACGGGAGAAACCGAATCCGCCCTCCGTTTCTGACCAAAACCCTGCGAACTCCTCCAGCATGGAGGTGCATCGCTCTCCTTCTGGGACCATCATGTTGCGGATAAAAACGGAAAAGGAAGTTTCATCGCCGAAAGTCCAGCAGCAAAGGACCGAGGAGAAGCTTCCTGCTGGTGAGACGATAGTGGAAAGGGGAGAGGAGGTTGCCGAGGAGCGAGATAAGGAGTCCGCTGAAAACGCGACCAACAGTTCCATCGAAAAGCAAGTTGTCGCTCCAAACTCAGTTCCCGAACCAAAGCCGGTTGTCATCGATTTAGAGAAGACTCCTGAGAAGAAGAAAAAGAGGAAAAGAGATGGTAATGCCGCCGAGCGGGTAGAGAAGAAGTTGAAAGTTAGAAAAGAGAAAAATATCTCCAAGCGGACTGGAGCTGCGAGCTTGCAGCATAGGCCGCGAGAAAAGGAAGTCCAAGACGATCTCGTCACCCCCGATCCTCTGCTCGCAGAAGGTGATCCCCCTTCCACGCTCAGCTTATCAACCACTGAGATACTCGACTCTATAGATAATGATCAGCTTGCGAGTATAAATCGCTCTCTACTGGAGGTGCTGCAGCCTGATACCGCAACTGGAGGAGAAAATCTTGACGACCCTTCTTCTTTTTTTCCAGCTGAAGAGAGGAAGAAAACCGAGGAGCAACTCGCAATAATGAAGGCGAAGGTTGAAGCGGCCTCGGAGAAGCTCGTGGTGGATAAGCGGACTGAGGATCTTCAGATTGCTGCCGAGCTGATGCGATCTGGTAAGTTGCAGCCGGCGACCAAGCGGTTTCAGAGCTCTTGGTTGTACAAATCCCCTCCACGAAAGTCGCGGCCAGTCAAGATCCTTACAGAAACTGATGACATAGTTACCTCGAGCAGATCGCTGGCCGAGACAAGAGCACTAGTCCGCCGTGAATGGAGGCGTCGCCTAGAGGCTTTTAATCCGGAGCGCGTGAGGCGACCTATCCTTGATAGTCGTCAGATCGCCGCGAAGATAACCAAAAGTGGATAAAAACCTTTTCCCTTTTCTCTTTTTTTTTCTGGAGCTATTGCGGCCTGGATACTGAGGCGTCTTTACTTTCTTTGTTGCAGTTCAGAAGTCCATGCCCGATTCTGTCGAGGTCGGCGAGATCGTGCCTACGCCACCAAATGTGACGGAGGCCGCGGTGCGGACTGCTGATGAACTCGCACAGGAGGAGCTGCCTGCTAAAGAAGACAGTGTACTGTTAGCGAAGAATAATGAGGAAGAGTTATGCGAGCTTCGAACTGCACTAAAGAAAAGCAAAGCGCGGGAAAAAATCCTAGAAAGCGAGGTCGCCAGCCTTTCAGCCGCACTGGAAGGAGCGAACAAGGAGAAAAATCGTCTGAGCGGAGATGTCCGCCATTATAGGAGTAAATATTTGGCTTTGGCGAGAGAAGGAAAGAAGCAAGTAAGCGAAGCTGCGATGAGATCGCAAACGTCTCAGCCTGCTGTGGGGGAGGGATCGGCCCCTGCGGCAAGCGGGCAGCCCGCGGTGGTCGCAGATCCAACCCTGGCAGTTCAATTGATTCCATTTCCGCGGGTAGCCAGAGACATGGCTCATATGCACCGCACCTTCAATAACATGCACCATCTGGTTTCCCAACTCTACTGCGAGATCTTGCGAGGAAGTGACCTGGCTGCACATGTTGGAATGGAGGAGGAGGTGCGACCTACTCAGAGAGACCGCGGAAGGCGCTAAGGCCTAAACATTCGCTTTCTATTATTTTTTAAGCTGCTGTATAATATTGTTGCTGAAACTCTTTGTTGTGTGATTGTATCTGTGTTGTGATACTACTCTGCTTGTTGCATACTATTATTTTTTCGGATAATCCTGTTGTGGAATGTAAGTTATGCGGACTGGCGTTTTATGCTTGCTTATCTTGTTTACTAGAAAATTGCGATCCCTGTGGGCTTCCTGTGAATTCGCAATTATTTGCAGGGAGAATAGGGAAGAGGCGAGCTGAGCGGACTGGCTTTGAATCCGCAAAGCCTTGAAAAATATCTGATATTGCAGGGAAAACAGGGAAGAGGCGAGCTGAGCGGACTGGCTTTGAATCCGCAAAGCCTTGAAAAATATCTGATATTGCAGGTAAAACAGGGAAGAGGCGAGCTGAGCGGACTGGCTTTGAATCCGCAAAGCCTTGAAAAATATCTGATATTGCAGGGAAAACAGGGAAGAGGCGAGCTGAGCGGACTGGATTTGAATCCGCAAAGCCTTGAAAAATATCTGATATTGCAGGGAAAACAGGGAAGAGGCGAGCTGAGCGGACTGGCTTTGAATCCGCAAAACCTTGAAAAATATCTGATATTGCAGGAAAAACAGGGAAGAGGCGAGCTGAGCGGACTGGCTTTGAATCCGCAAAGCCTTGAAAAATATCTGATATTGCAGGGAAAACAGGGAAGAGGCGAGCTGAGCGGACTGGCTTTGAATCCGCAAAGCCTTGAAAAATATCTGATATTGCAGGGAAAACAGGGAAGCGGCGAGCTGAGCGGACTGGCTTACCGATCTGAGCGGATTGACGGCTGTCATGTCAGACGATTTTTATATAAATAGGGTTGTCATTCTCTGTTTGTGTAGAAAGCAGTGGGAGCTGAAGACTTGCGGTCTGAAAACATGGTATCCGCACGCACTGAAGCCGCAGCCGCCTTCCACGCTGCTGATCATAAAAGGAGTAGACTAACCGAAGCTGACCTGGAGGCTTTCTTGGGAGTTCATATGGCGGACTCTCCCGTACTCGCGCGGCTCCCCGAGCACCACGAACGACTGAATTTTTCAACCGCTACCCAGCTCGCAATTCCAATAGATCATTTTGACTGCGGGTTCAAATTTCCCCTGCTCTGGGAGGTCGCGGAGATCTTTGAGCATTATGGGGTGGTTCCGGGCCAGCTTGCCCCGAACAGTATGGTTGCGATCTGCAGTTTCATTGCTTACCTGCGAGCTGAGAGGGTTGAATTTTCCTTGAAGATTTTCAGGAAGATTTTCTCTGTTCGCTCTATTACCCCGACGGGAGACCCTGAGTACAAATGCATCATCTACTTCTACTGTAGGGGAATGAAAGTTGTGGGCTTGCCGAATAAGATCCACAACTGGACCTCTAGGTATCTCATCTTTGAAGGCGACCTGGGGTTCCTTCATACCAGTCCGCAGCTGCGCGTAGATGCTGACTTCAAGAGCGTGCGGCTGAACGATGCCGAGGCCGCCATCGTCAAGTTCCTTGACGGAGCGAGGCTGGATGTTGACTATTACATCCCGCTGCTGCCTGGGCTATATACTATTAGCCGCCAAGAGAGTAAGTCTTGCGACCTTCGTTTGTATCCGCAACAACCTTGGAATTTTAGCTAACTTTCTCTCTTGCAGCGACCTTGGCGGTGCCCGCAAATCTGCCCGTTGCGCCTGCCGGACAGACTCCTACGCAAGGGGAAAGGAGAAAAGAAATAGCAAAAAAGAGGAGGGAAGACGGAGACCCCGCCTCGGGTTATTCTTCTGATGGCAGCTTCGACATTGCGGGCTTCGGCGAGAAGCAGAAGGATCTGAGGGGCAACCCCATGATCCACTGGCATGAGAAGAAAAAGTATGTCCGCCTATCAACGGCTCTTCCCTCTCGGAGGAGCCCGCGCCCATCTCGCCATGCCCACATCACCCTGTCCGCCTTGTACGGGAAGCAAAACCTCCGCGATCTGCAAGGTGTGGCACCTGATGACCTCCCCCTTCTCGCTGCGCAGGCCAGTGCGAACGCCGCCGTCACCAACCACTTCTTAGGCAGGCTTACGCGCGAGCTGCTTAGGGACAATGCGCGGCATAAGAAGGAAAGCCATTCGCTGAAAGAAAGGAATAAGCGACTTGGTGTAAAAGTTAATCAATATAAAGAAGACAAGGCCGTAAGTGCTTAGTTAATCGCCATTAATCTTGCTTATCTTTCGCGGACTGATGTTTTGATTTCTTTTGCAGATCGCATATGAGGTGACCAACCCAGACTTTCAAAAGGCCATGTTTCCTTTTGTAAGGGAAAGCGTCAAGGTCGCGCTCAAGCGCGTTATCAGCGATGGGTACGCGAAGGCTGGGGTAGACTCTATTCCTTTCCTGAAGCTTTTCCCGGAGCTAAAGGATAAAGTTGCCGAGTTCGAGCAAGCTGATAAGGGGAAAGCGGTTGCCGAGGATGACGAGGAGGAGTCTGCTGACGAGGAAGCTGCTGAAGACGTGGCCTCAAGCCAGCAGCAAGGAGGTCAGTCGGATCAGTCCGCTAACTCCAGCTCTGGTGAGAGCAGCTCGCGAACAGAACCCTCAGCCGCTTCTCACTCTGACGACAGTAGCAGCAGCGACTCAGGCGGCTACTCGCCTATAGTGGATGTGGATGGGTCAAGCCCTGAGAAGCCTGCGGACAAGAAGCAGAGGACAGAATAGGAATATATATATTGTAATTTTTTGGTTTTCTTTAATGTAAGGGGGAGGGGCGGACTTTACGCGAGTCCGCCAGGACATGTAATTTTTGAATGAATATATATAAAAAAGGATATTTTTGATATCTTCTGAGATTTTCTGCTTGTTTCTTGCTGATACTTTAGAGATCGCACTTATATCTTTGCTAGCTGAAATTTCATTACCACACGTGGTCCTCGTGGTGTTACGCTAATGACAACGGCTCTAAAGTGGTATGTAGCTAGACTCGGCGATATCTCCTGATTCAGTGATCTTTTAATTTTTCGGTTGCAAACACATAAGAATGATGACTTGCCAGGTGAGAGTACCGATATAGAATCTCTGAAACAAAATATAGAGATGAGTTATAATCCTTCTTAATAGAAATTCATAAGAGGAAATAAAAGACAGAAAAACATATTGGGTTAAGGAATTGATTGTCAGGATTGCTTCTGTTGCTGATGTCGTGTCTGCCAGCCTAGGAATGAGATGTCCTTTTTAGATCATGCTACGGGATTCCTTTGATTTCTGCATTTTCACAACTAATTGGAGAGCTTTACAATCTTTTGTTAAATGACCTCTTTCCTTGTGATATTCGCAATACTGTTCCTTGGATCTGGTTTTTCCGCCTGCTGCCCGAGCGGGTTTCTTGTGACTTGGCTCTCCCTCCCGTTGTTTAATCTGGTATACGTCTAACAAACTTCTTTGTCCTTTTTCTGAAACGCGGGGCTTCTTCATAACTGGAAACCTTGTCGGAAACTCGGGCGGACAGATCGGGTAGGAGGTCGAATAGCCCGGCGAATATCCCGGACAGGTAGGCGAGTAGGCCGGCGGATCGACCTGCTTGTTGTCCACTGGGGTCTGGTTGGCTGGTGTAACCGGAATGATTGCGGACTGCAAGCCTAACCGCTGATTAATTGCGGCTAGATTTGCATTGATCGCGGCGAGCTGCCGGATCATCTCTTGGCGAGTTTGGTTTTCTTCCCGGCGGGACTGCAGAAGAGCTTCCAAGAGCAGAACTTCGCTGGGGCTGAGGTTGTTCTAAACGGACTGCCGGTCTGACATTGTATGGCCGCTGAACTTCAGCGACTAGCCGATATCTGAAGGTCGCGTGTTAACTGTTGATGCACGAAATGCGACGGGGAAAACGGGCACCACCAGCTAACGAGCACTGGGGAGTAGGGGAGAAGGCTGTCGACCAGTCGGTTACTAGCGACTAGGAATGTCGGATAAAACCGAGCAGAGAAAAGAGAGAAAGGGCCGCTATCAGCAGCAACATCAGAGTTCACCCGCCGCGGCTTAAATGCCTCTCCTGCGGCGGACTTTCCTTTTAGCTATGAAAAATCGGTTACAGCGGTTATAAGAGAAGAGCCCGTGCGAACAGGTATCCGCTAAAGGAGAAATTCGAACCCGCTGCCACAGGCGGCAAGCTTTGGAATCCGAATTCTGTCCCTAGAAGGGTACTGTTCACGTCTATTTATAGGCTCGGAGACCTGCCCAAACGGGCAAGGCTAAAAATACCGGCTGCCCGATATACAGGAGAAGCGGGCAGCGGTGACCAGATACAGGGAAGAGAAAGGAGAGGGGGCCACCTAACCGCGCGGACAGGCGGATAGACAGCTCCTGACTGATTGCTCCTGGACGCCTGCCAAGCCAGGGAGGCACCGCAGGTAGACGGTCAGGCGGCTAGATGTTTCCTTGCCGCTGGGACTTGGGGAGCGGTTAGATCCAGTGTTAACATACGTCCAAGTATGTAACCTTGGAGTGCACCTATTCTCTTTGTGAAGAAGAAGAAGGACGGAGGCTTGCTTCTATGCATTGATTATTATGAACTGAACAAGCTGATACAGAAGAATGAGTACACGATTACGCAAATCAATGATTTATTTGACCATCTGGTCAAATCGACTGTCTATTCGAAGTTGGATTTGAAGTCTGGATATTGGCAGTTGAGAATTTGGGAAAGTTATATTCCCAAGATAGCGTTTGGTATACACTACTGGCATTATGAATTTATTGTGATGCCTTTTGGGTTCACTAATGTGCCATCTGTGTTTATGGACTTAATGCACATGACCTTTAAAGAGTTTTTGAACCTGTTTTTTATCGTCTTTATTGACAAAATCCTGGTATACTCTCAGTCAAAAGAGGATCATATGAATCATTTAAGATTGGTTTTGCATACCCTAAGGAGGAATCACCTATATGCCAAGTTTTCTAAGTGTGAGTTTTGGCTATCTTCAGTCGCTTTTCTTGGTCATGTCATTAGTGGAGAGAGTATTGATGTGGATCTAACAAAGATAGTTGTGATACAAGAGTGTCTTGTACTTGTTTCTATAGCGGAAGTTAGGAGTTTCCTAGGCATTTCAGGCTATTATAAATGCTTCGTAGAGAACTTTTCGAGTATTAATTTACCTCTCACTACATTGACAAGGAAGAATCAGAAGTTCATTTGGACAGCAGAGTGCACACGAGCTTTTGAGGAGTTGAAGCGTCGTCTGACTATGACTCCTGTATTGCGCTCGCTATGTAGTATAGAAGGCTTTGAAATCTACAGTGATGCTTCGAGGCGTCTTAGGCTGTGTTATTCTGTAATTTGGTCTTGTGATTGCTTTTGTCTCTCGCCAACTGAAAGTGCACGAGAGGAATTATTCGATTCACGACTTGGAATTGGAGGCTGTGATATTCGCTCAGAAGCTATGACAACACTATTTGTATGGTGTGAAGGTTGATATCTTGACGGACAATAAGAGCATGAAATACTTGTTGCATCAGAAGATCTGAATATGTGATAGCGGAGATGGATGGAGTTCCTTGGGGACTACACCTTTGGGATTCATTACACTCCCGAAAAGGGAAATGTAGTCACGTATGCTCTAAGTCGCAAGTATCCAATACATGCAAATTAGTTACAAATGCTTAATGAGCGTCTGATTCGTGAGTTAATTACTTTGGACATCTCTTATGTTAACGAGAGGACGAGCACAAAAGTATGCTTAAACTGGAGGGAGGTGCAATAAGACCTCGTGAATAGGATTCAATAGGAGTTGGAGCTTTACGAGAGCGTGAAGTGTTATACGGTGGAGGAAATGGATGGGTCAAATTCCCAATTCTCATTGAGCGATGGTCTTTTGCGGAAGAATGGTCGTCTATGCATCATGAATGTTGGTAAATTATTGGAGGAGTTGATGTACGAGGCACATTTTACCAAGTACTCAATCCACTTAGGGAGCACAAAAATGTTTGAAGATATGAAGAAGTTGAATTGGTGGCTAGGGTTGAAGAAGGGCATATACTTTATGTGATGAAGTGCCAAACTTGTTCCCTAGTGAATGTTGAATGTCAAAAACCAGGTGGCTTCCTAAAGTCGTTTCCAATACCAGAATGGAAGTTTGATGATATATCGATGGATTTCATGCATGGTTTTTCGAGATTGCAATGCAGGAACAACTCCATTTGGGTGATCATAAACGGATTGACAAAAGTATCACACTTCATTCTGAATCAAAGGGACCATTCAATGGAAAAGTTAGCTAAACTTTTGGCTGAGTAGATTGTTGATTGCATGGTGTGGCCCATTGCATCATTAGTGATCGAGAAGGGCATTTCACGTTAAATAATTGGAAGCTTATTCATCAACTGTTGGGTATAAGCTGAAATTCAGTATGGTCTTTCATCCGCAAACGGATGGTCAGACCGAGAGGGTAAACAGAACGATGTAAGATATGATTTGAAAGTGTGCCTTGGATTTTGGGAAGAGTTGTGAGGATGATATCTTTATGATCGTGTTCGCCTACAACAACAACTACCAAGCGAGTATACAAATGGCATAGATTGAGGCCTTATATGGTAGGAAGTCCGTACTTCGCTTGCTTGGGTTGAAAAAGGTGAATCGAAGCTGTATAAATATAAAGGCGTTGAAGATGCGACATCAATGATACAGTTGATTCAAGAGAGATTTTTTTTCATGCAAGATTGGTAAGCAAAATACTATAATGCCAAGCTCCAAAACAACGAGTTTGCGGTTGGCGAAAATAGTTTAAGGGCGTATCAAGGATCTGATGCTTGAAAAAGTATAGTTAGAGATACCTTGCACCGTTGAAATCATTAAATGGAATGGAGAAGCTACATATCGACTTAAGATTTCAGATGAACTCAGTAGTTTGCATGATGTGTTTCACATATTGATATTTTAAAAGGTTGTACAAGGTCCTATGCAAGTGGTTGTTGCGGATCATGATCCAGTAGATAGTGGGCTGATGATAACAGCCAAGCCCATTCAAATAGAGGAGACATAGATCAAGCGACTTCGGACTAAAGAGATCATAATGCTCAAAGTTTGATGAGACAACTGCAGCTGTGAGGATTTATCATAGGAGAGAGAGCAGACCATGTGAGAAGAGTTCCCCGAGCTGTTCCATTGAGGTACATTTGACATGTTTTGTACTTCTATACTACTTTTTGCTAAGTGTGGATTTAAGGATGAAATCTCTTAAAGGAGGGGAGAACTGTAAAGCCCCAAATTTCCTGAAAATAATATGAAGTTGGTCACTGGATACCGCTAGGCGGTAGACCTAGCGCTATCAGTAGCCAGCTGATTTTAATGGACCAACGAGTATGGTTGATATCGTGTGGCGGTAGCATAATAGCACGCGGTGGTAGCCGGTAAATTAATTCGACTGTATATCTGGGTGGTATCGCCCGACAGTAGCGGTAATTCCGACGGTTATGTGCCATGTGCTGGATAAAGTTGAGGTGGTCTTCGAGCAGAAGAAGATGCTGATTGGGCCAAGCAGGGATCGCTTATGATACCATACGATGGTAGCATGGTACCGTGTGACGGTAGCGTATGATAAGAGGTTGAGATGAGATTCTTTTCTCATTCTCTCTATTTTTTGTCTCTCTCTCGGATCTTGAGGAAGAAAAAGGAGAAGGTTAGGAGAGAAATTGCATGGCTGATTTTGTCTTAGTGTGGAGATGTTCTTGTGATCAGAGTTACGAGTCGAAGCCAGATCCGTAGAGAGAAAATTGTGGTGATCATTTCCATCAGGATCAAGTGAGCATAATGGATCCTAAGAAATCAACAGGGGTAACGATTCTCCTCTTGGAAAAGTGAACTCCTTAATTTGCAAAAGTGCATGGAACCCCTCACAAAGGGTGAAGAAAAGGGTGGTTTCCGACGGGTTGATCGTTATGATCCCTAGTAGAACATTCATATAGAATCCAGAATCGATGCACGGAATAGGCATGCTGTGTAAATTTCATATGGACAAGTTAGTCTGGATTGGTGATGATTGAATTGCATGTTAGAGAAGACATTGTGGTTAAACATGTAGCTTTTGGAGTTATAGGGTATGCAGGATGTTGTAGTGATAATACTAGTGTTTGTCTCTAGGAAAACACCCAAAATAGGGGGAAGAAAATAGATTATGGTCCCGACAACACGGTGGTAGTGCTACTACTGGAGTTATCTCCCAGAGAGCTTTGTTGTGGGCCTGTCTCTTGAAGACTTTGGGGGCCAAATGGTTGAGCTGAGAGCTTGAATAACCCAGCTGTGGTGGCAGTGAGAGCTAGCCTTGAACTTAAGTCAGCTATGTATATTGTGAACGGGCAAGGGGATTCTGACCCGCATCGTGTTTATGGTGCTTGTAGATTAAATTTTTGGTGCATATTACAATATGAGCAACGGGCTGTGGCTGAACTGTACCCGCCCTATGGCGATCGACTTGTAGTGAGTCATTGGATTGCATCTCAAGGTTATAGAGCACCTTGACTTCATCATAGCATAGAAGAGAGTCTTAGACTTCAGGCCAAAAAGACTAGAAAGGTAGGGCTTGAATCTCAGCATAGTGATAGTGAATGATCATAGGATGAACTGTCACTGAGTACGGTGCTGTGGCTTGAATCTCAACACACAGAAAATTTGTCCTTAATACACGGGGCGTGTGGCCATATGTGTCAACGTCTTTTGTGAATGGTGCTTAAATTACACGTTTTGATGCCAACAAAGTTTAATACTGCTATTTGTAGTGAAGGAGCATTACTTCCCCGAGTGATAGGTGGGTTCGTTATAATTTGGTCTAAAAATACTGAACGTTACCTTATTTTACAATAGTTTGGTTGGTGCAGGTTCTGGAGAGCCAAGTGGAAAGTAGTTGGCTGAAGTCCCCTATGCGGCATTGGTTGGCCCTCGAAGGCCCAAAGGTAAAATTTTACTGTTTTTAGGTGTGTCCGGCCTGCGTGTCGATGTATGGAATATACATTTATGAAGAGAACTGGTTGTAAGGACTTAAGGCTAAATTTTTTGTACATTTTAAATAATATTCGTAAGGTCTTAGTAGCGGACATTCTTGAGTTTTGGGTTCTAGGTTAATTAAATTACTTCTGCAAAAATGTACTCTGAGTTAGGATGTATAGATGTGTATTGTTTCAATGCGTAACATCACTAACAGTCCGTGGAATATGGCGTGGGGCCCCGGCCGGACCTTTTGTTATATTCTATGTGGTGGATGGGGGTGTTATAGTATAGCCCTACAACTCAAACACAAAGGCTCCACTCTCACATCTAAAATTATATTCCATTAAAACATATTTGTATGAATTACAATAGAAGACCTAAATATATAAACCTTTAGACTTCATGATCTTCTCTTATTCTTGCTTTGAAGGAAAATAACGGATGAAGCACCTAAAATTATTGATCTTTAGGTAGAGTTGTGAAACACCCCATCCGTCACATGGAATATAATAGAAGGTCCGACCGGGGCCCCACGCCATATTCCACGGACAGTCAGTGGAGTAACATACTAATACAAAATTACTATAATAAAATTTCGAATCCTAACACAGACCATTTTAGGGAATCTTTTAAATAAATTTGAAGAACACATCACAAAAATGAATCTCCACTATAGCCGTAAAGGAAAACACTTCGCTTTTGCCTTGAAGGGACATCACAGTAACAAGTACTTCAGCCAGCTACTTGCCACTTGGCTCACCTATTCCTGAATAAGAACAATGCACCGAACGGTGGCAAAATAAATCAACGTTGAGCTAAGGCTGACCAAATTATAATGACCCCACCTCTAACATGGGGTGGTTGTGCTCCTTCCCTGCATAACATTAGCAAAACTGAACATGGCTCCGAAAGTGCAATATAAGAACATTTTACCACAGATGCTGGTGCTACAACAACGCGCCCTGTGCACTCAGGGAACATTCTCGATGTACCGGACAAAAACCAGGGTCCCACCACCGTACTCAGTGCCGACCAACATACATGAGCATTAAATAGTATTTCTGGCTCAAGGCCTAAGACTCGTAACTATGGCTACAATAGGTAAAACTACCCACAGCTCGATCGACATAGCTACTGGGTAGAGTTTGGTCATATCCTGTTGCTCAAATCGTCGGGCGCAGCAAGCCACGACACGGGGCGACCTCCCCTTTTCCATTCCAACACATATAACTACGTTATGTTCACTGGCTGGCTCTCATGCCACCATGCTGGGCACTCCAAGCACTCAGTCTCACAACACTAGCCATCAGGTCTCGACGAGAAATGCCTCACAAGACTCTCATAGAGCTATCGCCGGCGGTAACACTATCGTCGCACGGTACCTAGCAGAAATGGGATTCTGCCCAGATTTTCAGGTGCTCCTAGGAGTTGGTCCCGAAAGTTCCCGTTGCAATCTACCGTGTAGAAACCCAAAAAACCTACAACACAGAGTCTTCTCCAGCAAAACAAGCATATGAAAAACATCACCAATCTAGACCAACCTGACCAAATGGGCTTCACACACCATGCATATGTTCGTACTTTGATTTCGAACTCTAAATGCAAAACTACAGGGATATACCGTATCTACCCGAAGGAAAGCCTCACACTCACGACACACTCGCTGGAGAGGGTTTCTTATGCAAAAGGAAGAGGACTTCACATGTGCAAGTATAGAATCGTTACCCTTTCCGCTCTCTTTGGTGCCTTGTTGTAACGCCCCCGATTTTCCGATGATTTTATTTAAATGGGAACGTCATATTTATGACGTCATGGCGTTACTTTTAACGTCGAGTTAACGGCGCAATGCCGTTAAGGTATTTTCGTGTCCGTGCGGTCGAGATGGCCGAATTCTTGTTATAATTGCAAAGTTTTATTTTTTGCATTTTTGAAAATTTTGACTTGCTTGTCAAGTTTTGTCGCAATTCTAGAGTTTTTGGAGTCTCGGTGCGTGATTTAATATCTCGAGAATGCTACGTCGGATTCTAAAGTTGTCTACGCTGCTAATTCATAGAGTCAGCGATTCATTCAAAAATATTAGTCAAATCAGAACTTCTCCAATTTATCCTGCTTGTACTCGAAATCCCCCTTTTTGTTCTAGAGAACTCCCAGTTATTCTCAAGAAGTCTGACTTAATTTTCTCGAGAAGTCTGTCCTAGTTCCCAAGAAGTCCTATGACGTTCTCGAGAAGTCCTTTGCTGTTCTTGAGAAGTCCTTTGCTATTCTTGAGAAGTCCTTTGTTGTTCTCGATAAGTCCTTTGCTGTTCTCGAGAAGTCCATTGTTGTTCTCGAGAAGTCCTTTGCTGTTCTCGAGAGGTCCGTTTTGGCCTGCGTTCGAGCGCTGTTTTTTGTGTCAAAATGATGTCGTATCAAACAATGGTAAACATGAAATTTTTTCGTCTCGACGATATCTACAACTTTCATGTTGAACACTTTTTGATTTGAATGCTTCTTAGACTCTTATTTTCAATTTTCTCAAAACTACTCGTAAATAAGCTGCATTATTGAATTCTACCTGAGAACGCTTGTTGTTCTCGAGAACTACTGTTTATTCTCGAGAATTATGGCCTTATTCTCGAGAAATACTCAATTCTCTCAAGTCCTGCTGTTTGTTCTCGAGAACTATGATGTTTCTCTCGAGAACTATGAGTTCTCTTGAGAACTTTGCTCCCTTTCTCGAGAAGCCCCCTTTCCTCTCGAGTAGTCCTATATAGTCTGCGTTCGAGCAAATTTTTGAGGATCAAAACGGAACTGTATGGAAAAACGGTCAACATGAATTTTTTTTGTTTCGAAGAGATATAAAACTTTCATGTTGGGTACTTTTTGATTTTGAGCCATCTTGGACCTCTATTTTTTATTCTCCCGAGACTGCTCTAAGGTAGCCCATTTGATTGATTCTCTCAAGTCCTAAACCTATATTCTCGAGAACTAATGTTATTCTCGAGAGCCTTAGCCTCTCCATCTGTGTTCGGAATCCATTTTGATGGTCAAAACAATGTCGTACGAAAATATGGTCAACATTAAATTTGTTAGCATGGACGAGATTTACAACTTTCATGTTGGACACTTTTCGATTTGGAGCCATCTTAGATCACTATTTTCTGTTTCCCCGTAGCCACTCATAAATCACAAGTTTTCTTGTATTTTGACAAAAAATTTATAAGTACTTATATATATATATATGTATATGTATATATATATATATATATATATATATATATATATATATATATATACATATATATATATATATATGTATATATACATATATATATATACATATACATATATATATATATATATATATATATATATATATATATATATATATATATATATATATGCATATATATATATATATATGTATATGTATATATATATATATGCATATACATATATATATATATATACATATACATATATATATATATTTGGACTTAGGTTTTAACAGAACTTCATCTTCTCCGATTCTTTTTCCTCCCGAACCAGAACGGCATGAGCGTGAGGGAGAAAATACTTCGTGAACCTTCCGGTGGCCATCGACGGTGCTCCGGTGTTCGGAATCTTCATCCGAATATAGATCCCAAAAGCTCTCACCGAGAGCTACGTTATCGTGGTAAATTTTTTCCCATTCTTTGAGTTTTCTCATTAGGTTTTTTCGCCCTAACACTTTTATCGGCCATTTTTGATTAGATTTCAACTCCTCCCGTGTTCTTTTGCCCCGATCTACAATGTGTAGTGATTCAGAGGACTTTTCCGGTACAACCAAATCAAGTGGTGGTTTTCCTTCGTTGTTCCTTGTCCGGTTTGATGGTAACCGTTATGCCTTTGTTCCTTAATTTTCTTGCTTTTTGTGTTGTCTCTCCAAACTATGGTTATGTCTAATCTTTTTTGAAGATCACTCAAAAATTATAAAATTCTTGTTATGGTAATTTCGATCTTAATTAGGCTTGTATAACTGTCCTTAGAATGTTTTATCGGTGAATTAAATTGTTTCGTCTATCAATGTTGGACGCATTAGTATCTATATAGGATTGCAAATCATTTCAAAAGGTTGATCAACCGTGTCTTTAATCTAGAAATGTCATGTAGAATCTGACGCACCAAGTCCTGAGGTTTATTTCATGGTGTTTCTTCGTTGCGTGTTAGTGAGCAAATACACCGACCTCAAGGTTTGTTTCCTTTATTAGTACCTTGTGGAATTCTACAGGGTTTTGGTCATCTGCGGTGATTGGTGGAGTGTGCAAGTCTCCCCCACGGTTAGATGGATTCTAACATCTGTGAGGGGTGTATCTAGAGAAGTGACCACCCTGCCAGTATTTATGGGTAGAATTGACTACAGGTGGCTAATAAAGTTTTGAAGTATTCTTTCTTATGATTTAATCATGCTCTCCCCTTACTTTGGGTATCCGACATGTTTTGTTGTAGGTGATGATTCACGTAAGTTCTTTTCTTCTGATTTATTTCTTGAGTTTTATTTATGTACCTTACTTCAGTACTCTTGGTCCTGGGTTGGTACCCCGTTTGACCTTTGTATTCTTTTGCTTACTTTTGCTACCACCATTTGTACCTTCTTGCTGAGGTGTTCTGTCTTTGGAATGCCTCAGGTTCGGAACGTTAGCAGGTAGTGGAGCTGGGTTTGGAGTTCTTGAAGCGGCAATGTTAGTTGTGGCTTTTCCCCTCGTCGTAGCGAGGTAGTTTGCTGTTTTAGTTTTCTTTGCTAGTTTCAGACATACTTTGTACTGTGGGTTCGTGTCAAATTGTTGACGCCCACAGGATTGTTGATTTTGACACTTGTTAGCTGATGTGATTGTTTTATGTTTGGTTTAGATTACTTGCTCTCTGGGATGATTTATTGCTAGGACTGCATGTTAGGTATTTTCAAGCTTATCAAAAAAAACTATTATTAGTAAGGCATCCATGCAAACTCTTTTAAAACTAAGTCACTATTTTCCTATTTAGCGTAAAAAATTTTCCTATACTTATTATAAATCTAAATTCTGTTTAGCATGAGTTGTTCCTCAGGGACATTTATACTCATGTGGGATGTTAGAGTCAAATTAAACAAGTATCTTCCGCAAGCATATAATTTATATTTTAAATCGTGGACTAGATGATCCACTAAGCCGAGGGATACGGCTACCATCATAACCTAAAATGGATTTCATTCATAACAATTTATGTTTTCTTTTAAAACTGTAGAGTTTGGAGTCATTCCTGAACGTCTGCAGTTATCCCCTGCACGGCGTGGCATCATGACGCGTATTTTCCCCTTGCTCTGATATAATTAAATTGTTGGGAAAAATACGGGTTGTGACAGTTGGTATTATAGGGAGGTTGCTTGACAATTAGTCGGGCAACCTTCCCTTGTTAGTGTTAGTTGTTTAGTGTCATATCATACACACACTTATGTGCCAACATTATATTTTGGCTGAAGCATGAACACTACACTCATAAGCATTATTAGAAGTATACGGGGCATATTATGTAGTATGGGATGCATAATATATGTTTGTATATGGATCCACCATAGGTGGCAACATGTGAGGGTTATGTAGTACGGGATGCATAACCTCACCACATGAATGCCCATTAGCACGTTTTTTCTTTTTCCGTTGCATGCAATGTTATGTAGTTTGAGATGCCAAACATTTCATGTGTACGCCGCTCATAATATGCATTAAGGCCTTTTTAGGATGCATAACACTGCAAACATAGCATAACATAACATAAGCACAACATGCCAAGCTAAAGATTTACCTGATGACATATGTATACACATGATTTTAAATAAGAGTAAAGAATCCATGCATTCATATCATAGGAACATGAGTCAATAGGATGATAGGATATCATCCTGAGTAGGACCTATCATCATCATATAATCTCAGAGCAAGTTGCAGCCTAAGCAAGTGTCTTTTAAGTATGGTCTGAAATAAGTGGTGTAGTCCTAGTTTAGCTAGAGTTCTAATGAGGTGTTTATGTTTTTTTTAGAATGTCGCTTGAGCGCATTATGACCAGGTTGACTCCCCAGTCTGAGGGTGAGTCGTAAGGTGCGCAGGAAGAGGCGGTGATTGTAGAACTGCGCTAGAGCATGAAGACTATGGCAGGTCAAATCGTAGCAATGCAAGCACAGTTGCAGGCATTGTTGGCTGCCACCTTAGGATAGCAGCCTGGTGAGAAAACCCCGTAGCGATTGGGTATGAGAGTGAGATCATTAAATTTAATATGCTAGCTTCTGAGTTGAGAGTTACTGAGGAGTGCAGGGTTAAAGGTTTCTTGGGCGATCTCCAAAATGACATTCAACAATTTACCAATACTTACCAGTCTAAGACTAATGAGAGGACAGTATAAGTTGCTCTTGAAGTTTAGACCTTTGGATATGCTAAGGGTCATGGTATGATACCGAGGAAAGAGAAGAGGAAAGATGTTGAGGATGGAAGCTCTAGGGCATCCGACCCTTCTTTGAAAAAGGAAGATGGTGTAATCTGTAGCTTCTGTGGTCGATCTGGCCATCCTTACGAAAGGTATTTAAAGAGAAGTGCCACTCAGAAGAGGCAGCGGGTGCTCGCCATCCAAGGAGCACCCAAAGGAGATCTGGTGTGCACGTTTTGTTCAAAGAAGGGACATGATGTGAGTCATTGATTGATGAAAGAATGGACTTGTTTCCAGTGCGGGCAAAAGGGACACCAAAAGTCTTCGTGTCCCCAGGCTCATTCCCCACTGCCGCCTGCCCCCCTCAGGCTCTGTCGCCGCCACCAAATCAGGACAAAGGAAAAGGTAAACTGATCACGACGACCGAAGAAGAAACTTAGCCTTTAACCAAAGTGATCTCATGTTAGGTTCTAACTAGTTTTTGGTTCAATCCTGGTTTTGTTGTTCTTCGAATAAGTTAGGTATGTAATTGTTTTAGTAGATTAAGGTACAGAACCATTAGGCGCGTGTTCTTTTTGATTCTATCGCTACCCACCCGTTCGTGGCTAGGGATTTTGTAGAGCTTCATGGTTTGACCCTTATTCGGGTTGGTGACGTGTTTTGTGTCGAGTTCCTTCTATTGCGTGAGTGTTCGGATGTTTTCCTAACTATTCTTCCTTATCTTCCCCCTATGAGGGGCGTAGAGTTCGTCCTAGATCGGAACCTTTTTGTGATTGTATTTATAGACGACGTTTTTGTGTATTCTCGTAATGCTGTGGAGCATGCCCATCATTGTCTTTAGTGTTGCCTGCTTTGAGGGACCTCAAGTTGTTTTCTAGGTTGAGCAGTTGTGAGTGTTGGTTGCCTTGGGTTTCTTTCATGGGTCAAGTGGTTAATAAAGCTAGAATTTTAGATTGACCCTGAGAAGATAGTTGCTGTTATGGATTGGTCTAGGCTTGCCACACCCAAGGTGATTGAAAACTTCCTAGGGTTGGCTGGCTTTTATAGGAGGTTTGTGGAGGGTTCCTCTACGTTGTCTGCGCCACTGACTAAACTGATGCTGATGAACGCAATTTTTGTTTGGGGCGTTGAGTGCGAGGAAGCTTTTCAGGAATTAAAGAAGTGTTGTGCACTGCTCCAGTGTTGACTTTTCCTACGGAAGGTATAGACAATGGTGTTTATGTGAACGCATCACACATCGGACTTGGTTGTGTTTTAATGGAAGATGGTAAGGTTATCGCGTAAGGATAGAGGCAACTAAAGACTCACGAGAGAAATTATCCTACGCACGATTTGGAGTTTGCTGCCGTAATTTATGCGCTGAAGTTGTGGCGACACTTATTGTATGGCGCACTGTGCAAGATCTATACAGACCATAAGAGTTTGAAGTACGTCTTCACTCAGAAGGAACTAAATCTGCGCCAGCATTGGTGGTTAGAATATGTGGCGGATTATGAAGTGGAAATTCTCTATCATCCAGGAAAGGATAATATAGTAGCTGATTCTTTGAGTAGAAAGACCGCTAAAATTTTTAATCTATCGGTACAGTCCTTAGTAGAAGAATTCTTGTTGATGAATATTGAGGTTGGGAGTCGTACTGTGCCTGCTAGTTTGGAAGCGGAAGAACCTTCTTGGATTTCCCTTACTCGAGCTCACCAGATGGATGATCCTGATTTGTTGCACCTCCGAAATTGAACTGTGAAGGGAAAGCTACAGATTTCTCCTTGGATGAGTTTGATACCTTGAGGTATCGGGGTAAATTTTGCGTCTTCGCCTTTGGCGATGTTCGAGCTAAGATCTGTGCTGAAGCTCATGGTTCTAGTATAGCCTATCACCCTGGTTCCACTAAGATGTATAAGGATCTAAAACAAATTGTTTGGTGGTCAGGGATGAAGAGCGATATCGCAAAGTTTGTATCAGAATGTTATACTTGTCAGCGTGTCAAGGCTGATCATAGAAGGCCTGGTGGTAAATTAACACCGCTTGATATTCTAAGTTGGAAATGGGAGAGTATTTTAATGGATTTTATCACCGATCTACCAAAATCTCCTCGTGGGCATGACTCTGTTTGTGTGATAGTCGATAGATTGACAAAGTGTGCTCACTTTGTTCCGTTTAAGATTGGGTATTCGATGAAGAAGATAGCTGAGCTAAATCTTGAAGAGGTCATCAGGTTACATGGAGTGCCTGTTAGAATTGTATCAGATCGGGACTCCAGATTTACGTCTCGCTTTTGGAAGAGCTTGCAAGAGGGGTTGGGTACCGACTTGAGGTATTCCACCGCCTACCATCCGCAGATGAATGGGCAAACAGAAAGAGTAAATCAGATCGTGGAGTACATGATTAGATGTTACATTTTGGACCGCGATGGAGCATGGGATGAGCGTCTGAGGCTAATGGAGTTTGCTTACAATAATAGTTATCAAGAGAGTCTTCAGATGGCCCCATTTGAGGCCTTATATGGGAGGCGTTGTGGAACTCTGTTTTTTTGGGCTGAAGTTGGTGAGAGACCGTTGCTTAGTCCGAAAGCCCTTGAGGAGATGAATTGTGTCGTGACTCATATTCGAGAAAAGCTCTGTGTGGCTCAAGAGCGCTATGAGAAGTATGCCAATCAAAGAAGGGTTGATCTGGATTTTATTGTTGGAGACTTGGTTTTTCTGAAGGTTTCTCCGATGTCTGGTGTTAAAAGGTTTGGAAGGAACCACAAGTTAGACACCCGGTACGTGGGACCTTTCCAGATTCTTGAACGCATCGGAGTGTCAGCTTATAGGCTTGATTTGTCTGCGACCTTCCCTGGTGTCCATGGTGTGTTCAATGTGAGCCAGTTGCGGAAGTGTGTTCGTAATGATCGTCAAGTCCTCGACTCGATGACCCAGATTCAGCCCAACCTTACATATGTGGAAGAACCTATTCGTATCCTGGGCTCCCAAGAGCGTGTGTTGCGAAGAAAGACCATCCCCATGGTCAAGATTCTTTGGAGAAATCAAGACGTCGAGTGCGCGACGTGGGAATTGGAATCAGCGATGAGAGAATCTCATCCGCACCAATTCTCTTAGTTTCGGGTATGTCGTTATGTTTGCATTTATGTTTGATTTATTGTCTTGATTTGATTTTGGAGTTGTGTTAAGTTTCGAGGCGAAACTTCCTTTTAAGGGGAGTGACTGTAACACCCCCGATTTTTCGATGATTTTATTTAAATGGGAACGTCATATTTGCGATATCGTGGCGTTACTTTAACGTCGAGTTGACGGCTCAATACCGTTAAGGCATTTTCGTGTCCATGCGGTCGAGTCGGCCAAATTCTTGTTGTAATTGGAAAGTTTTTTTTCATTTTTGAAATTGTGGACTTGCTTGTCAAGTTTCGTCGCAATCCGAGAGTTTTTGGAGTCTCGGCGCATGATTTAATATCTCGAGAATGGTACATCGTATTTTAAGATTGTCTACGTTGCTAATTCGTAGAGTCAGCGATTCATTCCAAATATTAGTCAAATCAGAACTTCTGCAATTTGTCCTGCTTGTACTCGAGATCCCCCTTTTCGTTCTCGAGAACTCCCAGTTGTTCTCGAGAAGTCTGACATAATGTACTCGAGAAGTCTGTCCTAGTTTTCGAGAAGTCCTATGCGGTTCTCGAGAAGTCCTTTGCTATTCTCGAGAAGTCTTTTACAGTTCTCGAGAAGTCCTTTACTGTTCTCGAGAAGTCCGTTGCTGTTCTCGAGAAGTCCTTTGCTGTTCTCGAGAGGTCCGTTTTGGCCAGTGTTCGAGAACCATTTTGAGTGTCAATACCGCATCGTATCAAAAAGTAGTAAACATGAAATTTGTTCGTCTCGATGATATCTACAACTTTCATGTTGACCACTTTTTGATTTGAAGCCATCTTAGACTCCTATTTTCAATTTTCCCAAAACTGCTCGTAAATAAGCTGCATTATTGATTTCTACCTGAGAACCCTTGTTGTTCTCGAGAACTACTGTTTATTCCTGAGAATTATGGTATTATTCTTGAGAAATACTCAATTCTGTAGAGTCCTGCTGTTTGTTCTCGAGAACTATTATGTTTCTCTCGAGAACTATGAGTTCTCTCGAGAACTTTGCTCTCTTTCTCGATAAGCCCCCTTTCCTCTCGAGTAGTCCTGTATAGTCTGCGTTCGGGCACATTTTGGAGGGTCAAAATGGCACTGTATGAAAAAAAGGTCAACAAGAAATTTGTTTATTTTGACAAGATCTACAACTTTTAAGTTGGGTACTTTTTGATTTGGAGCCATTTTGGAGCTCTATTTTTTTATTCTCTCGAGGCTGCTCTCAGGTAGCTCGTTTGATTGATTCTCTCAAGTCCAAATCCTTTATTCTCGAGGACTAATGTTATTCTCGAGAGCCTTAGCCTCTCCATCTCGAGACATGATGTCCCTCTCGAGAACCATAGCTTTTGTTCTCGAGAACCAATGTATTTCTCGAGAGCCAACCTCTCCCTCTCGAGTAGGTCTGTTTCCTCTCGAGTGGTTTTGTACTGTCTGTGTTCGGAGACCGTTTTGAGGGTCAAAACGATGTCGTACGAAAATTTGGTCAACATAAAATGTGTTTGTCTCGACGAGATATACAACTTTAATGTTGGACACTTTTAGATTTGGAGCCATCTTAGATCACTATTTTCTGTTTCCCCGTAGCCACTCATAAATCACACGTTTTCTTGTATTTAGACAAAAATTTTATAAGTACTTTTACATATATATATATATATATACATATTCTTTGACTTAGGTTTGAACAGAAATTCATCTTCTCCGATTCTTTTTCCTCCCGAACCAGAGCGGCGTGAGCGTGAGAGAGAAAATACTTCGTGAACCTTCCGGTGGCCGCCACGGTGCTCCGGTGCTCGAAATCTTCATCCAAATATAGATCCGGAAAGCTCTCACCGAGATCTACGCTATCGTGGTAAATTTTTTCCATTCTTTGAGTTTTCTCGTGAGGGTTTTTTGGCCCAAACCCCCTTTTCGGCCATTTTTGTTTAGATTTCAACTCCTCTCGTGTTCTTTTGCCCCGATCTACAACGTGAAGTGATTCAGGGGACTTTTCCGGTACAACCAAGGCAAGTGGTGGTTTTCCTTCTTTGTTACTTGTCCGGTTTGATGGTAACCATTATGCCTTTGTTCCTTAATTTTCTTGCTTTTCGTGTTTTCTCTCCAAACTATGGTTATGTCTAATCTTTCTTGAAGATCACTCAAAAATTATAAAATTCTAGTTATGGTATTTTGATCTTTATTAGGCGTGTATAACCATCCTTAGAATGTTTTATCGGTGAATTAAATTGTTTTGTCTATCGTTGTTGGACGCATTAGTGTCTATATAGGATTGTAAATAATTTCAAAAGGTTGATCAACCATGCCTTTAATCTTGAAATGTCATGTAGAATCCGACGCGCCAAGTCCTGAGGTTTATTTCATTGTGTTTCTTCGTTGCGTGTTAGTGGGCAAATCCACCGACCGTAAGGTTTATTTCCTTTATTAGTACCTCGTGGAATTCTACATGGTTTTGGGCATCTGCGGTGATTGGTGGAGTGTGCAAGTCTCCCCTGCGGTTAGATGGATTTTAACATCTGTGAGGGGTGTATCTAGAGAATTGACCACCCTGCCTGTATTTATGGGTAGAATTGACTACAGGTGGCTAATAAAGTTTTGGAGTATTCTTTCTTATGATTTAATCATGCTCTTCCCTTGCTTTGGGTATCCAGCATGTTTTGTTGTACGTGACGATTCACGTAAGTTCTTTTCTTCTGATTTATTTCTTGAGTTTTATTTATTTACCTTACTTCAGTACTCTTGGTCCTGGGTTGTACCCCGTTTGACCTTTTTATTCTTTTGCTTACTTTTGCTGCCACCATTTGTCCCTTCTTGCTGAGGTGTTCTGCCTTTAGAATGCCGCAGGTTTGGAGCATTAGCAGGTAGTGGAGCTGGGTTTGGAGTTCTTGAAGCTGCAGTGTTGGCTGTGGCTTTTCCCCTCGCCGTAGCGAGGTAGTTTGTTGTTATAGTTTTCTTTGTTAGTTTCAGACATACTTTGTACTGTGGGTTCGTGTCAGGTTGTTGACGCCCACAAGATTGTTGATTTTGACACTTGCTAGCTGATGTGATTGTTTTATGTTTGGTTTAGATTACTTGCTCTCTGGGATGATTTATTGCTAGGGTTGCATGTTAGTATTTTCAAGCTTATAAAAAAAATTATTAGTAGTAAGGAATCCATGCAATCTCTTTTAAAACTAAGTCACTATTTTCTTATTTAGCGTAAAGCTTTTTCCTATACTTATTATAAATCTAAAGTCTGTTTAGCATGAGTTATTTCTCGGGGACATTTATACTCATGTGGGATGTTAGAGTCAAATTAACAAGTATCTTCCGCAAGCGTATAATTTATATTTTAAATCGTGGAGTAGATGATTCACTAAGCCGAGGGATACAGCTACCATCAAAACCTAAACTGGATTTCATTTATAATAATTTATGTTTTTTAAAACTGTAGAGTTTGGAGTCTTGCCTGAACGTCTGCACTTATCCCCTTCACGGCGTGGCATCATGATGCGTATTTTATCCTTGCTCTGATATAATTAAATTGTTGGGAAAAAATGCGGGTTGTGACACTTGCTAAAGATCTAGACCGATGAACGCGACCGCAACGATCTTGCCTCCACAGATCCAACTCATCTTGCGAATCGGAGCTTCAGAACTCCAACGGTGGTGAGATCTCCTTCCTCTTCTTCCTTCTTCACTCTCTATTCTCTCTAACACTTAGAAAGAGAAGGTCATACGGAAAAGTGAGATGGAACCGTACTCTCTTAGCCATATACCCCCAGGGGTAACCTCCAGCCGTCAGATCCCTAAATAAAACCATTGAACCGTCATGATTCTATCTAGAATTCAGTTTACGAGCGCTACCGCCGCGCGTTACCTCAATCATTTAGCTTCTTAAGGATGCCACCGCTCAAAACTCGAATCGGGCATTGGCGCGTGGATGCGCCATAACTGCTCTTCTACCGCTTCGTGGTAAGGCTAATACCGCACGGTAGCCACCCGAGAACTTCGTCAATTAAGTTGACCAGTCTATCGCCAGCAGTAACCATGCCGTCGGGCGATAGCTTCCTGAGAGCTCTGATAGTGTATTTCCCCAGCTACCACTGCACGGTAACTAGCTACCGTCGGGCGATAAACTTCAGAGAACAATTTGTTGCCTTAAGGAATTTGGGGTATTACAAATCTCCCCCACTCAAAGAAATTTAGTCCGTAAATTTGACGTTACAGGAAAATACAAAAAGAAAACAATACAACTGATTACCTCAGCAAAAAAGTTTGGGAACTCCTCCTTCATAGTTTGCTCACCCTCCCAAGATTCTCTTATCGGCCATAGTTGTCCCAAAGGATCTTGACTATTTTAATGGATTTGTTTTGCAGCTGCTTGACCTCTACGTCCTCGATCTGAATGGGCTTGATCTTCTTCTTTAGCCCATTATCAGATGACACTTGATTCGCAATAATCACTTGAGTAGGCTCTTGAATAGCCTTCCGCAACACTGAGATGTGAAATACATCATGCAAACCACTCAACTCCACCGAAAGATTTAAACGATAGGCGGCTTCAATAACAAGATCCAAGATCTCAAAATGCCCAACATACCTTGGACTAAGCTTCTTTAAGCATCGAATCCTTTATATTCCTTTAAATTGTTTTATCTTGAGGTATACCCAATCCCCCACTACAAACTGCACGTTCTGATGCTTGGCATTGTAGTATTTGGCATGCCTATCTTGAGTAATAAGTAGCGGTACTCGAATCAACCGTATCATTGAAGTAGCATCTTCAATGTGTCTTCACTTGTACGGCTTCGATTCTCCCGTTTCTGCCCAAGACAACGGAGTACGACACCTCCTACCATACAGATCCTCAAAAGGCACCATCTGAATGTTGGCCTGGTAGTTGTAATTGTACGTGAACTCAATCATAAAAAGATGGTCCTCCCACCTTTTCCCAATATCCAAAGCACACATACGAAGCATATCTTCCATTGTCATATTCACCCTTTTAGTCTGACCATCTATCTGTGGGTGAAAAGTCGTGCTGAAGTTCATCTTGGTATCCAACAACTGAGGAATGAGCCTCCAATCATTAGATGTGAACCGACCTTCTCGGTCACTAACGATGCTCCCAGGGTGAATTGAATACTTTGAGAAATGCGCCTCGTGCAACAATTCTTCTCGCAACTTCCCCACATTGGTGTCGCACAATCGGCTGCCATTCCACAAAAGGCAATCGTCGATAGAGAACTGGTCGTTATACCCATCAATGGTTTCTGCCCAGTGATGTTTCAAACTTACGTCCAACTCAAAGGCCTGTTGAATCCTGTCCGCAAGGTCATATTAAACCTCCGTCCAACTAAAACATGCATTTGCACTAGATCCCATGCCAACACAAGTGATTTCCAAGGCCTCCAAATCCCGAATATGCCTCTCGTCATACATCTTTAACCAATTGGCTCGTGCAGGAGTCCTATGACTCAAATCATCTGCCACAACGTTCCCCTTTCGGGTAATATAGTGAATGTTGAAGTATGAGACCGGGCGGTCTGGCGGTTTGAGCCTGGAGGGTTGTAGACCGGGCGGTCTGGCGGTATGAGTCTGGAGGGTTGTAGACCGCGTGGTCTGGCGGTTACTCTCCAGCGGTTTGATATCCAGTCTGTTGTTGTTTGTAGTCCGACGGTCTGGAGGTTTATCTCTAGTGGCTTGGAAATCAGGCGGTCTAACGGTCTCCTACCGCATCTCTCTCTCTCTCTCTTGCTTCTGGTAATGTCGAGCGGTTAGCACATTGTCTACTGCGCGGCCTGTTCCGGTCTATTATTCTAGCCGCTCAGATTTTGTATAGCTTTAGTCCCACATTGTTAGTTTGTACTCTCTCCTCTCTCCTCCATTCTATAAATGGGAGGTCATACCTTTGTAAATGATATCTTTTTGGATAATAAACTTTCAGTTATTCAATGTTCCGGCTTGTTTTTAGTCATTTGTTCGCTACTTTCACATGGTATCAGAGGACTCGATCTTCTCCTCCTGATTTTGTGCGCCCTGTCCCCGCGGCTTGCTTCTTCCTCTCACGACCTGTTCTTGCGGCTTGTTTCTTCCGCCTGCTTGCGCCCTGTCCGCGCAGCTTCTTTCTCCTCCTTGTCATTGCCGTGTGTGCGCGGCCTCTTTATTACTTGCCTTTCAGTCGCCGCGACCTGTTGCTTTGATCGCCGCGACCTGTTGCTTTGATCGCCGCAACCTTCTGCCTTATTCGCCTTGTTGGATCTTCACTTCTGTTCGCACGGGCTGTCTTCTAGCCGTTCGACTTCTTCCCTCTGCTTGGTTCTGCGGCTTGTCTGGGCGCTGGTGTCTGACATCGTGACCACTGCAGCTCTTCTTCTTCTTCCTATCCGCGCGGCTTGTTTCCTTACCACGCGGCTTCTCGTTGATTTCGCCTATGTCCCTTTCTGAGACCTCAACTACCACCACTCCTATCGCCAATCCGGCTCTGCCTCCTACTCCTTCTGGAAACACTTGAACGGTTTCTAAACTTGTTGGTTCCAACTATCCGGATTGGAGCGTTTCTTTCACCTTTCTCCTTCGCTCTCAGCGCAAACGTCATCACCTCACCGATGACCCTCCTCCTCCAGACTCTGCTCAATTTGATGACAGGGATGCCAGTGATGCCCTTGTCCGCACTTGGTTGGCTAACAGCCTCTCCGTTGAATGCCTTCCTTTCATACGCCATGATGAGACGGTAGAGACCGCATGGCTTCACTTTGCTGCTCTCTACTCGAAGGGGGCCCAGACATCCCGCATTTATACTCTCTATGCGGATCTCTTCGCTCGTCCTTCCATGTCTTCTGCTGCGGCTTATCAGCAAGTTCAGGCTCTTGGCGCCGAAATCCTCCAGAATCACCCCTTCTCCGCGGACTTGGCCAAGCAGCACAAACACTTCTAGGAACTCCTGGTTGTTTGTTATCTTCTATGACTCCTCGAGTCTTTTGATATGATCCGCCAGCAGATCTTGGGAGAAGCAGAGTCTCCCACTTTGGATGCCACCGCGGCTCGCATCGCAGCTGTTACTTTGCTGCTCCAGCATCCTCTGTTGTCCTCCCCTCCTCCAAAGCACTCCTATTGTAACGTCCCAATTCGCGCTAGGCCCCCTCGCACGATTTCTGAGTCAAGAGACTTGACTCGGGCTCGGGGCACACTGGCAAAAGGTGTCAAGTGTGTTGAACAGAGTGATGGGTTGAGTGATATCCGATGAATTCGTCGAGAATACCCGGCTATACTCACCAATCGTCGAGAATGATGACCGATTGTCGAGTATCGTTGACTGATACTCAACGCACGCAACGCCAGGATTTCTGATAAAATGGTTAAGGGAAAGTCGTCGGGAATCATTGTTGATACCCGACGAATTCGTCGAGAATACCCGGCCATACTCACCGATCGTCGAGAATGATGACTGATCGTCGAGAATCGTTGACAGATACTCAACGCACTCAACGCCAGGATTTCTGATAAAATGGTTAAGGGAAAGTCGTCGGGAATCATTGTCGATACCCGACGAATTCGTAGAGAATACCCGGCCATACTCACCGATTGTCGAGAATGATGACCGATCGTCGAGTATCGTTGACTGATACTCAACGCACTCAACGCCAGGATTTCCGATGAAATGGTCAAGGGAAGTTCGTCGGGAATCATTGTTGATACCCGACGAATTCGTCGATAATACCCAGCTATACTCACTGATCGTCGAGAATGATGATCGATTGTCGAGTATCGTTGACTGATACTCAACGCACTCAACGTAAAGATTTCTGATAAAATGGTTAAGGGAAAGTCGTCGGGAATCATTGTTGATACCCGACGAATTCGTCGAGATTACCCGGCCATACTTACCGATCGTAGAGAATGGAAGTTGATTCCCACCAAATTCGATGGGTATCGGTAGCTATGCACGCCGATCGACGGGTATCAGGTGATACCCGCCGATTTTTCCTTAGACAGTTTCCTAGTTTCCGCTGTTCTATGCGTGCGGACTGAACCGGATCGGGCTAGCTTCGGCTTGGCTGCCTTGGACCGGGTCACTTCAATATGACCCATTAGGGGCGTTCCAATGGGGCGTTGACACGTGGCAGAAGAGATTTAACCTAATACATCGGTTTATAAGGGAAGATAAAGTTGAACCCTAGCCATTTTGCTGATCGACCTTGCCGTCATCGCGGACCTTACGAAACCGACAGAGCCGAGGGAAATCGTCAAAGCTCCTGGAGGCGGCCTTCTCTCTCTCTCTCCTTCCTTTGCCGTGAAGAACAACTACACTAAGCAAGAGATGCCGCAAAGAAGGATGACTAGATCCATGGTCGGGAATGATGGTACCGCTGGAAATGAGGTGAGCTTGCTCCACTCTCCCTTGGTGCTAGATCTGTAGTTAATATTCTAGGAGAGATATCGACTCCATAGAGTCTTGATGGTGAGGAGGAGATTTCTTAGGGAAAAGCCATGCCTAGGTTTTCTAGGCTTAGTCTCCTCCAACCTCTTCATTCTTCAAAGTGAAGATGAGAGAGTGATTCGTGGAGAAGTATGGCTTTGTGAGGGTGAATAAGGGTGTACGAATTTCTGGAGGAGTTTATGGGAGATCGGTTCAAGGAGGAATATGAACAGATGTCGTTCATCTCGCCTTAAGATGCGTGCAAAAATATGATTTCTGCACGCAGCGATCATCGTGGCCAATTTCGGGGGTGTTCTGGCAAGATATGGGCTCTCGACTAAACACGAAAGTTGTAGCCCTTGAAATTATCTTTCCAACGAGTGGTTACACGCACTCGCCGAATTTCTGTAGCCATGGGAATCTTCGGTCGAAGTGGTTGCCCGGATTAATGCTGCACCTAAATTCTGGGCTGTGTAATGTGGAATTCGGTTTGGTGGAATTTAATGTTGCGAACCGACTCGAGGTTACATGATTATCATTGTGATATGATAAGTTGATGTTATAAATCTGAATCCGTATAATGAGTTGTGGACAAGCTTAATTTAAGGAAAAAGCCTGATGTAAATTGGTTGATGTATATTGATGTCCATTATCTATATCATGTTGAATCCATTTGGAAGGGCATATAAATGATTTAACTATGGGCACGATGTATGCTGAATGGATAGAAGGGAATTAGTAATCTAATGCTTAGAGTGTCGTCTCCCTACGGGTAGCATTGTGGAAGTTAACAAGTGCGGTGTTGACCGTCACTAGTTGGAATGAGGTTGAGATGAGTAAAGTGGGACTGTTGGGCTTGGTCCTCGGTGTTCACGTCCCGAGGCTCCTTCCGTATTTGATGATGGATGGTTGGGCTTGGTCCTCGGTGTTCACGTCCCGAGGCTCCTTCCATGCCACGATAATGTGGAATTGCATGTGGTGTGAGTCGACACGCGGTGTCGTAATCCCGGGTTAGGGATAGTGTTGTAGGTCTACGGGCTCGCCAATCGTCACACCGATGGGAGTTGACAGTTTAACCTTGGGCGGTTGGGCTTGGTCCTCTGTATTCACTTCCCGAGGCACCTTCTGTGTTAAGTGAACGGTTGGGCTTGGTCCTCGTGCTAATTTTCGAGGCTCCTTCCGTGTCATACCTTAGGCCAGTTCGGGGCTAGGATCTTGGTGCACATTTACCCAGGAGAACCCGCTGAGCCGTAGTACGCATGTGAGCTCCGTTGTTGTGTTCTTGGCGTTGAGGCATACGGAGGCCTAGGCTAGGTAGTGTGGAGACAAGCCTAGTAGTGGAGATGCCCGCTCTACTGTCACCGTTTGGCCACGACGGATGACGCCTGAGAGGTTAGCTACCTGCTCGAATAGTGGAAACTATGAGTCTGTGTCGATATAGCGATTGCATGTGCTTGATCATGGGTGTGTCATTGCATTGCATACATAGCATTGTACTTCATTACATACACAAGACCCTCATCGTATAAGTTTGTATGGGCACTCCTATACGATGGGTTACTTACTACTGAACGACCCTCAACTTATATGCTTGTATGGGCATCCATAAAAGTTGAGTTACTTACTGTTATAACATTATGCTCTCTTGCTGATGTAGACGGTAGAATTGTAGATTAAGTGGTTATTCATTTATACACTACTTATATTGCTACTTATGACATGTATACTTACTTCACCTGCTTGTACTACTGTTTTATATATATTGTACCTGTTCCTTTCTCCGCCCAGTGCAGAGGAGTCGCCGGGAAAGCAGATGTGAAGCCACTTAGTCTTATGATAAATGGTTGCTACGTCTTCCTTTTAAGGAGGAAACCCCGCAGGTGGAGAAGTAGGTCTTGCAGCTGGACAGCTAGGCCAGGACGATAGGGCCTGAGGGGACGGTACCGTCGCTACCGTCGGTTACAGATGTGAGTGAGAGAGATTTTATTGTAGCCCCTCGGGGCAATGCAATTTACGTACTTTGATTATTTAGAAGCTTGTTTAGATTCTCTTTTGCTGTACTTGTGGACTTATGCTTAGTATGGATTGACTTCTTTATATCATTATGGTTGGGTTGGCATTTATATGTTGATATTGGTTGTAGCCGGCAGGATAGGTGTCTTGTGGTACAGGCTGGCCTGAGTGCTAGTGTTACCGCAAGACAGCTGTTCTGGGCATAAGACCCCTCTCGTGCCGTGTTTTGTGTTCCGGGAGGGGGGTCTTACAAATGGTATCAGAGGGCTACGATCCTCCAAGGGGAAAGTCACTTAACAATGGTGCCACCCCCGTTTGATTTGTCAGTTTGGGGACAAACTGACTTAGCGGAAGCAGTGGTGTGCCCATATGTAATTCACATTAAGTTTGTCCATCTTTGACCTTAGATTTGCCAACCTAACCATAGGTTTGTACCCTATGTGTAGATCCCAGTACATGCTGAGCTAGTGAGGGGCACCCCCGCCCCGTCCATACCTACACAATTCCAACAATCAGAGCTAGGGCAGACACTCACAGTTATTTTGGACGCCTTTAGGTCCCAATCTCAGTAGGCACCTGTACAACAACAGGGTCCGGGATCTAGTTGGTTAAGCATTTTTCGAGCTCTCTCCCCTCCCGCTTATATTGGGACAGAGTCGGCGGTGCGTACGGAAGAGTGGCTCGACACTGTACAAGAGTTGTTGGCAGGAATAAGATGCCCAAATAACATGGCGGTGACCCTTGTGGTGACACTCTTAGAGATGCACGCCAAAAGGTAGTGGAAGTCCCTCATGGGCTCCACTTTTCATGAAAGAGTGTGCACGGACATTAGTTGGAGCGAATTCTCTGAAGCCTTCTTAGAGCATTTCATCCCCTCGGCCGCTCGGGATGATCTTGAAGAGAGATTTTTGCAACTAAAGCAAGAGTCCAAGTCGGTGAACTCACCAACGGGAGTTTTAACACTTGGCTAGATTCGCTTACTCCTATGAGTTGGATGATAGAGGGTATGTCAAATGATTCTACAAAGGCTTGCGAGATCCCCTAAGGCAAGCCCTTTTGTTTATAGCGGACTCTAGTCTGGCGGAGATTATCGTTATGGCGAAGAGATTGGAAGCGTACCACTTGGGAAGTGGTAAGAGGCCAGCGGAGAGCGTGATGGAAGTCGGCCCCAGCAACAGAAGGAGATTTTACAATAGAAGAGGAAGAGGATATCAGAGAGGTGGCGGGCGTTTCCCCAAGAATTTTAGAGAGGAGTGCCCAGTTTCGCAACCGTCAGCATTACCTCCACCTCAACAATTTCAGCAATACGGCGGAAGGCAAGAACGAGTGTGCTTTGAATGCAACCAACCGGGCCACAATCGACGCTACTGTCCGCAACTGTTTGGAGATGCACCTTTTGCTTTCCCTCCAGCAGCCCCTCGGCAGCGAGGGTATGTGCATGGTCGAGGATGTGAACAACGAGGAAGTAACCCCGGACCCGCTCGGGATCAGATGTATGCCTTGGATATGACTCAAGAGCGGAATCCTCAGGAGATGATTGCAGGTACGATTTGAATTAGCCATTTTGCTTCCATTAATATGCTCTAGTGGCTTAAGATATACTAGACGTCTAGCTTGATATTATTAATGACACTTATTCACCGTGATGGTCGGTGGGAAACCGACTTATATGTTATTTGACACCGGTGCCTCACATTCTTTCGTGTCTGAAGACTTCGTCAAGGATATACACAGAGTGCAATATTTCACTGGTATTGCTCGAAGATTATGCCTCCCAGACGGATCTGAGATGACGACAACCGCGAAGTGTGAGTTGGAGATAACCATTGGGGGAAAGACCTTTGATACCCCTGCCATAATTTGGAGAATACCATAATTCGACCTCATTCTGGGCATGGCGTGGCTGGATTGGCACCATGCAAGAATCGACTTTGCGGAGAAACAAATCTATTTGAGATACGGAGACACTGATGTAATCTTCCAAGGTATAAATTTAGCACCACGATTATTGTTATCCACAATCCAGACCTTGAAATCTCATATGAGAGGGGATGAAGTCTACATGATATGTTTCGAACTGAAGGAGGTGAGGGTAGATGTGAAGGATGTGCGGGTAGCACGAGATTTCCCTGAGGTATTTCCTGAGAAATTACCAGGGTTACCCCCGCATAGAGAAGTAGATTTTCAGATTAAGCTTGTATCAGGAGCTAAGCCTGTTTCCAGGACCCCTTATCAAATGGCCCCAAAAGAACTCGCAGAGTTTAGAGTTCATCTGCAGGAATTGGTAGAATCAGGGTTTATTCGACCCAGTTCATCACCTTGGGGAGCCCCTATTCTATTCGTTAAGAAGAAAGATGGAACCCTGTGTTTGTGTATAGACTATCGGGAGCTCAACCGACTGACGGTACGGAACACCTACTCGTTACCTCGGATCGATGAGTTGTTCGATCAACTGGTGGGAGTGCATTGGTTCTCCAAGCTGGATTTGCGCTCGGGTTATTATCAATTGAGAATACAAGAGGATGATATCCAGAAAACGGCTTTCAGCTCAAGGTATGGCTTATATGAGTTTACGGTGATGCCGTTTGGGATCACAAATTCCCCATCAGCTTTCATGAGCTTGATGAATAAAGTGTTTGAGCCCTATCTGGATGTCTTCGTCATTGTGTTCATTGACGACATCTTAGTCTACTCGAATACGGAGGAAGAACATGTCGAGCATCTGGCCTTAGTTTTGGAAAAGTTAAAAGAGCATGGCCTGTTCGCCAAGTTTAGTAAGTGTGAATTCTGGCTTAGGGAAGTGGCTTTCTTGGGTCATGTAATCAGTGGGGTTGGACTAGCTATGGATCCGGCCAAGGTGTGTGCCGTGAAGGAGTGGTCGCCCTTGAAGTCGGCGGCCGATGTGAGGAGTTTTCTTGGACTTGCCGGATACTACCGCAAGTTCGTAAAAGGATTCTCCAAGATTGCCCTCCCGCTTACTTCCTTGACAAAGAAAGGTGTGCCATTTGAGTGGACACCCAAATGTGAAGCAGCATTCCAGGAATTGAAGGATAGACTCACCTTTGCCCCCATTCTTGTCCTGCCGTCTAGAAAGGAAGGATTTCAAGTGTACACGGACGCATCTTATCAGGGGGTGGGAGCGGTGTTGATGCAGCACGGGCATGTGATTGCTTATGCTTCAAGACAATTGAAGAAGCATGAAATCAATTACCCGGTGCATGATTTGGAGCTAGGAGCAGTGGTGTTCGCCTTGAAGGTATGGAGGCATTATCTATACGGCGTCCACTGCAAAATCTTCTCGGACCATAAAAACTTTAAGTACGTTTATACCTAGAAGGAGTTGAACCTAAGACAACGGCGGTTGTTAAAGTTTCTATGCGATTATGAGTTCACCTTGAACTACCACCCTAGAAAAGAAAACTCTGTAGCCGATGCGTTGAGCAGGAAAGTACCCGGCTCGAGCCCGGATTCTCGGTTGATGAGCATGGAGTTGGCGCGGATGATTGAGGAGATGGATATTACATTGATATTTAAGGCTCCTTCGGCAGAATATACGGAGTACTTGTCCAGCATGAGCATGGTTTGTGATATCCGGGACCTAATCCGAGTGGAGCAAGGATTGGATGCGGCTCTGGCCCCGGCACTCAAGTTGATCGAGGACGGGGCTACCGACGAGTACACACTAAAGGACGGCCTCGTTTACTTTCGCGGTCTGCTCTTAATTCCCAAGGGCAGTAAAATCCGGGAGGATATCTTGAGAGAGGCACATTGCTCTCAATATTCTGTGCACCCGGGAATTTCAAAGATGTACGCCGGCTTACGAAAGACAATGTGTTGGCCAGGAATGAAAAAGGATGTCCGATACTTTGTCACGCATTGTAAAGCCTGCCAAAGAGTGAAGGCGGTGCAGGAGTCCCGGTGGCCTGTTGCAGTCGTTGCCAATCCCCGAGTGGAAGTTTGAGGATATTTCCATGGACTTCGTACATGGGCTACCTCGCTCCCGCTCAGGAAATGATTCAGTGTGGGTGATTGTTGATCGCTTGACCAAAGTACCCCGGTTTATCCCAATGAAGAAGGAGGCGCATGTGGATGTTTTGGTGCGCCTATTTGTGGAATAGTTTGTGCGGTACCATGGAGTACCGAAGACGATCACCTCTGACCGAGATGGTCAGTTTACGTCAAGAGAATGGAGGGTTGTACAGGCTTACTTGGGCTCGCGCCTCACTTTCAGCACAGCCTTTCATCCTCAGACGGACGGGCAATCTGAGCGGACCATCCGAACATTGGATTATCTAGATAGGGGAGAGCCGTGGGAAAGACTCTTGCCCTTAGTGGAATTCTCCTACAACAACAGCCATCAAGCTAGCATTGGCATGATGCCCCATGAAGCCCTATATGGAAGGAGGTGTAGAACCCCCTTGTCTTGGGTGCAAGATGAAGACCCGAAGACTTTGGGTGTTGAATATATAGATGACACGGATGCGATGGTTAGGTTGATACGGGATCGTATGTTAGAGGCTCAAAGTCGGCAGGTGAAGTATTATAACGCAAGGCACGTATGGTGGAGTTTCAAGTGGGTGATAAAGTGTTCCTGAAAATCCGGTCGATGCATGGAGTTTCACGGGTGCCGGGAGTGGAGAAGCTCAGCCCACGGTATGTTGGGCCCTATGTCATATTGGAAAGGATTGGCCCTTTGGCCTATCGGCTGGAGCTACCGCCCGAGCTAGAGAATCTCCACGATGTGTTCCATGTATCGTCGCTTCGGAGGCGCTGTTGCGGCCCGAACAATACATCCCCAAAACTGATGGTACTGTGGCCTCTGACAGATCTGTGCGACTGGAGCCGGTGCGGATCGTTGATAATGAGATAAGAGCCTTGCGCCGCAAAAGTGTTCCATTGGTAAAAGTGCTATGGTCTAATCATGGGAAGGAGGAATTCACATGGGAGCCGATGGATTTGATTTTAGGACGCTACCCGGAGTTGTTTGCTTCAGGTAGTTTTATTTAAAAGCATATGTTATTTTTGTATGCTTTACTCCCCATAGCCTCAGCCTGATTTCAGGGACGAAATCTTTTATTTTATTTATAGGATTTGTAACGTCCCAATTCGCGCTAGGCCCCCTCGCACGAGTTCTGAGTCAAGAGACTTGACTCGAGCTCGGTGCGCACTGACAAAAGGTGTCAAGTGTGTTGAATAGTGTGATGGGTTGAGTGATATCCGATGAATTCGTCAAGAATACCCGGCTATACTCACCGATCGTCGAGAATGATGACCGATCGTCGAGTATCGTTGACTGATACTCAACGCACTTAACGCCAGGATTTCTGATAAAATGGTTAAGGGAAAGTCGTCGGGAATCATTGTTGATACCCGACGAATTCGCCGAGAATACCCGGCCATACTCATCAATCGTCGAGAATGATGACCGATCGTCGAGTATCGTTGACTGATACTCAACGCACTCAATGCAAGGATTTCTAATAAAATGGTTAAGGGAAAGTCGTCGGGAATCATTGTTGATACCCGACGAATTCATCGAGAATACCCAGCCATACTCACTGATCATCGAGAATGATGACCGATCGTCGAGTATCGTTGACTGATACTCAACGCACTCAACGCCAGGATTTTCGATGAAATGGTCAAGGGAAATTCGTCGGGAATCATTGTTGATACCCGATGAATTCGTCGAGAATACCCGATTATACTCACCGATCGTCGAGAATGATGACCGATCGTCGAGTATCGTTGACTGATACTCAATGCACTCAACGCTAGGATTTCTGATAAAATGGTTAAGGGAAAGTCGTCGGGAATCATTGTTGATACCCGACAAATTCGTCGAGAATACCCGGCCATACTCACCGATCATCGAGAATGGAAGTTGATTCCCGCCGAATTTGACGGGTATCGGTAGCTATGCACGCCGATCGACGGGTATCAGGATGATACTTGCCGATTTTTCCTAAGACAGTTTCCTAGTTTCCGATGTTCTATGCATGCAGACTGAACCAGATCGGGCTGCCTGCGGCTTGGCTGCCTTAGACCGGGTCACTTCAATATGACCCATTAGGGGCGGTCCAATGGGGCGTTGACACGTGGCAGAAGGGATTTAACCTAATACATCGGTTTATAAGGGAAGATAAAGCCGAACCCTAGCCATTTTGCCGATCGACCTTGCCGTCATCGCGGACCTTGCGAAACCGACAGAGCCGAGGGAAACCGTCGGAGCTCCTAGAGGAGGCCTTCTCTTTCTCTCTCTCTCCTTCCTTTGCCGTGAAGAATAACTACACCAAGCAAGAGATGCCGCAAAGAAGGATGACTAGATCCATGGCCGGGAATGATGGTACCGCTAGAAATGAGGTGAGCTTCCTCCCCTCTCCCATGGTGCTAGATCTGTAGTTTATATTCGAGGAGAGATATCGACTCCATAGAGTCTTGATGGTGAGGAGGTTATTTCTTAGGGAAAAGCCATGCCTAGGTTTTCTAGGCTTAGTCTCCTTCAACATCTTCATTCTTCAAAGAGAAGATGAGAGAGTGATTCATGCAGAAGTATGGCTTTGTGAGGGTGAATAAGGGTGGACGAATTTCTGGAGGAGTTTTTGGGAGATCGGTGCAAGGAGGAAGATGAATGGATGTCGTTCATCTCGCCTTAAGATGCGTGCAGAAATCGGATTTTTGCACGCCGCGATCTTCGTGGCCAATTACGGGGGTGTTGTGGCCAAATCTGGGCTCTTGACTAAACACGAAAGTTGTAGCCCTTGAAATTATCTTTCCAACGAGTGGTTACACGCACTCGCTTGATTTCTGTAGCCACGGGAATCCTCGGTCGAAGTTGTTGCTCGGATTAATGCTGCACCTAAATTTTGGGCTGTGTAATGTGGAATTCGGTTTGGTTGAATTTAATGTTGCGATCCGACTTGAGGTTTGGGTGAACTCTTTTTACATGATTATCATTGTGATATGATAAGTTGATGTTATAAATTTGAATCTGTATAACGAGTTGTGGACAAGCTTAATTTAAGGAAAAAAGCCTGATGTAAATTGGTAGATGTATATTGATGTCCATTATCTATATCATGTTGAATCCATTTGAAAGGGCATATAAATGATTTAACTATGGCCACGATGTATGTTGAATGGATAGAAGGGAATTAGTAATCCAATGCTTAGAGTGTCGTCTCCCTACGGGTAGCATTGTTGAAGTTAACAAGTGCGGTGTTGACCGTCACTAGTTGGAATGAGGTTGAGATGAGTAAAGTGGGATGGTTGGGCTTGGTCCTCGGTGTTCACGTCCCGAGGCTCCTTCTATATTTGATGGATGGTTGGGCTTGGTCCTCTGTGTTCACGTCCCGGGGCTCCTTCCATGCCACGATAATGTGGAATTGCATGTGGTGTGAGTCGACACGCGGTATCGTAATCCCGGGTTAGGGATAGTCTGGCAGGTCTACGGGCTTGCCAATCGTCACACCGATGGGAGTTGACAGTTAGACCTTGGGCGGTTGGGCTTAGTCCTCGGTATTTACGTCCCGAGGCTCCTTCTGTGTTAAGTGAACGGTTGGGCTTGGTCTTCGTGCTAATTTTCGAGGCTCCTTCCGTGTCATACCTTAGGCCAGTTTGGGGCTAGGATCTTGGTGCACATTTACCTAGAAGAACCCGCTGAGCCGTAGTACGCATGTGAGCTCCGCTGTTGTGTTCTTAGCGTTAAGGCATACAGAGGCCTAGTCCAGGTAGTGTGGAGACAAGCCTAGTAGTGGAGATGCCCGCTCTACTATCACCGTTTGGCCACGACGGATGATGCCTGAGAGGTTAGCTACCTGCTCAAATAGTGGGAACTATGAGTCTGTGTCGACATAGCGATTGCATGTGCTTTATCATGGGTGTGTCATTGCATTGCATACATAACATTGCACTTCATTACATATACAAGACCCTCATCGTATAAGTTTTTATGGGCACTCCTATACGATGGGTTACTTACTACTGAACGACCCTCAACTTATATGCTTGTATGGCATCCATATTAGTTGAGTTACTTACTGTTATAACATTATACTCTCTTGCTGATGTAGATGGTAGAATTGTAGATTAAGAGGTTGTTCATTTATACACTACTTATATTGCTACTTATGACATGTATACTTACTTCACCTGCTTGTACTACTATTTTATATATATTGTACCTGTTCCTTTCTCTGCCCGGTGCCGAGGAGTCGCCAGGAGAGCGGATGTGAAGCCACTTAGTCTTTATGACTAGCGGTTGCTACGACTTCCTTTTTAGGAGGAAACCCCGCAGGTGGAGCAGCAAGTCTTGCAGCTAGACAGCCAGGCCAGGACGATAGGGCCTGAGGGGACGGTACTGTCGCTACCGTCGGTTACAGATGTGAGTGAGAGAGATTTTATTGTAGCCCCTCGGGGCAATGCTATTTACGTACTCTGATTATGTAGAAGCTGGTTTAGCTTCTCTTTTGCTGTACTTATGGACTTATGCTTATGTGGAATGACTTCTTTATATCATTATGGTTGGGTTGGCGTTTATATGTCGATATTGGTTGTAGCCAGCAGGATAGGCGTCTTGTGGTACAGGATGGCCTGAGTGCTAGTGTTACCGCAAGACGGCTGTTCTGGGCATAAGACCCCTCTCGTGCCGTGTTTTGTGTTCTGGGAGGGGTTTCTTACACCTATTCTCACCAAGTTCAGCGGCGTGGCACTAGTGGCCGCAGCCAGTCAGGCACGCGCGGTCCGCCAAGTTTCCTCTGCTCTCACTGTGGTCGTACTGGCCACTCTGTTGACTGCTGCTGGCAGAAACATCCTCATCTTCGTCCCTCTGGTGATACTTCTTCCTCAACCTCCGCCTCCTCTCGGCCATCTGCTTCTGTGGCCACAACCTCAGGTAGTGCACACGTCATTACCCAAGGTAAATGGCTGATTGACTCTGGTGCTACAAATCACATGATCGGAAACCCTCAATGCTTCTCTCTCCTAAAAACGCATGATCGGTTACCCCCGGTTCTTGTTGCGGATGGTTCACCTTCCCCGGTTCATGGGACGAGCATGGTTCAAGTCAACCCGTCGCTTCGCTTAGCGGACACTCTCTATGTCCCGAAGTTCCCTTGCAATTTGCTACCCGTTACTACTTTATGCAAGCAACTTTAGTGCTCTATCTTATTTAACTTCTTATTGTTTTCAGGACCCAAGGACCCAGCGGGTGATTTCTACTGGGACTGAGAGCGGCGGCCTCTACTTCCTCGACAATGTTTCCGCTCTGTCCGCCTTCTCTTCCTCGTCTACTGATCTGCTTCAATGGCATCTTCGCCTTGGACATCCTCCTCCTCGGATTCTTCGTCAGCTTCTTCCCCACTTACCTCAGACCAGTCCTCCGCTAAACTGTGATGCGTGTCAGCTTGGCAAACATCACCGCTCCTCCTTCCCACCGAAGCAAGGTCGTGTTTCCTCCCGCCCTTTTGATCTCATTCATTCATGATGCCTGGGGCCCTGCTCCGACTCTCACCGTTGGTCGGGGTAGTTCTTACTTTGTAACTTTTATTGATGATTTCTCTAGATGTACCTAGGCGTATCTATTAAAAGATCGCTCTGAACTCTTATCTGTATGGCAATCTTTTTATAATATGATTAAAACTCAGTTTTGTTATTTCTATTAAAGTACTACGCTCTGATAATGCTAAACAATATCTCAGTCATAAGTTTTCGTATTTTTGTATGCAACATGGTCTTATTCATCAGACCAGCTATGTTTACACCTCCCCACAAAATGGGGTGGCGGAGCATAAAAACCGTCATCTCCTTGATATCGCTCGCACTCTCATGTCACAGATATAGGTGCCTCGCTCCAACATGTGCTATGCTGTTCTCCTCTCCTACTATCTCATCAATCGCATTCCCTCTTCGGTTCTACACGGCAAAACCCCCTTCTTCATTCTCTACCCGGGAAAGGAACCCTTTCCTCTTCCTCTCCGTATCTTTGGGTGTACAGCTTTTGTGCATGCTCCGTCTGCTACCCGTAACAAGCTTTCCCCCCATTCCACAAAATGTGTCTTTTTAGGGTACTCCACCACTCAAAAAGGCTATTGTTGCTTTGACCCCGTTCTGTGCAAACAGTTTGTTTCCGCGGACGTCACCTTCTTTGAAAATACATCCTACTTCTCTTCTCAATCCCCGCTTCCTCCTGCTATATCTAACTCTCCACCATATCTCTGTGTTCCTTCCACGCATATCGACGTCTCCCCTCCTATATCATCTCCTCATCCGTCTCCTCCTCTCTCCATTATACCTCCTCCCTCTTCTCCGCACCCGTCTCTCTCTAGTCCCGGGCTAACTTTCTCTGCCACGGACGCTCCGATCCCTGAGGCGCGAGACAACCTGGATCTTCCCATTGCTCTTCGTAAAGGGGTGCGGGCATGTACCCAACACACACTTGCGGCTATTATTTCCTATGATCGGCTTACTCCTTCTGGCGGGTGCTTTGCTTTGGCTATCTCGGCTATTACCACTCCCCACACTTACCAGGAGGCTCTTGTTATTCATCATTGGAAATCTGCCATGGATGAGGAAATCGCCACTCTTACTGAAAGGGGTACCTGGACCCTTGTTCCTCCACCGGTAGGTACTGATGTGGTTGGCTGTCGTTGGGTGTTCGTTGTGAAGTTTCGCCCAGAAGGCATTGTGGATCGTTACAAAACCTGAATGGTGGCCAAAGGCTTTACTCAAACTTATGGAGTTGACTATTTTGATACTTTCTCCCCAGTTGCTTGCCTCACCATCATCCGGGTTCTTCTCTCTATGGCCATCAACAGGGAATGGGCTATTTCCCAGCTTGATGTCAACAATGCCTTTCTCTATGGGGATCTTTAGGAGGATGTCTACATGGAGCAACCTCCTGGGTATGTTGCTCAGGGGGAGACACGAGTATGTAAGTTGAAGAAGGCCATCTACGGCCTAAAACAGAGCCCTTGGGCATGGTTCGACAAGTTTAGTGGCATTATGGCTGCCATTGGCTTTACAAGAAGTTCGGTCGATCACTCATTGTTTATTCGCAAAACCGCATCGGGCCTTGTGGTTTTGGCGGTGTATGTGGATGATATTCTTCTTACCGGCGATGACCAGGCTGGTGTGGACTTGACAAAGAAACACTTCCGTCAACACCTAGTCACGAAGGATATGGGCTCCCCGAAATATTTCTTGGGGATAGAAATCTCTCGGAAGCCCGACTCGTTGGTTCTCTCCCAACGGAAGTATGCTCTTGATCTTCTACAAGAGGCAGGATTGACCGGTGCAACACCGCCATGGTATCCCATGGCTACTGGAGAGGACAAAACATGGACAGATGACTCACCTCTTATATCCGATGCCACGAGGTATAGACATCTGGTGGAAAAACTCATTTATCTCACGGTGACCTGACCTGACATCGCCTATACTGTAGGCAAGGTCAGTCAGTTCATGCAAGATCCCAGGGAATGTCATCTTCAATCTGCCTTGAATATACTAGAGTATGTCAAAGAAGAATCGGGAAAAGGGCTACTCTTTTAGAAGCATAGTCATTTGAGAGTTTAAACCTACTCAGACTCAAGCTATGCAGATGATAAAGGTGACCGTAAATCTACATCATGTTTTTGCACATTTGTTGGAGGTAATCTTGTGAGCTGGAAGAGCAAGAAGCAGTCTGTTGTCTCAAGGTCCAGTGCAGAAGCCGAATACCGGAGTATGACGTCAACCACGTGTGAGTTAAAATAGTTGCAGGCTCTCATGGTTGACCTAAGAGAGGTCTACGACTATCCTCTACCTATGTTCTGTGACAACAAGGCCGCTATATACATATCCAAAAATCCTGTCTTCCATGAGATAACGAAACATATAGATTTCGACTGCCATTTCATCCGAGAAGAGGTCTTGAAGAGATAGATTTGCACTCCGTTCGTCACCTTCGACAAAGAGTTGGCAGATATCTTCACCAAGCCGGTTTCTACTTCCTTCTTCCACATTCGTGACAACCTGGGCATGATTGATATCTATGCTCATGCTTGAGGGGGAGTGTTGAAATATTAGACCGGGCGGTCTGGCGGTTTGAGCCTGGCGGGTTGTAGACCGGGCGGTCTGGCGGTTTGATTCTGGCTGGTTGTAGACCGCGTGGTCTGGCGGTTACTCTTCAGCGGTTTGATATCCAGGCTATTGCTGTTTGTAGTCCGGCGGTCTTCCGGTTTATCTCAGGTGGCTTGGAAACCGGGCGGTCTAGCGGTCTCGTACCGCATCTCTCTCTTTTGCTTCTGGTATTGCCGAGCGGTTAGCACATTGTCTAACCACGCGGCCTATTCCGGTCTGTTGTTCAAGCCGCTCAAATTTTGTATAGCTTTAGTCCCACATTGTTAGTTTGTACTCTCTCCTCTCTCTTCCATTCTATAAAAGGGAGGCCGTACCTTTGTAAATGATATCTTTTTGGATAATAAAACTTTCAATTATTCAAAGTTCCGGCTTGTTTTTAGTCGTTTGTTCGCTACTTTCACAGTGAATGTTATAGGTGTAGTCCCCAAAGAACTCCATCCACCTTCGCTGTCGCTTGTTCAGCTCCTTCTGATCTATCTAATACTTCAGGCTCTTGTGATCTGAATAAATATCGACCCTTATGCCATTCAGAAAATGCCTCCAAATCTTGAGAGCGAATACCACAACCGCCAACTCCAAATCATGGACAGGGTAATTCCTCTCACGCACCTTCAATTGGCACGATCCATAGGCCACCTTCGTGCTAGATCTGAACACAACCTAATCCACACCTAGAGGCGTCACTGTAAATCTCATAGCCCTCCAATCTACATGGCAAACATAAGATAGGCGTCGTGGTCAAATAAACTTTAGTTCTTCAAAAGATTGTGCGCACTCCGGTGACCAAACAAACTTCTGATCCTTCCTTGTCAGAGTAGTTAGGGGCAATGCCATCCGCAAGAAGTTCTCCCGAAGCGCCTGTAATAGCTAGCAAGCCACAGAAAATTGCGGACTTCCGCCACAGTAAACAACACAGACCACTCCCGTATTGCAACTATCTTCGCCGTATCTACCGCGATTCCCACTCCACTAACTACGTGACTAAGGAATGCTACCTAGGATAGCCAAAACTCACATTTAAAGAACATGGCATATAGTTGGTTCCTCCTTAGTGTCTCCAATACCATATGTAGATGATTGAAATGATCATCCTCGTACTGTGTGTATACCAGTATATCATCGATGAAGACTATCACGAACTGATTTGAGTACTCTCCGAACGTCCTGTTCATCAAATCCATAAACACGGATGGTGCATTCGTCAGCCCAAACGACATGACGGAGAACTCATAATGCCCATAAAGTTTGATGAAAGCCGTCTTGGGAATATCACTTTCCCTAATTCTTAGCTTATTGTTGATGCGCGAAAAGCGAAGGCGGAAACGAGCACCAGCAGCTAACTGTTCGAGCACTTAGGGAAGAAAGGAAAAACAAACTGCGAGCAGCAGTCTACTTGGCGGACTAGAAAAGGAACAGAAAAGCAAGAGCCGTGGAGCACGACAACACCAGACTTCGCCCGTCGCGACCTGAATGCCTCTCCTGCGACGGGTTTACTTTTGATTGCAAAGAAGGGGTTACAAGAAAGGAAAAGGAAAGCAATGCAGAAAGCAAGCTGGAGATCGCAAAGCCAGAGATTCGAGTCTGCAGCCTTTAACAAGTGGGCTCCTAGGCTCAAGTCAGCATGCTTTGAGTGCACCACTTCCCCCTATTTATAGGCTGGGGGCCTGCCCAAACGGGCAGGGCTAAAATAACCGGCTGCCCGGGGTACAAAGGAGCGGCAGCGGTGATGGGAAATAAAAGAGAAAGAAGAAGCAGACCGCGCGGGACCGGCGGACTGGGCCTGCGAACTGGAATCCTCCCTTGGTCACGTCGAGCGCGATCCTGTCAGACCAGTTGCGACCTGAGTGACCTGGGCGACCTGACTCGGAGCTCGCCGATCTGGGCTCGACTATCGTCGACCGGAGGTCGACGATCCAGCTGAGTTGAGAACCAAGGGCGACCTTGGCGGACTGAGATCTGGAATCCGGCCAAGGAGGAACGAGACGTCTAGCTGGATATGTTGTGGATTCTGGGGTTAACATAATCCCCACACATTTTTGAGTTTTGGAAAATTCTGAAAATGTTTCCTTAACCGCCGAGTCCGCAACTATCATTAATGTTGTTTGCGCTATAAATACCGCCAGAAGCCCTATCCTCTGTCAGAATTGGCTGCGCGACGGGTCGTTACTCTCCTCTTGCGGTCTCAACTTTCCAGTCCGGCATGGCAAGATTAGGGGATTTCTTCGGTAACCTTGCTACTTCGACTGAGAAGCCCAATGTCAGTTCCCGACCTAAAAAGACCAGTCGCCATCACGATAATCCAGCCCGCTACCGAGGAGAGAGCTCAGGTCAAAAGAAATCAGACCCAGCCCGCGACATAGAGCCTGAGAAAGCTGCGACTATTGTTCCTCCAAACCCACCGAGTGAGAAATTGAATCCGTCATCTGTTTCTGACAAGAACCCTACGAGCTCTTCCAGCATGGAGGTACACCGCTCTGCTTCTGGGACTATTATGCTGCGGATAGACACGGGCAAGGAAGTATCGTCGCCGAAAGCCCAGCAGCAGATGATCGAGGAGAAGCTTCCTGCTGACGAACAGGTAGAGGAAAGGGAAGAAGAGGTTGCCGAGGAATGAGTTAAAGAGCCCGCCGAAGTCGCGGCTAAAGATTCCGTTGAGCAAGCTAAGGAGCCAGTGTCTTCCCAGGCTCTGGTTGTCGCACTGACATCAGTCCGCGAATAGCAGTAGGTCGTCATTGACTTGGATGAGACGCCTGAAAAGAAAAAGAGGAAAAGAGACAAGAGTACTATTACGGAGCGAATAGAGAAGAGGCTGAAGGTTAGGAAAGAGAAGAATATCTCCAAGCGGACTGGGGCTGCGAGCTTGCAGCATAAGCCGCGAGAAAAGGAGGTTCAAGGTAGCGATCTCGTCACCCCTGCTCCTCTGTCTGCAGAAGGTGATCCCCCTTCGACGCTCAGCCTATCAACTACTGAGATCCTTGACTCCATAGATGACGAGCAGCTTGCGAGCATGAATCGCTCTCTGCTGGAAGTGCTGCAGCCTGATGCCGAGATTAGAGGAGAGAAACTCGTTGATCCTTCTTTTCTTCCAGCTGAAGAGAGGGAAAAGACTAAGGAGCAGCTTGCCGCAATGAAGGCAAAGGTCGAAGCGGTCTCGGAGAAGCTTGCCGCGGATAAGCGGGCTGAAGATCTTCGGACCGCTGCCGAGCTGATGGGGTCAGGTAAGTTGCAGCCGGCGCCCAAGCGATTCCAGAGCTCATGGTTATATAAATCCCCTCCACGGAAATCGCGGCTGGTCAAGATCATTACAGAAACCAATGATATAGTCGCCTCGAGCAGATCACTGGCCGAGACGAGAGCGATAGTCCGCCGAGAATGGAGGCGTCGCCTAGACGCTTTTGATCTAGAGCGCATGAGGCGACCTATCCTTGATAGTCGCCAGATCGCCGCAATGATTACCAAAAGTGAATTGAACTTTTATTTTTTACCTTTCTGGGCCTATTGCAACTTGGATACTGAAGCGAATTTTCTTTTTTGTTGCAGTTCAGAAGTCAACACCTGATTCCGTCGAGGCCGGCGAGATTGTGCCTACGCCACCAGACATATCAATTGAAACTGCGGCGTGGACTGCTGCTGAACTCGCACAGGAGGAGCAGCCTGCTCAGGAAACGTACACGCTATTAGCGAGAAAGTATGAGGAGGAGTTATGCAAAATTCGGGCTGAATTAAAGAAGAGTAAAGAGCGAGAAAAGATCTTAGAAAACGAGGTCGCCAGCCTTTCATCTGCGCTCGAAGGAGTGAAGAAGGAGAAAAATTGACTAAGCGGAGATGCCAGCCACTACAGGAACAAGAACTTGGCCTTGGAGAGAGAAGGGAAGAAACAAATGAGCGAAGCTGCTGGGATAAGGCCGCAACCGTCTTCTCAACCTGTTGCGGGAGAGGGGTCAGCCCCAGCGGCGAGCGGGCAGGCCGCGGTGGTCGCAGATCCAACCCCGGCAGGTGTTCCCTTAATTCCGTTCCCGCGGGTAGCCAGGGATGTCGCTCATATGCACCGCACTTTTAACAATATGCACCACCTAGTTTCTCAACTTTACTGTGAGATCTTGCGAGGAAGCGACCAGGCGGCTCATGTTGGGATGGATTATGAGGAGCGACCTGCCCCACGAGACCGCAGAAGGCGCTGAAGCCGAAAAAAAAATTGTGTTGTATGATTCGATGTTTGAATATCTTGTATAACTGTATTTGTGCTGTGAAGCTACTTCTGTTTGTTGTATGATGTTATTCTTTAAACTTTGGATAACCTTGTTGTTGAACGTAAATTGTGCTGGCTTTATGCTCGCTTATTTTGTTTGCTGGAAAATTGTGGTCTCTGCGGGCCTCCTGTGAGTTTGCGATTACTTGTAGATAAAGAGCAGGAAAGCGGGGGAGAAGCGAACTTCGCGGACTGCCTTTGAGCCCGCAAAGCCTTGAGAATTGTCCGAATTTGCAGGGAAAACAGGGAAGAAGCGAACTGCGCGGACTGAGAAATCGGTCTGGGCGGATTAACGGCTGTCATGTCAGACGGTTAGAGCTGAAGCCCTGCGGTCTGAAAACATGGTATCCGTGCATATTGATGTCGCAGTCGCCTTCCATGCTGCCGAGCACAAAAGAAGCAGGCTAACCGCAGTTGACTTGGAAGCCTTTTTGGAGAAGCACATGGCGGGCTCTCCAGTACTTGCGCGGCTTCCGGAGCATCAGGAGCGATTGAACTTCTCCACCGCTACCCAGCTTGCGGTGCTAATCGATCATTTTGATTGCGGGTTCAAATTCCCCCTGCTTTGGGAGATCGCAGAGATCTTCGAGCACTATGGGGTGGTTCCAGGCCAGCTCGCGCCGAACAGCATGGTCTCCATCTGTAGCTACCTCGCTTACCTGCGAGCTGAGAAGGTCGAGTTCTCCTTGAAGATCTTCAGGAAGATTTTCTCTGTTCGCTCTATAACCCCACAAGGAGACCTCGAGTACAAGGGTATCATCTACTTCTACTGCAGGGGGATGAAAGTTGTGGGTTTGCCGAATAAGATCCACAACTGGACTTCTAAGTACCTTATCTTTGAAGGCGACCTGGGGTTCCTTCACACCAACCCGCAGCTGCGCTCAGACGCCGACTTCAAAAGCGTGCGGCTGAGCGATACCGAGGCCGCCATCGTCAAGTTCCTTGATAGAGCGAGGCTTGACGTCGACTACTACATCCCACTGCTGCCCGGTCTGGACACCGTAAGCCGTCAGGAGAGTAAGTTCCGCGACTTTCATTTGTATCCGCAGCGACCTGGAAGTTTAGCTAATTTTTCCTCTTGCAGCGACCTTGGCGGTACCCACAAATCTGCCCTTCGCGCCGGCTGCACAGACTCCTACACAAGGAGAAAGAAGAAAAGAAATTGCGAGAAAAAGGAAAGAAGACGGAGATCCCGCTGCGAGTTATTCTTCCGATGACAGCTTTAATATTGCGGGCTTCGGCGAGAAGCAAAAGGATCTAAGGGGTAACCCCATGATCCATTGGCATGAGAAGAAAAAAATATGTCCGCCTGTCAACGGCTCTTCCCTCCTGGAGGAGCCCGCGCCCATCTCGCCATGCCCATGTCGCCCTCTCTGCCTTGTACGAGAAGCAAAACGTTCGCAAACTGCAGAATGTGGCACCTGACGACCTTTCTCTTCTCGCCGCTCAAGCCAGTGCAAACTGCGCCGTCACCAACCACTATATAGGCAGGCTCACGCGCGAGCTGCTTAAGGAAGATGCGCGGCATAGGAAGGAAAGCAGCTTTCTGAAAGAAAGAAATAAACGACTTGGCGCAAAGATCAATCAATATAAAGAGGACAAGGCTGTAAGTGCCAGTTAGTCGCCGTTTATCTCGCTTATCTTTCGCGGACTGACATTTTTGGTTTCTTCTCCAGACCGCATATGAGATAACGAACCCCGACTTCCAGAGGGCTATGTTTCCATTTGTTAGGGAAAGCATGGAGGTGGCAATTGAATGCATTATCAGCGAAGGGTATGCGAAAGCAGGGGTGGACTCCATTCCCTTCCTGGAGCTTTTCCCAGAGCTAAAGGACAAGGTTGCCGAGTTCGAGCGAGCAGCTAAAGGAAAAGCGGTTTCTGAGGACGACGAGGAGAAGTCCGTTGATAAGGAAGCTCCTGAAGACGCGGCCTCCAGTCAGCAGCAAGGAGGCCAGTCTGACCAATCCTCTAACTCCGGCTCTGACGAGAGCAAAGCGCGGACAGAACCCTTGGCCGCTTCTCGTTCTAGTGACAGCAGCAGCGGTGAGTCGGGCGGCTATTCGCCTATGGTGGATGTGGACGGGTTAAGCCCGGAAAAGCCTGCAGACAAGAAGCAAAGGACCGAATAGGAAGATAAATTGTAATTTTTGGTTTTCAATGTAAAAAGGGGGGAGGGGCGGACTCTGCGCGAGTCCGCCAGGACATGTATATAATTTTGAATGAATAGGAAAATGATATTTTTGACGTCTATGTTCTGCTTATTTCTCGCTTATACTTTGAGGTCGCACTTCTCATATCAATATTTTTTATAGCTTTGTTGCATGTTAAAAACTCTAGCTGAAATCGCATAACCACATCTTGCTGCAATATGAACGGAATGCTTTCTTAGCGAAGAGAACGAATGATGCGGACTTGGACGAGTTCGGTTTGCAGTCCGCATTTTGCAGAACCTTTGCCAGTTTTTGCGAGAACCAAGATGACGAAAACCATAATCTGCTAACTCAAATAACATGAATAAGCGAACTACGCGGACTAGGGTCACCGTCCGCAGATATTTGCAATGAATTTTTTCCACATAATCATTAAATTATATAAGTTGAATGAATATTGCGGATTAGGCGGATAAGATAAATGGAGTCCGCACTGCATCCATAATAATATCAGAAATGACCCGTAATTCATAACCAAGCGGGTAGGTGCGGCCGGAGCGACATTGCTTTCCTCACAGGGTTATGAACTACAGAATCAACCCAAGGGCCGGCGGACTGGGCGGATAGGATAACTGGAGTTCGCACTGTATCAATAATAATATCAGAAATGACCCGTAATTCATAACCAAGCGGGTAGGTGCGGCCGAAGCGGCATTGCTTTCCATACAGGGTTATGAACTACAGAATCAACCCAAGGACCGGCGGACTGGGCGGATAGGATAACTGGAGTCCGCACTGCATCAATAATAATTAAAGACCCCTGTGAAGAAGAAAGCTGCAGTCTAGAGGTCAAGCGGGTAGGTGCGGCCAGAGCGGCATTGCTTTCCTCACAGGACCTCAAGATCTGCAGACTCAACAACCCAATTCACTGCCCTCTTTCCTGGAGTATAGTCTAAATCGATCTCTCGGGCAGGTGCGGCCGGAGCGGCATTGCTTTCCTTTGAGATCGACAAGACTGTGGGTCTCCTGCAGACACTGCTTGAGGGTACCAAGGAGTGTTTGAGGGTTATAACCTTAAGATGATCTGGGGGCAGGTGCGGACGGAGCGGCATTGCTTTCCCCGCGCGATCATCTGGGTTGTAACGATATCCCTTAAGTGGCATGGTAGAGCTGACCACCACTCTGCTCCTCCATAATGTAGAAGTGGGGTTAGGTACTAGCCGGGATCCGAAATCCAGTATCCTGCCACACTAGAGTTGGTAGGCTCCCACTACACGATGCGAAATCTCCCCGCAACACGTGGTCTTCGTGGTGTTACGCTGACACCAACGGTTCTAGGGGAGGTTTTTGCTGAACTCGGCGATATCTCCTGGCATTAAGCAACTGTCGGGAGTTGCTCGAGGAGGTAAGAGAGTAGAGGCACTTGAAGAAGTGTTAGTATGAGTATTTAGACAAATATCAATTTTGAGATATTAGTATAACATAGAAGAGAGAGTTCAGAAATAGAACCGTTTAGAGTTGTCCTTGCTCAATATATTAACTGTCAACACTTGAAACACAAAGACACTTGATGAAGCGTTAGCAAGGAACTTTCATTAAATATGAACCTCTTAAAGAGTTTACATAAGAAGGAAAGAAAAGAAGTTCAGGAATAGAACCGCTTTAGGTCATCTCCACTCCACGTGTGCGGCATATCTTCTCCTTCAAATGTTTGTAACCGGTAGGCTCCATTCTCAAGTGCTTTCTTAATAATGAATGGTCCCGCCCAACTAGGATTAAGCTTCCCAACTGAGCTGGCTCTTGCAGCAGCGTTGACCTTTTTAAGAACTAGATCTCCCACTTGAATGAGTTTGATCCTTACATTCTTATCGATGTAACGGGCCATTCTTCTTTTAACTTCTTCTTGCCTGATGGCAACCTTGTCTCTAACCTCTTCAACATATTCAAAACTGAACCTCATCTCCTCGCTGTTCAGCTCAAGCCAATCCTCCGTACATTGCCTAGCAAGCAGCACTCTAGGTGATAGAACTTCAAACTCAACAGGAATTAATGCTTCGGACCCGTGAGAAAGCTTGAACGGGGTTTCCCCTGTTGCAGATGAAGGCGTTGTTCACAGGGTCCAGAGAACTGAGGGAAGTTGATCAACCCAACTGCCCTTGAGATTTTGAACTTTCTTCTTAAGCAGGTTGAGGATTTGCTTTTTAGATGCTTCTACTTGACCATTGCTTCTGGGATGATGAACTGATGCAAAGCGTAGCTCTGTTCCGATCTGTCTGCAAAAGTCTATCATCTCTGCATTATTGAACTGTGGTCCATTATCAGTGATTATTGCCATAGGGATTCCATGCCGGCAGACTATCTCCCCCCAAATAAAATTCCTCACGACCTGGGTTGTTGTCTTTTCCAGTGCTTTAGCCTCAATCCACTTGCTGAAGTAGTCGATCATAACTATAATGAAATGCCGCTGCCCACTTGCCATGGGAAAAGGACCAATGAGATCCATTCCCCAAATAGCAAAGGGCCAAGGGGTTGCAATCGATCTGAGAGATTGAGCCGCTTGATGTTGAAGAGGAACGAATTTCTGGCATTGAACACATTTTCTCACATAGGTCTCCGAATCTTTCTTCATTGTGGGCCAGAAGTAACCTTGTCGCAGGATCCTTTTTTCCAATGTTCTTGCTCCCGAGTGACTCCCGCACTCGCCAGAATGCACTTCTCGAAGAACAGTAGGAATTTCACTTTCTGAAACACATCTTGCCATTGTAGACAAGAAGGTTTTTCTATAGAGAATATCGGATATCAAGTAATAGTGTGCTGCTTTCAACCTGAATTTCTTCTTATCTTTTACCGACTGATGCAGGTTCCCAGTCGACAGGTAGAGAATGAATGGGTCCATTCAAGAGGAACACTGATCGATTTGCATTAACCCTTCCTCCTCCACTGCTGGGTGGAAAAGTTCAGAGATTGTCCCTCCTGACGGGAGCCCATACTTGGCAAGAACGTCAGCCTCCTCATTCTCTGCCCTCGGAATGTGCTCAATAGTAAAACTTTTGAACCTGCCAACCTCAACCTTTACCAGCGCAAGATACTTTTTCAACACTGGCTCCCTGGTCTCGAAGTTACCAAGAACTTGCGAAGCCATCACCAGAGAATCAGTCTTAATATGGACATGATCAATTCCAAGCTCTCTTGTAAGCCTCAAGCCGGCCAATAAAGCTTCATATTCTGCCTGATTGTTAGTCACTAGAAAATAGAACTTGATGGCCTGCTCAAGCTTGACGCCATTCGGGTTTATCAAAACCACTCCTGCCCCTGAAGAGTTTCTTCCAGAAGCTCCATCCACATAGATGGTCCAAGCTAAAAGAGATCTTGCTGCCTGATCCGAGCTAGATTCTGTTGTGTCAATCAGAAAATCTGCAAGTACCTGTGCCTTGATAGCTGTCCTGGGCACATAGGAAATTTCAAACTCGCTCAGCTCAATTGCCCACTTAGCTAGCCTGCCTGAATGCTCTGGTTTCTCTAGCACATTCTTCAAAGGTTGATCAGTAACCACCTGAATTGAATGAGCCTGGAAATATGGACGGAGTCTGCGGGCAGACATAACCAATGCCAAAGCTAGCTTCTCAAGGATGGGGTACCTTGCCTCTGCATCTTTCAGAATGTGACTGACATAGTAAACGGGGAACTGCCTCCTGCTCTCTTCTCGGACCAGGACGGAACTAACTGCCTCGGGACCAACCCCCAGGTATAGGAACAACATCTCCGCTGCTCGGGGGCTTTGGAGTAAAGGTGTCGAGGTTAGCTGCTTTTTCAACTGCTCGAAGGCCAAAGAACACTCTTCTGTCCACTGGAACTTGGACGCTCCCCGAAGAGTCTTAAAGAACGGCGCACTTTTATCCCCAACTCGAGAGATGAATCTCCCGAGTCCTGCCAACCTCCCCCCCAACTGCTGAACCTCTTTTAGAGAACGGGGAGGAGCCATATCTAGGATGGCTTTAACCTTATCAGGATTGGGAGCAAGACCCTCAGGAGTAAGGAGATGGCCGAGAAACTTCCCCTTACTTGCCCCGAAGATGCATTTTAACGTGTTAAGCTTTATTTTGTGCCCTCGCAGAGTGGAAAAGGTCTCTGCTAGGTCTATCAAGTGTTGTGGAAGAGACCTACTCTTAATCAAAAGGTCATCCACATACACTTCGAGGTTTCTATTTTTTGCTCTTTAAACACATGGTCCATCATGCGTTGATAAGTCGCGCCAGCATTTTTAAGCCCAAAGGGCATCACAAGATAACAATAGCAACCATCATTAGTGATGAACGATGTGCGAGGGATATCAGGTTTGTGCATTCTTATTTGGTGATAACCAGAGAACGCATCTAGAAAGCTCATAAACGGATACCCTACCGTAGAGTCAACTAATAAATCTATCCGAGGCAAGGGGTAGAAATCTTTTGGGCATGCTTTATTCAAACGGGTGAAGTCTACACACATACGCCACTTCTTCAAACGGGTGAAGTCTACACACATACGCCACTTCCCCCGGGTTTCTTAACCATTACAACATTCGAGATCCACTCGGGATATTGAATCTCTTGAATGAAGCGCGCTTTGAGGAGTTTGGTAACCTCCTCTCTGATGGGCTCTGCTAACTTGACAGCTACATCCCTCTTCTTCTGCTAGACGGGCTTGGCAGCTGGATCAACATTGAGATGATGGCAAGCCACGTCAGGATCCACCCCTAGCATGTCCTCCGCTGACCAAGCGAAGACATCCAGATTCTTCAACAGGCAAGATATCAAATCCGCCTTTTGATCTTCTGGCAACTCGGAGTTGATGGAGAGCTTTCTTTCTTCCCCTTCTGTAATGGGGACTTCTTGCAACACCTGGGCAGGTTCCAGGTGAGCACCTTCTCTATCCACAGCAGCTTCTGACGGAGGAGTGGCTTCTGCTGCTGCTGGAAAATCTGGGGGGAAACCTCAGTCATACTGACTGTTCGGAGGTAACACTCTCGAGTTTGCCTTGGGTCGCTCCTGACCCTGCATTGACGGCCATCTTTGCAGAACTTGATGGCCAAATGGTACGTTGAAATGATGGCTCGATACTTGTTCAACAACGGTCTCCCAAAGATAGCATGGTAGTTGCTTGGAGCATCTACCACTATGAATTTGATCTCATTGGTCACCCCTCCGAGCATCACAGGGAGTGTGACATTTCCTTTAACTTCCTTTCTTTCGCCCGAGAAGCCATAAAGTGGCCCCTCGGTGGGAAGCAGAGGCTTTCCTGTCCTCAGGGCTTCAAAAGTTGACTTGAAGAGGAGATTCACGGAGCTGCCAGTGTCGATGAGAATTCTATCGACCGTGAAATCTCCGATGGCTGCTTGAACTACGATGGCATCATCGAAGGGATTAGCGGTTATAGGAAGGTCCGCAGGGCCAAAGGTGACGATTTTAGAAGGTGGGGAAGAAGAAGAAGTAGAAGCAATCTCGGTTCGGGAAAGCCTTGACAGAGAAGACTTCCGAGTAGACTCAGCCCCTGCTCCGCCATGGATGTAAAAGAGTCTTCCCATGGCTCCTTCGTCGACAACATCAATACATTCACTTGGTATATCAATGAGCCCCAGATGGCCCTCATCCCTTATCTCTATACATTCCTGCTGAACTTCAGCCACCTCCTTGCCCTTGGAGGTGGAAGGCTTTGAAGAGTCACTCTTCCTGCCCAGGTCCTCGATTTTACCCTCGGCGAGCAACCTCTCAACTAGCTTCTGAAGAGCCTTGCAATCTTTAGTCAGATGGCCCTTCTCCTTGTGAAAATTGCAGAACTGAGAGTTGTCCCTGGGCTTCCAGTCTCTCTGAGGCCCTTGCCTCTATTCTTCAGCCTTCCTCTGGATTATCTGGATGACCTCCTCAAATTCGAGGCCCAGATCTGTAAGCTCTTCCATAGGGCTGCTCTCATAAGGATTTGAAGCTGGCAGGGCGCTCTGAAGAATGGGGAGCGCTTGAAGGGGAACGGCGGGAGTGGCGGCCAACGACAGTCTCTGACCATGAAACTGTTGATGGCCGAGGAAGGGTTTCTTGTGGCGGAGGTTACGTCCCCTCTGAGATGGAGGTTGGAAATCAGGCCGAGGAGGCTTGCTGTGATATTGATTGTTGGAGAAGTTGGAGGCATCCCTTCCTCCAGCTTTAGCTATCAGGGATGAGATATAGGTTGGGTTGGCATTTTCTCCCTCAATAAAGCGATTAGCAATCGCTATGAGCTCCTGATAAGTTGATGGTGCCTTTGTTGTCACTTTGAATTTCAATGGGCCCTCCCGGAGGCCGTGAATCAGGGCAACTTTATAATAATCGGGGTTCACATTCCTTACCCCTTGGATTACTTTTTGCGAACTGATCAACGAATCTTGCCACTGATTCGTTGTCTCTCTGCTTGATGTCAAAAAGGGCTGCTGGCCCATCCTTTCTCTTCTTAGAGGTTGCAAACCTCAGGAGCAGCTCGCTGCGAAGCTCAGCGAAGGAAGAAATCGTGCCCGAAGGCAGCTCGTAAAACCATTCTCTCGCTTGACCATCAAGAGTGGTCACCAGAAGCTTACATTTCAAGGCATCAGAGAGGCTCCTTAATGCAACTGCCCCTTCGAATGCCTGCAGGTGGGAGACCGGATCAATCTCCCCTGAATAAAAAGGGAGACGAGGCTCTCTGAAATTGCTCGGCGCTGACTCCCACCAGATTCGATCGATGAAGGGAGAGGGAGTCTCTGAATCAGGAGAAGGGCGGACTGGAGGGCGATGCTCTGCGGGCTCTGCGGACTGCCGATCAAAAAAATCTAGCCGGCGAGCCGGAGTCCCTCGGGCTGCTTCCCTGAAGAAATCTATCAGGGGGGCGAACTCTCCAACCTGAGGTCGTAGGGGAGCTGCGGACTGAGCATGGTGGAGAGGCGGAGGTGCGGTTGCAGGCGACTGCTGAAGAGGGGTGTGACGAGCTGGGGTCCGGTGGACCAGAGTCTGTCGGACAGGAGTCTCAGCAACTTCTTCTGCGACCTGAGGAGCAAGTCGTTGAGTCAGTGTTAACAGGGCCTGGCTGATTGTATCAAGCCGCTGGTCAGTCTCTCTTCGAGATACATCAGCTTCCCAGCGGGACTGCTCCAACGCTTCCCATAATGAATCATCAGGCGAGCTGGAGCGATCGGAGCGGCGAGCTCGGCGGTCCGACATTTCTATCCGCGGCTTTCAAAAAACTGCTCAAATCTGAAGGTCGCGTGTTAACTGTTGATGCGCGAAAAGCGAAGGCGGAAACGAGCACCAACAGCTAACTGTTCGAGCACTTAGGGAAGAAAGGAAAAAACAAACTGCGAGCAGCAGTCTACTTGGCGGACTAGAAAAGGAACAGAGAAGCAAGAACCGTGGAGCACGGCAACACCAGACTTCGCCCGTCGCAGCCTGAATGCCTCTCCTGCGACGGGCTTACTTTTGATTGCAAAGAAGGGGTTACAAGAAGGGAAAAGGAAAGCAATGCAGAAAGCAAGCTGGAGATCGCAAAGCCAGAGATTCGAGTCCACAGCCTTTAACAAGTGGGCTCCTGGGCTCGAGTCAGCGTGCTTTGAGTGCACCACTTCCCCCTATTTATAGGCTGGGGGCCTGCCCAAACGGGCAGGGCTAAAATAACCGGCTGCCCGGGGTACAAAGGAGTCGGGCATCGGTGACGGGAAACAAAAGAGAAAGAAGAAGCAGTCCGCGCGGGACCGGCGGACTGGGCCTGCGAACAGGAATCCTCCCTTGGTCGCGTCGAGCGCGATCCTGTCAGACCAGTTGCGACCTGAGCAACCTGGGCGACCCGACTCGGAGCTCGCCGATCTGGGCTCTACTATCGTCGACGGGAGGTCGACGATCCAGCTGAGTTGAGAACCAAGGGCGACCTTGGCGGACTGAGATCTGGAATCCGGCCAAGGAGGAACGAGACGTCTAGCTGGATATGTTGTGGATTCTGGGGTTAACACTTATAGTACCCATATTTCAAATCTAGTTTCGAGTACAAAGTCGACCCGACCAGCTGATCAAACAGATCATCAATCCTCAGGATCGTATATCTATTCTTCTCTGTCATCTTATTCAACTCTCAATAATCAATATACAGTCGTAAATTCCCGTTCTTCATCTTAACAAAAAGGACTGGCGCGCTCCAAGGCGACTATCTTGGACGCACATACCCTTGATCTAATAGCTCTTGATGATGTATCTTCAATTCCTCCATCTACTTAGGTGCTATGTGGTATAGGGAGTGTGACACAGGCTTGCACCTGGCACTAACTCGATGGTGAAGTCGATCTCTCGCTAAGGTGGAGCTCTAGGGAGATTTTCAGGAAAAATGTCAGGAAACTCTGATACAACTATGATGCTATCCAGACCTGGCTTGGGCTTTGAATCCTCCAATAATGTGAAAAACAAGCTCTGCACCCCTACAAACTACCTTAATTACCTAGAGAGCAATCATCAGAGTCTTGCTCGATCACCTCATGCCAGAGAACGTCGTCTCAAGCTCTATATCCACTCCTAGTCTGACCACCTTGCGATTACAATCAATGTACGCATGCTGCTCTAAGAGCCAGTCCATGCCAAAGATCACATTAAACTCCACTATCGGAAGTAGTGACGCTTGCAAGTGAAACACTTGACTCCCAATCCATACCTTCACGCAGCAAAACCTATCCGCGTGCATAGAACCCCCGCTAGGCATCAGTACATCCAATTTATTCCTTTCCATCGAAGAAGGCACTTCGATGAGCGATTCAAATTCCTCGGAAAAAAAAGATGTGCGAAGCTCCTGTATCGAACAGTGCTCTTGCTGGACAAATAAAGATCAAAATAAAGTCTAGCACAACAAGTCAAAAGCTAACATGCAAAAGGCAATAAGTATATAAAGCTAAATGTGATATTAATTAACTCAAACCTTTCACCACATTAGCCTGCTTTATGGCCTTCTGTTGTCCAAGTTTGTAAACTCTAGGTTGGGCTAGAGTTTAGTGGGATTTGGTTGACTCCACCGTCTTTCCCTTCTCCGCATAAGATGCTCCAAGCTTCTTTCTCACTTCGGTCCCCCACTCTAACAGTGTAAGGCGATGTGTCCCTGCTTGCCACAATTATAGCAGGTAATCTGCCTCACACTATAGTAACACAAGACGCACCCGAAGGTGGGCCTGGACCCTAAGTCCTTGCCTTCTTGTTCCACTTACGAAACCTAGACTATGACGAGCTAGACACCTTGAACTCTGACTTCTTCTAGCTTGAGTCCTTCTTCTCTTAAACTTTCTTAACTTCTTTCTCCAGAGATCGGGAGGTATTGACCACAGTCATCATGGGCCTAGAGAGTAGTAGCCTTAGGGAATCACATAAAACCTCAAAGAACCGGTTGGTCTTAGGCTCCTCGTCAGCAAAAGTAACGTCAGCAAAACGTCCCAACCTTGTGAACTCTTGGAGATACTCATCCACAATACTTTCTCCCTGCGTCAGTCTCTGGAACTGATTCTCCATGTCTATCCTCTATGCCGACGGGAGGTATCTAACCAGGAATAGCCTCGATAACTCCTCCATCGAGACATTGGTGTGTTGTCTTCCAACCAAGAGATGCAGCTCCAACTCTTCCCACCACAGCCTCGCCTCTCCATCCAACAGGAATGTGGCTTTTGTGGTTTTCTTCCATTCCTCTGTCTCAGTTGTTGTCAAGTCTCTCTTAACATGAGAGAGCCAATCCTCGACATGGGTTGGGGTTCCAGTCCCTGTAAATACTAGAGGATTGAAGCTCAACACATGGTTGAGCTGCTTTTCTGTCGCTCTTCTTGGAACCAAAGGATTTACAGCCACTCATTCCACCACTCTAATCTCTACCGTATGAAGCGGGACCTTCTCCATGATGTGTCCTATTTAAATACTTATTTTTTGGACACATCTGGGCTAGTTTTCTCGTTGATGTACTACACTTTAGAGCCATAATTGTTCATATTTGTTATTATGCCTATTCCATGTTAAGGTGCAATTTTGGCCCGTTTTGTGTGTGATTTCGTAGTTTTTGCACTTTTGCTCAACTTAGTGTTTTTCTATGAATGGAGAATGTTGTATGCCCGTTTCAGTGGCTCGTCTGTTTTCGCTGTAGGTACAAGGCCGCGTGCATGTCCCGGGATTGTTTGGGAATGTTTTTAGCCTAAGGGCCATTGATCGTGCATTTTTACACGCGCACGGTCGGTGGACTTCTTAGCGCACTACCGCTGGTCGTGCGCAACCTATTCATCGAACCATAAATATTACAGGAACACTATGCAGAATCATTGTATCTATAGCGCACGACCACAGGTCATGTGCCACTGATTGTGCACACTATTATCCATTTTTCCAATTTCTATCTGAGGAATTCGCATGAGCATTAGACATAGTGCGCACGATGACCAGTCGTGCGCCACTGCTCGTGCGGGTTTACTCTTTTTTCTGGAGTTCTGTCTGGGGAAATCGCACGACCATTGGACATAGTGCGCATGACCTTTGGTCGTGCGTCACTTCTCGTGTGCGTTATCTAGGTTTTTCTTTGTGTTCTGACATGCCAATATGCACGATCACTGGACATAGTGTGCACGACCACTGGTCGTGTGCCATAGATCATGTGAATTATATTTTCTGCAATCTATAAATACCCAAGTTTCGCCCTAATTCTGCATTCTGGACATTTTCCCTGGCGTTTTCGTCTCCGAGGAGGGTTCCGCCATTTTCCTTCTTCCTCCACCATAGGGAGGGACTCCGGGAAAGCTTTCAAAGCCAAAATAAGTTGGAGCTTCCTCTCGGCCTCCTCCTTCATCCTTGAGCTTCAAGAAGGGTTTGACCTAGCTTTCACCATAAAGCTCGGAGGAGTTTGTGTCATCGGTTCGTGGCACAAAGAAGACGGGTCCATTGGGAGTTAGTGACAACCTCCTCTACCCCGGATGCAGTTGAGGACCGAGCGAGGACGCAAATTTACAACCCAGCGATTCCTTCCGTGAATCCTCAGCAAGACTTCGGATCCGGTAGATTTCGCGCTTTCTACTTCTCTTGTTGTTGATAGTGTAGTTTGATCTCTTTGAATTTGATGAAGGTGTTTAATTTGATATACGTTTGTGTACAATCATGTCTATGTGATTTTATATTCACGTTATTTGCTTGAGGTGTGCCATTATCCATCCTCCACCACATAGTGCCGCACTAGCAATTGCTAGTGGTGTTCGTAGAGAAGAGGTGCTCACGACCCTCATTCCACCATTCTCACCACCTCATACGCAATCCTACACGTCCATCCGCCTACCGATTTGGTGCATAGAGGCCCGTGTAGTTTTACATCTGCCTGGCGAAGCATCGCATAGCGGCGTTGTATAGATGTAGTTGATTAGTGTTTTACTTTCTTTTTCCAAAATCAATCAAAAACCCCTTCATAACCACCGACCTAAGGACTTCAATCTCAAGTCCTCCTCAAAATTAACTCCACCTTATTGTGTTCCTTGAGAGATTGATACTTGGGAAAATTCGCCTATTTTATATTACTTGTGTGACTGATACACTTGTCGTAGACCACATCAAGTGTTTGGCTTTGTTGCCGGGGAACACAGTCATGCGAGTTTTTGGAGAGGGAGATAGGAGATAGGATACCTTTTCCATTTGTTCATTTCATGTTTCTTCTTTGCTTTAGTTTTTAAAATTTGTCACTTATTTTTCTTTGTTCTTTTTCTAATTTCAATTTTTCAGCAGCAGACATTCTTTTTCTTTTATCTGCTAGTGTGTAGTTAATTTTTGCTTAGAATATTTCTGTTTGTGAATTCTTTCTTGTTGCACCATGTTTTCTTATATGAATATCTGTTACAGATTGTGCGGGTATTATAGGCTTGGTAGTGATGAGTGCCCCACTAAAGATAGTGAGCATAATTCTCGTGGTTCAGTGTATAGAGCACCATCCTCGTATGGTACTTCATACACCATACCCAAGTCTTATGGTCACTTCTCTTCTACGCCTTCACATTTTTCTTATTCCTGTCTGGTCCCACCCGGACTGAGGAGTTGGAAAATGGTATTTGTGTTGTCGTAGTACCGAGCACGTGTTGAAAGATTGCGCAGAATTTCAGCGCCAGTTGGAGGAGGAGGATGAACTGGGTATCCGATTTGTTCCATCCACCTCTCAATTGGCTGCCCTTTTGATTTTGATGATATATTTGTAGTAAAACCTTGTCTATGGGGGACTACTACGGATATACCTATCCAATTTTCTGCTGATCGGTGTGATGACATTGTGGTGCCGTCTCTCCCTATGCATTCTTCCCCTCTTTTGGATTCACCCCCAGAAGAACCTACACATATTTTCTCTAATGTTTTCGTTCCTCCGCTTTTTTTGCAAGAATTACCTATCCCAAATTTTAGTGAGTCGGTTGATGATGTTATGTCGGATAGTGATTCAGAGCCTGAGGTTGTGCCAATGGGGGATGAAGACGTTATTCTCTCCAATGGACAGTGTGACATCTTAGAACATGATGACACACCGAGCTGGGATGATGTGGAGATCCTTTCTGATGTGGAGATTTGCACCTCCTTATTGGATGAGGCAGTCCCTCTTACCACTGAAGACCTCGAGCTCTCGAATTCCCCTTGCTATGACTCATATGACACCGACAATGATCTATGCTTGGATCTTGCTGGGAGTGAGACCGGAACCAATCCCCCTATTTTTGATTATTTTAGTTCTTCATCTCCTTTATTTCTTGATTTCCTTTCTGTATCTGAGCCTGTGTGGGTTGAGTCTTCGCAGGTACTTCAGGAGGAATTGGAGCTTTTAGCTCGAGTGATGGATGATAACATCCTCTTTCATGAGGAGGTTGATTCCTCCTCAATTGAGGAAGCTCCATTAATTGCTTTCTCCTCCTATCATCACCCCGTAGACGATACCTTATTGGGTAAGGATTTATTTTTTTGTGAGATGAGTGAGGACTAGCGCTCCTCCACTTCTTACTTCATATTTTCTCTACCTATGTTGGGCAGGTATTTTTATTTAGATAGAGGGGTAACTGTTTAATTGACGTATTGGTACTCATAACCGAAACGGATAATTGAACAGTTACTTGTGCACATTTCTTTTCATAAGCCCATTAGCTAAAAATGTATAGAATTTAATAAGGCGTGCTGGGAGGACAATAACCCAGTAGTTATCTTACATTTCCTGCATTTTTATTTTTTATGTTTATCTTAGTTTTAGTATTTTTTTGTATTTTGTCTATTTTTCTTTTTTTTTTTGCGGAGCTCACCCCTGCAGGTATTCATGGCAAATTCGTATTGGCGGGGTTGTGAATCTTCATTTGGCAGACCTGCTTCTATTTTTCACGCGTCTTCTGGTATGCTCACTGGCTGAGCATTGGGTAACCTCTTACCTTGTCTATATCTGATTTAAATTTCAATATCATATGTTGTGTAGCTTAGTTTAAGTCTGGGGGAGAGCCAATATTTTTACCTTTTGCACGCGCACATTTTATTTGTATACTAGAAACATTAATTATTTTATTTTGATTAGTTCATTGCATCGCACACCACTACACCCACATGAGCGCGTGCTTAGCTGTTAGCGTGCTGCGAGTTAAACTCGTTTCTTTTGTATGATTTGGGAAAATTATTGTACTGGCATAGGATTGTGAGACGGAGTAAAATGTTGACTCCTGCAGTGCTCCTAGTCGAGTGCTTTCGTCTCGTGTAGAAATTGGAGTAGATTTAATTTTTTTTATGCTTATAGTTTTATATTTTTCTAATTGCATAAATACTTTTTATTCTACTAAAAAATTGGTGAATCTGGTGAATCGAATGGTAGTGTCGGGATGTGTGTAGCCGTCACTAGACTCATTTTGCTCGAGTCGGGAGGAAGGATCATCTTTTTCGGTGGCTAAGAACTTGCCCCAAGCTACTCTCAAAGCATTGGTGCATGGTTAGTCAAGCATGAGAGTGATGTAGGCCATCATTTTTGCCCGGTTGAGCTTTGTACCGTTCCTAATGTCTTATCCTCGCTAGCCCCATTGTGCCTACCCCTTCTTTGATTTAGCTCCACCATTATTTCACCAAAGCCTCATAGACGATCCTAGTCGTACACCTAAGTCGAGCTTTAGTGTTTTACATTTTCATTTTGGAGTGTTGATGTGGTGATATTCCTTGTGAATATGTGGATGCACTCAAAAGTTTTTATTTGCTGAAATTGTTAAAATTAAAAGATGATTTGAAAAAAAAATATAAAAATGAAATATGAAAAAGAAAAGTGAAAAGAAAAAGTATAATTGAAAATTCTATTTGAGATGAGATTGTATTTGGAGTAGGCGGTGCACACACCCATATTTTTAAAAAATTAAGTCTAGGGGTGTGGTGTACCCACATATATTTTGGTTAGTGGTTAGATTCTTTTTTATGATAGCTCATTTGGGTTAGGTGCGCAACCTTCTTATTTATCTTTGTTTACCTCACCGAAACCCAAGCCCCATCTCTTCACCTAAAGTCCTACGGATTCACGCTTAAGTCAAACTAGTACCATGGAGAGAGTGTGAACGGGCAAGCATATGGTCCCCAACATTGATGGATTTCTTTGGAGGTGATCCAGAGCCCCGTTCTTTAGCAATGCTCACCTGAGTGGACTGCCCACTTTCTCCCTAAGCATGACCGGAAGATTCACCATGATTCAATTTTTGAGTAGTAATAAAATATTGATACGCATTGTGAAAAGTATAAACTATTTTGTATACTTAGAAATTTCCTCTATTATATTTTTACGAGCGCGAGCATGCGACTTTGCATGGTACTCCGTATCTCAATTTCTATGTTTGCTAGTTTTTTCCCTAATTGCATAGATTTTGTTTGCACGGGACACGAAAACATGTATGTCTGGGGGTATGATGAGTCCTATTTATATACTTACTTTTGGACTCATCCGGGCTAGTTTTCTCGTTGATGCAATACACTTTAGAGCAATAATTGTTCATATTTATTATTATGCCCATTCCATGTTAAGGTGCACTTTTGGCCCGTTTTCAGTTTGATTTCGTAGTTTTTGCACTTTTGCCCTACTTAGTGTATTTCTCTGTATGGAGAATGTGGTATCCCCGTTTCGGTGGCTCGTCTGTTTTCATTGTAGGTACAAAGTTCGTGTGCGTGTCCCAGGATTGTCTATGATTGTTTTTTGCCTAAGGGCCACTAATCGTTCATTTTTACACGTGCACGGTCAGTGGACTCATTAGTGCATGACCGCTGGTCGTGCACGACCTGTTTGTCGAACCGCAAACAGTACAGGAACACTACGCACGATCATTGGATCTATAGCGCGCGTCCACTGGTCGTGAGCCACTGATTGTGCGCACTATTCTCCATTTTTCCAAGTTCTGTCTGAGGAATTCGTACGAGCATTAGACATAGTGCGCATGACCATCGGTCGTGCGCCGCTACTCGTGCTCGTTTATTACTTATTTTTGGAGTTCTGTCTGGGGAAATCGAACAACAATTGGACATAGTGCGCACGACCTTTGGTCGTGTACCACTGCTTGTGCTGGTTATCCCAGTTTTTCTTTGAGTTCTGCCATGCTAATAGAGACGATCACTGGACATAGTGCGCACGACCACTGGTCGTGTGCCACTGATCGTGTGCATTATAATTTCTACAATCTATAAATAAGCAGGTTTCGCCCTAATTCCGCATTCTGGAATTTTTCTCCGACGTTTTCGTCTCCGAGGAGAGTTCCGTCGTTTTCCTTCTTCCGCCACCATAGGGAGGGACTCCGGGCAAGCTTTCAACACAAAATTCAAGCCGAAGCTTTCTCTCGGCCTCCTCCATCATCCTTGAGCTTCAAGAAGGGTTTGACTTAGCTTTCAGCATCACGCTCGAAGGAGTTTGTGTCATCCTCCACCGATTCGTGAAACGAAGTAGACGGGTCCATTGGGAGTTAGTGACGGCCTCCTCTACCCTGGATGCAGTTGAAGACTGAGCTAGGATGATGATTGACAACTCGGCGATTCCTTCCGTGAATCCTCAGCAAGACTTCGGATCCAGTCGATTTCGCACTTTCTTCTTCTCTTGTTGTTGATAGTGTAGTTTGATTTCTTTGTATTTGATGAAGTGTGTTTAATTTGATATACGTTTGTGTACAATCATGTCTATGTGATTTTATATTCACATTATTTTCTTGAGGTGCTCCATTATCCATCCTCCACCACATAGTTCCGCAATAGCAATTTCTAGTGGAGTGCGTAGCGAAGAGGTGCTCACGAAACTCATTCTGTCGTTCTCACCACCTCATCTGCAAGCCTACTCTTCCATCCACCTAGCAATTCGGTGCATAGCATCCCCTTTAGCTTTCCATCTTCCTTGCAAAGCATCGCATAGCGACATTGCATTGGTGTAGTTTATTAGTGTTTTACTTTCTTTTTCCGCAAATAATCAAAACCCCCTTTGTAACCACCGACCTAAGTACTTCAATCTCAAGTCCTCCTCAAAATCAACTCCACCTTATTGTGTTCCTTGAGAGATCGATACTTGGGAAATTTCGCCCATTTTATATTACTTGTGCTACCGGTACACTTGTCGTAGACCGCATCACTCAACGATAGGGGCTGAGGTTGAGCTTGGCTCCCTGGCTGGGCATTTTCCATCACAAACACCGCCTCAGCGACAATTCTTATCATCTCAGCCGAAGTAGGAGTTGCAGGCACGTCATTAGGTACATTGCTTTCCATAGAGTGAGGACATTGCGACTGTCCTGCACCACTCCTAGACACCTATTTTTGTAAAAACACTCGATTATGCGGCAAACAGAATGCCATTACACAATCATTGGAACACGAATTCGTCCACAAATAATCATTCCTAAGTGTTCATTCAAGGGTTCTTTTCATGTTATAAAGATGACACACATAACTTTGCTCATCACCCCTTAAAAGAATTCGTCCACGAATTATCATAAGAATGACCGATACCGTAGTTTGATACTAAATTATAATACCCCCATCCGTCACATGGAATATAATAGATGGTCTGGCCTAGGCCCCACGCAATATTCCATGGACTGTTAGTGGAGTTCCATATTAATTCCAAATTACTATAATAAAATTTTGAATCCTAACACATAGCATTTTAACAGAAGCTTTTAAATAAATTAGAAGAACCCATCAAAAAACATGAATGTACACTATAGCCTAAAATCGGAATGAAAGTAAGAATAAATAAAGAGTCTCGACCTTATGGCCTTAAAACTGTTTACTTAAACAATAAGGGTTTTACAGACTTCAGCACGCAGGTCGGCAACACATGAAAGTAGTAAAGGAAAACACTTCGCTTTGGCCTTCAAGGGCCAGCACAACAACAAGGGCTTCAAACCGCTACTTGCCATTTGGATCACCTGTTCCTTCATAAAAACAATCCACCGTACAGTGGCAAAATAAAGCAATAGTCAGCTAAGGCTGACCAAATTACAACAACCTCACACCAAACCAGGGAGACTGCGTTCCTTCCCTTCATAGCATTAGCAAAACCAAACATGGCTACAAAAGTGCAATACAAGCACACTTCACCACAGACACTGGTGTTATGACCACACACCCCGTACACTTAGGGTACATTCTCAGTGTACCTAACAAAAACAAGGGCTGCACCGTACTCAGTGACGGCCAACATACATGTGCATTAAATAGTATTTCTGACTCAAGGCCTAAGACTCGTAACTATGGCTATGACAGGTAACACTACCTATAGGTCGATCGGCATAGCTACTGGGTACAGTTCGGTCAAATCCCGTTGCTCAAATTGCCGAGCGCAGCAAGCCAAGATGCGGGTCGACCTCCCCTTTCCCATTCCACCACACATAATTGCGTTATGTTCACTAGCTGGCTCTCAGGCCACCAAGCTGGGCTCTGCAAGCACTCAGCCCCACAACACTATCTCTCAGGTCTCGACGAGAAAGGATTCACAACAAAACTGTCACAAAGCTACCTCTAACGTTAACATTACTACCGCGCGGTGCCTAGCAGAAATGCGATTCTGCCCAGATTTTTGGGTGCTCCTTGGTGTTTGTCCCAAAGTTCCCTACTACAATCTACCGCGTTGAAACTCGAAAAACATTTAGCATGAAATCTTCTCTATCAAAATAAGATTATGAAAAGTATCACCATTCAAGACAAACCTGTCCGAATGAGCTTCACAGACCATGCATATATTCATATTTCGATTCCGAACTCTAAATGCAAAAATACGGGGATATACTGTATCTATCCAAAGGAAAGCCTCACACTCACTGCACACATGCGGGAGAGGGTTTCCTATGTAAAAGGAAGAGGACTTCACATGTCAAAGTAAAGAATAGTTACCCTTTGCGCTCTCTTGGGTGCCATGCCAAAGATCTAGACGGATGAACGCGACTGCAACGATCAAGCCTCCACAGATCCGTACTCGTCTTGCGAATCGGAGCTTTGGAACTCTAACAGTGGAGAGATCTCCTTCCTCTTCTTCCTTCTTCACTCTTTCTTCTCTCTAACACTTAGAAAGAGACAGGTCCAAAGGAAAAGTGAGATGGAACCCTACTCTCTTTGCCATATACTCGCATGGGTAACCTCCAGCAGTCGGATCCCTAAATAAAACCAGCAAACCGTCACGATTCTATCTAGAATTCATTTTATAAGAACTACCGCCGCGCAATACCTCAATCGTTTAGCTTCTTAAGTATGCCACCGCTCAAAACTCGAATCGGGCGTTGATACGTGGTCGGGCATAATTGCTCTTCTACTGCTCCGTGGTAAGTCTAACTCCACATGGTAGCTACCGTGAACGTCGTCAATTAAGTTGACCCGTCTATCGCCAGAGGTAACCATAACGTCAGGCAATAGCTTCCCGAGAGCTCTGACAGTTTAATTCCCCAGCTACTACAGGGTGGTAACTAGCTATCGTCGGGCGTTAACCTTCAGAGAACTATTTCCTACCTTAAGGAATTTGGGGCATTACAAGTTGTACCTGGGCTTCTCCATCTTTGATATTCTTTATTTACTGTAAGATCACAATAGAGTCTGAAGATTGACTCTTACTATGTTCTTCTGAAGTCTTTCAGCAAGAACTAACTTCAGTTAGAAGAGAATTGTTCGCCTTTTTTTGGTTTCACGATTTAAGCAACGACAATGGAAATCACACTGTTATATTGCCCTAGCATATCCCCTTTATACTTTTGACTTCTATAACGTTCTTGAGAAACATCTTGTCATCGTCATGTGTATGAATAGAATTATCTATCCTTACTTTACGCTGTTTTGCTAATATTTGATCCCGCCAATCAGAATGGGCTCAACGACATTATTTTAATCTTCTCGATAGTAACGTTGAGTATAACCTTCATTTTTAGCATTATCTGCCTTGGCACTGAGATCTGCGACTTTGGTGTCTACTAATCGTGAAGAGAAAAAGAGTCAAACTAGCAATCCAGATAGGGCAAGTATACCTATCGAACTGTAGCTAGGGGACACAAGTGTCGTATTTTAATCCGGGACCTGTTGAGTAATCTTACTCACACGAAGACTATTATCTTATCGAAGAAACTTTTAGGGTTGTTAACTAAATTAAAAGAAGAGACTACTTGCATAAAGAAAAGAACTTACACTTAATCAGAGATACCACAACTAGCAATTAAAACGAGGGGTTAAACAACGATAATGAAAAGCACTCGATCGATAATCACCTCGGCCTAAGTTGATCAAAAATGCAATAATAATAACTAACTTAATAAGGCCAAGGACCTTGACCGTTGAGGTTCCTAAAACATGAACACGCTTCTCTCGAAGACATGCCCATCAAAGTTTAGGAAGGTCCGACCGATCTCTCATCCAAATCGGAGGCCTAAAGCTCGCTTTACGTTGTGAACATCGTTATTGGATTTCACTCCAATCCGGGATATTTAACATTTGCCTCTCACGAGGGGTGTGTGCACTCTCTTTACTCCTGAGTGTTCACTCCAAATTACGAGCCTCTCGGCTAGCTAAGAGTGGAAACAAAGATGGAAAATATATATTGATGATATATCTCCAATCATAATTAATCATGAGTAAATCAAGGTCTAAACCTTACAAAGGAAAAGTAAACTAGAGAATCCACTACCAGAAACTAGACTTTTAGCCACGGCAATTTTGCCGTGGCTAAAGGTAAAAAACCGTGGCTAAGGACTTTTAGCCACGGCCTAACTACAAAAAATGAGCATTTGCAATACTCCTGTGGCAAAAAGTATTTGCCACACCAATTCCTTGGGGAAAGCTTTTTTTCCACGAACATTAGCCACGGCTCCAAACCGTGGGCAAAGATCTTGAATGCAGGACTTATCCCCACGAGTTCTTTGTCGTGGTTAAAAGTCCCTTATTTGCCACGAATTCTTTGCTGTGGCTATTTTTTTTTTATTTGCCACGGAAATTTCCATGGTAAATACTCCTGCAAATTTTTTTAAAAAAGTTATTACCACGGTTTGGAACCATGGTAAATATATCCCTCATTTTTTAAAAAAAACTTTAACCACGGAATTGTGCCGTGGCTAATAGTTGACTAGTATTTTGTTCTTTTTTGCCACAAACAAACGCACTTGACGGCGCGGTGGTGGCAGTCATGAACGCCGAGGTCATGAACCATAGTTTTTGAATGGAGTGGTCATTAACCAACTTTTGTGAATGGAGTTTTGTTTGGATGATTTATGTTTTTTGAGGTCATGAACCGCGGTTTGTGAACTGAATTTTGTTTGGAAGTTTTTATTTTATTGTATCATAAATGAAGAAATATTTTTTATCAATTTGGCAAATGAAAATAAAAATTTGATAAATGCACACCAAAACAAAAATTAGGTAAAGGAAAATGCACACTTTATAAATGTACACCAAATAATACTCCTGCTAAAAATTTATCATGATTCCATTTTCTCTCCACCTTATATCAATAAAAGGTTCCTGCTCAAAATTTGAGCTCAAGTGAGAAAATAATTACTTCCTGAAGCATCTCTCACTGTCTTGCTCCCCTTAATCTTGGGACCGAATGGCTTCTGCTACCATCCTTAAATCTTTGTCTCTCCCTAAGAGATCAGAATGGGCAGCCGCCGGCCGCCCATTAGCCTCCCGCTAACCTGCAGTTGTGGGACTCACTATTCGAGTCGGCTCGTAAGCTGATAAGCTCGTTAAAACTGTTGTATGTTCACATGAACTGTTGGCTGATTAAAAAATCAAGTAGCAGAGATATAAAATCATCACTAGTAGAAGAAAATTACTTTCTATATAAAGGCCTATAGAGTAAAAAGTAAAAATATGACATGGAGGCGGAATCTGATGGAGGGAAAGAATCTTCGATTTTGATGTACATTTCACTTTTTAAATATGGTAGTGACATTGTTGCAATGTCATTGTTTCCATTTGTTGGGGAGAATTGAGCATCAAAAATGTTTAAAAATAGAAGCCTGATGCAATATTTTACCATTTGGTATGGGGACAGAATCTGAGACTTTACCACAATTGATGTGAAGTATGGAGTTCCCAAAAGCGGGGTCGTGTTGTGATCCGACAAAGAACTCTGATCACTGATTGGACCTGCACGCAGCTCGCATTCATCCGATCAGTTTATATTTCAACGAGTTAAGATGAATAAAACCAGTAAACCAATTAAGTGACACAACTTCAGGAATCATGAACTCACCAGCATTATCTGGTTCTTGGGTTGAGAGGCTGCTGCACGTCATGAGCTTAATGGCAACAATTTGGAGGAGTTTTGGATTCATTTTCGACACGATGTGGCTGTGATTACAGAGATTCAGTAGTGAGAATTATAAGAACTTCAAACATAAGAAATGTTAATTTTATAGAATGTGCATAAACAAAGCATAGCCTCAAGCATCTCCGGCAACACTGCTGGAGTCTCGTTCCGCAGGGAAGAACGTTCCACCTTAGCTCCGCAATACGTGCGAGCAGGGAACCCTAAACATACCCTAAGCAACTGATCTATCCACTTGAAAGGAAACCTTCCAAACCATGACAAACTTCAATTCGTACAGAAAATGGAAAATTACTTAAAAATTTTCATCATTTGGTTACATGAATATACCTTAGCTACCCTAATTCTTGCCCTTGACCACTTAGAGACAACAGATTTAGGTCTATCGATGTCAAAAAATGACACAAAACTTCTCTTTGGCAGTGCAAAATCAAACAATTTCCACCAAAATTGACAAAGTCAAAGATGCAGAATGAGATGCCAGAAGAAAAAAGCACAACATATAGAACAAGGAGATCGAGGATATGATTTTATACCATTTCTGCTCAACGACAACAACACAATTAGCAAGTTGTCTTCTTATTCTGAAACTTTTGTAGACCTTCCGCAACTTAATGACAACTTCATAATTGAGGTTACTTTTTAACTCGGCACTGGATGTCATCACTGCTGCTTCTTCACTGAATCTCGTGCACTTAATGGAGTTTGAAACAGTCAAGTTTTCCAGATGGGCATCATCGACTTCCTTTTGAAGCTCACGGATCCCTCAGAGCCAAAGCCAAGATAACTATCCTTCCCCACCACCATCGCTGCCTCCTCACTCCAGAATATAACCATAACTCCCTCCCGCTACTCAAAAACTACCAAGCAATTACATGAACCCACCCACTATACTATTACTTTAACCACAGAATTATGCCTCAGCAACACTTAATATCAGATTGGAGAAGAAAAATCATAAACATTCATCGTCAAGAGCATTTGTTCCCCGCATTCCCATGGTAAAGTGGCCCACTTCCCTCATCCCATGAAGGTCTCTTATAATCTTTCCTTTAAAATATGTAAACAATATCACAAGGCAAACCATATTCAAGCAAAATTCGGAAATCAAGAAGCAAGTGATGATGTAGTATATATGCAAGAGAGCGAGAAAGCAAATACACAAGTGAATAAATCCCAACAAATTACAAAATGCTTGGAGGCAAAGATTGCAAATTATTAATACCCCAAAATAGTGAACTAACACATAATTCAACACAGAAACTGCAATCAAACAATGAACTCAGAATGACTATAAGATAGAAGGCTTGGGTGTCCAATGATGTGCCAGTGGACAAGAAGATGTCGATGGACTGATTCTTGACTTTTGGAGGTGACTCTGAGAGCTAGGCATGGTTTTCCGAGTGTTATAAATCTTGGTGGGACTAAGAAACGGTGGTGTGGGGGCTGGAATACCGGGAGGAGTTTTTGACAGGGTTTTGGATGTTATTTGGGGCTGCTATTGGGATTATAGGGGCTAGTGCAAGTGCTGGAATGCAATTCAGAGGATGAAATTACATTACTGGATAGATATTAAACTCTGCACAAAAGTACATTTTATCTTCAAAAATGTATCCTTCTACAAATATTCGCAAGAGACACCATGCTTCCAACATTAGGTTCATGCAATTCATCAACCTATTATTTAGAATACAGTTGGAAAACTCACATAGAAACATCATACATATTCAAAAATATGTAGGGCTTGAAAAAAACAGCATACCTTCTTTTGTAACTCAAAAAATAATTTCAAATTTTGAAGTGTTACAATCCTGGGTGCCATGGTATCTTTTTAAGAAAGAAAAATAGCTAATACAAGATGCAATAAGAACAGTTACCCATCTAAAATGAAAGAGAAACACTGAAAAGAGATATTTGCATATCTAGCATAAATGAGTGTCAAATAGTGAGATATTTGCATATCTAGCATAAATGAGTGTCTAGCAACAGGAAGCAGTTCATAATAACAAATTAAAAACCGTCTATGAAAGGTGTTCTCATGCATTTGCCAAAAGATGCTATTTCTAGTCCACAATTGGATGAAATAACCACTTCCTATAAGGCATTTTCAATTGAAAATCATAAATTGCCACTATTATGGAAGAATTTTCGTCTTCTTTTTTAGTACATACTTTCTAGTTTTTGCTGTTGGGGAATTCAAAATTGGCAGAAAATAAAAGATATTTACAGCCAAAACAGCACATTGTATGGATTTTATAACATCCATGACATCGAAGGATAATATAAAGCTGACAAGTTATGTTATAGAGAAATGGATCAAAATAAAACATATTCATTGCAATACAGATTTACTAGAAATAGAAATTCAATCGTTGTCAAATCTCAAGCCATGATGAAACACCTAAACCGACAGGGAACTAAATACAGTCAAAATGTTACCCAATCCCTTCGGTCATGTTTACCCCTACGATCATGTTTATCCAAGAGCAAAAAGCAATCCACTGATCATTTGAACACTGAACGAGTGCTCCATCAAACAAAATGTTACTTTTGTAAAAAACTATAGCATACAAAAGTACAATATAAATTCACATAAATCATTCCCACACCACAAAATAAAACCAACAAAAAAACTATAGAATATTTATTAATTCGTTGAAGGATGCATCATGCCCTCCGACTCTCCGTCTTCTAAAGCATCATGTTCATCTCCGACCTATAAAATTTCAAATATTAGAAGTTTTGTTAAAAAATTAGTAATTGAAAAGTACATTAAAAACAAACCTGTCCAGTGCTAGATGGAATGGAATGACCATCAGTTTTATTCATTGTTGATGTTAATGGAATGCCAGCATGCTCTAAAAGCACTTACATATTTTGTTGAGCACGTGACATTTCATCCATTTGTGCTTTCATTTGAGCAATTTGAGATTGCACCTCTTCTCGAATTTGTGTTCGAATTGATTTTGAGGCTTCCTCACTTGATGGCTTGCTTACTCCAGAACCCCATGTACGCACACGACCATGGCCATCCTCTCCCATGACCTTAACAAAGCATGCTTCTATATATTCTACAGTGCACTCCTCCTCAGGTAACTTTTCATACAAGCTATTCACATCATCCTGCATTATGAAAATACAGAATATTTTTTATTTCTTGTAATGAAAATCTATAATAATAAAAGGGAATTTAAAATAATATCTTGAGATTCAAACTCAATCATGCCATGTTTGTCAGTTCGTGTTCTTTTAAAAATACTAAGTCTATCCATTTCAACTCCCTCCATCTCCATCTGAAATATCACTATAATTTATAACATTAATCTCAAATGCATGTATAATTATAAATACTTTTAGTTAATTAATTACCTTTTGTCGAATGGAGTGAAATGATGATCTGCCCATCCTGCGATATCCTCCCTTACAATCACGGTTGCATGAATTTATTGCCAATATAGACTTTATAGTATCTTGCCCCCAATACTGAACAAGTGTCCTCCACTGATCAGCAACAACTCGATCTGGGATGATAGATAAGCGCTCCTCATCTGTCTTATATATATTATAGTTATGACGTTTAATGTAATGTTTCCATTCTCTCCATCTCTCTCCAATTATATGCAAACATTTAGTTTGAACCTCTAGAGGTGCATCTGTATTATCCTACACTTACACAATAAGATAATTAGAATAAAACAATAATATATATGTTTTTAACTTGTTAAAAAAAGCATACATGTACCTCCCGCCACAACCCATCAAGAACATCATCAGGTAAATCACTCCATCGTGGATATGTTAGCGGTACTCTAAATCCATTCCTCGCTAGCAAACCAAGTTGTCCTATTAAAGGTTGCTCACACTTACCAATAGGCAACCCATGCTTATCAAAATCAATATGAAACTGCTCTCCTGTGCCCCATGTTGAAATGCCATTAGCTCCACCACGTCCTCTCTTGCTACTTTTAAAGTTTGAGTCATCTTCATAAAAAAGAAAATATTATATACCATACTTCTCATATAATTAAACAACACAATATACAAGTACCTGCCGATGCAGTTGATATTGAATTAGATCCCGAATTTGGTGGTGCAGAGAGTGGTGGAATGGGTATGATAACCGGTTGCGAGAGGGATGATACATGAATAGTAGTTGACTGGGATCCTGACGGCATATTTGTGGTGGGCGTAGAGAGCGACGATATTGGATGTTTAGTGGCTCTAAACAGTGACTTAATATTTGGGGCAGGAATAGAGGATGGGGGATGTGTAGTGGGATGGGAAATTAAAGGTGTAGCGGTACAGTCACCGGCTGCAAGTTGCATTTATGCATTCATAGTTTGTCCTGCAGGCTTTTTCTTCCCCATTCCTACAAATGTCATTAGTATATCTCAATTATGACATTATCAACATCCAATAAATAAAAATGTGTGAGAAACCTTTAATAAATTAAATAAAAAGTGTGTAGCAGTACATTCATACCATCAATTAAATAAAAAAAGAAACATTTAATGTTCAATTATGTCATTATCAACATCCACTTGTACATCATCAACTAACACACAATCAACTCTATATCGAACCCAATGAACATCATCATTACGTACATATATTCTTTCATCTAATTCTTGTTGACTTAGTGGTTCAACTCTAGGCACAAGCCGAGAAACATGGGATGAATCCTTGGAGTACATATCAAATGAATCTCTAATTGTTAGATGCATAACAACTTCCCAATCGAGTTGTAAAGGATCTTTGACATAACATCCTTATTCTGCTTGAGTGGCTAATATAAAAGGCTCATCTGTCACCTTGTTATGCTTATATAATAAATGATTGAAGTTCACAAGGGTGAAATTAAACTCATCAATTTTTTGACCTACCAGAGGATCAATCCAGTCACAATTAAATAAGATAAACTTAAATTCACTAGTATAATGAATCTCAATAATATCAGTTAACTTCCCATAGTAATTGACACCTCCGATACGAGGGTTCTTATCCTTTAAACTAGCGTAGCTAATAGTGTTTTCTTTGAGCATCACGCCACTATTTTGTGTATTTCACCTACTATCAATGTACTTTGTACGGAAACAGAATCCATTAATAAAATATCCATTGTATCTCCATGCCCAATCACTTGGTCTTTCACTAAGGTGCTTAATTTCATCTGATATATTTATATCACTGGATTTGACCTACAAAAGTATGGAGTTAGATTATTTCATAGATAATCATAATGCTTTAATAAATATTTTGTTGAATATACTGACATGTTGTTTGAACCACAAATGAAATGATTCATTATGAACCTTGTTAATTTGATTTTTGGTTGCTCGAGGGAACTCCTTTCTTAGTTCTTCGATGTGTTTCCTATATTAAAATTCAGCATCATAGACAACTAATACAAAAGATACTAAACTTGAATAAGTTCCTGAAACTCACTATACAAATATGGTAATTGCATCTGTGTTGAAAAGAACATGGAGATGCATTTGTGTCAACATAACTTCATCAAGAAGCATTTTTTTGCCTCTCTTGAAAGGACGACCAGAAACATCACCTCCATCATAATTTCTACTTGGGCGGTTAGACTTTGTTTCCACTCCATCTAGGTATCTCTCACAAAAATTCATGCAATCTTCCATAAGATAACCTTTAGCAATAGAACCTTCGGGATAAGCACGATTACGTACATATCTCTTAAGAGTTAGTAGATACCTAAATTAAAATATACATTATGTTAACAAAAAAGATAGAATATTGTCAAATACAATCAAACATCATTACCTTTCAATGGGATACATCCATCGAAATTGAACCGAAACAGCAATGACAGCTTCTTTAGCTAAATGGATTGTTAGATGCTCCATAATATCAAAAAATACGGGTGGAAAAATCTTTTCAAGATGACATAGTGTGAGAACAATGCGTTCTGGCAAGGACTTTAAGTCAATAACTTTGTTACTTTTGGTGCACAATTATCTATAGAAATTGGATAACTCAATAAATACCTTGACAACATCTACCGGCAATGCTTTTCTAATGGCTATTGGAAGGAATTGTTGCATAATTATATGCATGTCATGACGTTTAAGACCCCAAATATTTCTTTCTTTCAAATCAACACATTGAGAAATATTTGATGCATAACAATCAGGCACTTGGATGCTTTTTAAAACTATTAAGAAAATATCTTGATGTATTTTATCCATTATAAAACGAGCTGGATACAATAAAGTCTTGCCAGATACAAGTCGTTGTGGATGTAACATAGTGTGAATACCCATAACCTTTAAATCTTATCTTGCCTTCAATCTATCCTTTGATTTCCCTGTACTGCCTAATATGGTATATAGCAAATTTTCTCCAACATTTTTCTCTTGGTGCATCACATCAATGGAATGACGTACTTGAAGAGACCCCTAATATGATAATTCAAAAAAGATTCTTTTTTTTCCAACCAGGCCTTTGTCCAATATTACTTACTCAGTTACGCTCTTCCCTCTTCCTTTTTTTAAGGTCATCTTTCTTGTACTTAGTAAGTACGCCATCCAACTGTTCTAAAATGTCACTTTCATTTAAGTTAGGAGGCTTATCTTCAAACTCTCGATGTCCATCAAAAGATATCTTATCTCTTAGAAACTTATTCCCGCAAGGTAACCAACGACGATGACCCAAGTAACAAAATTTTCTACAATTTGCCAACCAATGAGATCTAGTTTGCTGATTACAATTTGTACAAGCACATTTACCTTTTGTACTCCATCCTGATAAATTGGAATATGCTGGATAATCATTAATTGTCCAGAGTAGTGCAGCATGAAGTTTAAACATTTGATTCTTTGATGCATCATATGTTATCATACAGTAACCCCACAGTTTATTCAACTTTTCAATCAATGATCGAAGATAAACATCTATCTTATTACCTGGTCCCTTTGGTCCATCAATTAACACAACTAGGAAAAGAAAAGCTTATGTCATACACAACCATGGTGGTAAATTATAAGGCATTAAAACTACTGGCCAAGTGCTATGAGTAATAGACATGATTCTAAAAGGATTAAATCCATCCGATGCCAAACCAAGTCTAACATTGCGATGCTCAGCTGCAAATTCAGGAAAATCATTATCAAATTATTTCCACTGAGGACTGTCTGCATGGTGTCGCATGATCCCATCATCTATGCGTTCTTCTATATGCCATCGCATGAAATGTACAGTTTTTGATGACATGAATAACCTTTTTAGCCTTGGCTTAATAGGAAAGTACCTTACTTGTTTTGAAGCAATTTTTGTAGTGGTGCACTGTACAATACCTGAGCTTTCATTATATTTTTTATATCTTGATTCACCGCATATCTCACATTCATCAAGTGACAAATCATTTTCTCTGAATAACATAAAATTGTTAGTGTTAACCCGGAATCCGCGACTAGTTCTCCAGTTTTCAAGTCCGGACGGCTTGTGCTTTCTAGCCGCCATTCTCAACAAACCGGCTTGTTGTCAGGTAAGTCGGGTGGCCTCTCCGTCAGGCCGCCGCCTGTTCCAAGGTCAGCCATCATCCCAAGGGTCGGCCTGTCCTTGCCCAAGCTGCGCGACCTATGTCCCAGGTCGCCGTCAGAGGAGGTCCAGACCAGCCCGCCCAGAGGCCAAGTCCTGCAGCTCGGCAGAAGAGGATCGTCAGGCCGCTCGGCCTGTCTCTTGGCTTTGCTTTTTTCTTCTCGATTCCCGTCACCGCTGCCCGATTCTCTTGTACCTCGGGCAGCCGGTAATTTTAGCCCTGCCCGTTTGGGCAGGCCCCCAGCCTATAAATAGGGGGCGGAAGTACACCCAAAGCACGCTGACTCGAGTCCAAGAGCTCGCTTGTTAAGAGCTGTGTCCTCGATTCTAGTCCTTTGCAGTCTATTTTCCGGCCGGCTTCTTCCTTTCTTCTTTCTTTTCTAAGTGTAATCGCTTATTTTCCTATAAAAGGAAAGCCCGCTGTAGGAGAGGCATTCAGGCCGCGGCGGGAGAACTCTGGCGTCGCCGCTGGTAGCGGCCCTTTTCCGCCATTCCTAGCCGCTAGTAACCGACTAGCCGACAGTCTTTTCCCAATACCTTCCCCAGTGCTCGAACGGTTAGCTGGTGGTGCCCGCTTTCCCCGTCGCTTTTCGTGCATCAACAGTTAACACGCGACCTTCAGATCTCGGTTAGCGGGTGAAATCCGCGGCTAAATATTGTCAGACTGCTCGGCCGCTAGTGCTTAGTGGCTAGTCGAGCAAGCAGCGGCAAGGGTGGTTAACCTGCTCAGTAACCGCTGGCAATTCTATCCGCGCGGTCAGACTGTAACTATCCGACGGTCTCTAAGTTCGTGTTGGTTGTTATCTGTCATTTGCAATGAATCTCCCGAGGAATTACAGAAATTTCTTATCATCTATGCTGGATTCCTTAGCGAGGCAAGATGGTTCTCATCCCGAGAATATAGCTAAGGATGCATTTCAGGCTGGCACGAAGCAGACACCTCTCTACAGAGAAGAAGAAGTTTCTTTTCCGTTCGTTGATCAAATTCGCAGGGATACCGTTGTTGAAGTGTTGATGTTAGTATCTTCTGGTTCAACTTCAACAATTTTCCTGGGAGAAGAAGGTGACTTTCTCCTGCCCTTTCTTGTGGCTTTAGCCTTGAAGGAAACTGACGTTTCTTTATATTCAGACCTATTGCTTTTCTCCTCCTCCTTTCTGGAAGTGAGCTGCATCTCATAAGATAATAGTTTACCAAATATGGTTGGTGGAGGTGTATCAGCAAGCCTGACCACTTCTCTGATGGCACATATTTTTGTATCCCAGTCCTTGGTTAGTGACCTGAGAAACTTGTTATTCAGTTCATATGTGCTAAAAACTCTTCCATAGGCCATTAACTCATTTACAATTCTAAAGAACTTCGTGTAACATTCTGCAATGCTATCTGACTTTGCTTGTCTGAAGCTGTCATATTCTTGATTCAGTATGGACTTTCTATCATATCTAATTTCTTCAGTTCCCTCTATGTAGACTATCAAGGTGTCCTACATCTCCTTGGAGGTTTTGCAATGAAACAGATTCTGAAATGTAAAATCATCTATGGCACTAACAATTATGTTTTATGCTCTCTTGTCTAAGGTAGCTAGGATGATCTCTTCCTTAGTCATTTCATGAAAACTCTTTGGTGTTTTGAGATTTGCATCAAGAACTGCTATGTTCATAGGAATGAAAGGACCTTCAAAAACTGTGATGTAAATTCTTGGATCAGATGCTTCCATGAACAATCTAACCCTTTCTTTCTAAATGCCAAAATTCATTTTCCTGCAGATAGGTAGTTTCATGGATCCAAGTTCCTTCTGATTTTCACTTGAACCCATTCTTATTAATCAGTTAATTGTCTTGGAGATCTACTCAGACTGTTAGGTCTATATTTGAGTAATCTCCCTCTGATACCACTTGAAAGATTAGGTTAATAGACCCTAAACACCCTGAGGGGGGGGGGGGGTGAATAGGTTCAAATCCTTTTAATCAACTTAAGCAATTAACAATGTTAAAGCCCAGTAAAATAATCACAACTCAAACAATCACAGCAAGTTCACAGCACATTACAAAAAGGTTTATATTGGTTCCCCAATTTATGGGTACATCCACTCTCCCCCTTCACCTATCCAGTAGAGTATTGGATTCGGCCAAACTTCCTTCCACAGATCTTACAACTCAGAACCAAACTGGTTCCTACACTCAGACTTCTTCAAGTCCTACACCTCAGATTCTTCCTAAGAATCCTACCTCAGGCAACAGCCCTACCTCAGCCTTTATAACCATGCCTACAACTCAGACTTTTTCCAGTCCTACCTCAGGATCTCAGCCCTACCTAAGCCTTTATAAATTTAGGCTTATAACATAGATCTATAAAAGATCTTACAAGGAAATTAATTGTTTAAAGCAATAAAATCTTCACCCGGATAGAAAGAGAATAGGGTGAATGCTTCTTGATCAGTTCTTGATTGAACTGATTACTTTAGATCCAACCTGTCTTATCTTCTCAAGAGCTTCTTGAATTTGTACCAAGTAAGGTTGATCTTCAATTGGAGTTGTAGTTAATCTTCAATCCAGCTTCCTTTTTGAATTCAGAATTAGATCTAAATTTTTCTTACAGACTATTCAGGATCTGCCTTCTTCTGGGTTTGTCTCTTGTTCCCCCTCTCTTGTTTTTTATTATAGTACTTCAGATTATGATCAAATAGGTCTATATATAGAATCCATCCAAGGTTACCGGCTGATCTGGTTTATAACGGCCTTCTGACAGCTGTAACAGATGTATTAGCTTTGTTACTTATCACAACTATCGGGTCTTCAGTCTTGACAACTGACTCCTCCTTGAACTTCTATCTCAGCAGAAAAGGGCATTGAGATAACTCTAAATGTGTCGACACAAATAGACCATATAGCAACACAAGTCTTGAAGGTGTCGACATATCTCCCATATTATTGACACAGTCATACTTTATCTCCTTGACATAGCTTCTGTTGGATTTATCGACACAACTGCTTCTGGTCTCGACATAGCTGGTGTTAATAGATTTTTTGAGTGTGTGTCGACACAAGTCCAGTGTGTCGACATAAGAATTCCAGTCTCAGTATAGCTGTTGTTGACAGATTTCTTTGAGTGTGTGTCGACATAAGTCATGTGTGTCGACACAAGCCTTCTAGTCTCAGTATAGTTATTGTTGACAGATTTCTTTGAGTGTGTGTCGACAGAAGTCTTGTGTGTCGACACAAGTCCTGTGTGTCGACACAACTACTTCTGGTCTTCAATATAGCTGGTGTTGAGTGTTTGTCGACATAAGTCCTGTGTGTCGACACAACTGCTGCTGATAAAACCTCTGTGTGTCGACATAAGTCCTTAAGGTGTCGACACAACTGGCTTTTGGTGTCGACACAAGTCCTTCACCAGTCTCGACACTTGTACTTAAAATATTTTCCTGCATTTCTTTAACCTACACATTCAAACTCAACATTCGATCAAATACACCTTGATGTATATCATTGATTCAGGTGAGGCTTCTCCAAATCTCGTACACATTTTCTAATGTACCCAACCTCAGAGGAAAAGGAGGGAGAGCTCGATGAACAGAGAAAAGAGAAGGTGGTGTGTTCGACGAAAATTGAGAAGAAGGAAGCGGTGGCGTTCGACGAAAATTTGCAGAAGGAGGCGTTCAATGAAATTGGAAGAAAATGTCGAATGCAGAAGGAGGAGGGGGCGTTCGACGAAATTAGAAGAATTCGTCGAATTGAGTACAGGAAGCGTTCGACGAAATCGAAAGAATTCGTCGAACGGAGAAAGTGGAAGGGAGGTCGACGAACATAGAAGGGTTCGTCAAACAGAGAAAGTGGAAGGGAGGTCGACAAACATTGGAGAATTCGTCGAACGCAAAGCTGGAAGCATTCGACGAAATTGGGCCGATGGACAAATTTTGAGCTGAAAAACTACAAACCTGTAAAAGAAAGAAAACAATCATTAGTGGTATTAATATATACAATAGGAGGTAAAAATAAATCTTTAAAAGATATGATTTACATAATAAAAACCGATAATTACCCTAGTAGTTTAAACTACAAAACGTATTATCAGACTTTCAATGACTTCACCGTGGTATCGTTGAGAATATACTTCATTCTCAACAGAATAGTTTTTATGTGTGTCTTGGATGTCCCCTGTATAGTGGAAACTGATATACCTTTTCAGCGGTATGGTGGAGAACCATAAACACTCTCAACGACATACCCCTCCTTTGTTCTAAACCTATTTTAGAGTCAATAACAATTGTCCTGAATACATAAAGTAGATATGATATCAAATACAATATGCTCTTAGCATTAGAAGTGATGCCTCTTCAAATATTCTTTAAAGCTTGAAAGATTTAGGGCAATATTCCCAGCAGTCTATGTTTGAACTCTTGGTAGAGTGAGAATCGATAAAGCAAGTGCACCTATCATTGTATATTATAGGGTCATGTGTCGTGTTTAAACTCGTGGCCTGTTGAGTACTAGTACTCAGATGTAAGAGCTATTATTTTATATGATGAAAAAGATGGTTGACTTGAAAAACTGTGAAAGAATTCAAAAAAAAGCTTTAAACAGTAATGCAATGGATTAAAGACTAGCATTTAATCTAGAATCTCTTTGGAAAGAAAAAACTTTTTGTTATAAAATAAAACCTGCAAGATTCAAAAATAAATAACTTTGACCGTAGATGTTCCCAAAATATGTAAGCGCCACTCTAGAGAAAATGCAACCAACTAACGTTAGGTTGTTTGATAAAGAACCGTCGGCCAGTCGAAACCCCTAAGCTTGCTTTTAGCGGTGAACACCATTATTAGATTTAACCCCAATCCAGAAGATTTATGTCATACTCTCTCAAGGTGTACTTGTAACTCCTTTTATTTTAAAGTGATCTTCTCGATTGTATGGATGTCGTGATCAACTAGCATGTACATCTTAGATCAAAAATCATGCTCGTGATATACTAATTCGACGCAAAAAATTTCAAAGATAAATCGAAGCGAAATAAATTAGAAAGCTTACCCAAGTATTCAGAGACAAAACAAATTTTATTTTATTTTAAAGTTCTTCATGATCAATTGATAATGGAAATTTATCTACTCCTCATGATGAGATTACATAAAAGAAGCGGGAGAAAAATGATTACTAAAGTTGAAATAACTTGAAATGAAATTACATGAGCACACTAGGAAAAGAAAATACAAGAACTAAACTAGAAATTTGAAATGAAAGTACCGCTAAAACGAACAAGAATTACAGGAAAGTCATGCTCGTGATAGGGCATGAGCATGACTTCAAGAAAGCCCAAGAAACATTGTGAGATAAACTACTAAAATTACAATAACATGCGGTCACGCCCCTAGGCCTGTGACAAGGGCCTGTCTTGATCGAGTATGGAAAACAACATGATCTACAATTTAATCCAAAGTTTTGGGAAGATGTCACTCCCCTTGTCATTCCCATGAATAGGGCGTGTTCACTAAAACGTTATGTTGGTGTGAACGTCTAGATTGAATGCTTGGCCATGCCCTTTTGTTTACTGGACATGCCCCCTGCATGCCTATCACAAGGGTATGTAATTTTAATCTTATGTATTAACTCCTAAAGTATGCTAGAGAAAGAGCATGGTGCACGGGAGTAGATACACCCCTTGGTCACGTCCGTGACCAGGGAATGTAACTTTTGACTTTTACAAAAATCTTTCAAAAAGTGCCCAAATTCTTCCAGTGATCTCCAAATTGTTGATTGCAGCTCGAAATTACCTAAATTCCAAAAAGAAATCATTTACGACTTATTTTAATATAATAAAAATAAAATAGAACTAATTATTAAAATAAAACTAACAAACAAATGCTAAAAATTGAGTTAACAAATAACCCCATACATCCCCATTTGCTAGTCCCGAGCATACAGCTTTCATAGGGAATATAATTTTTTTCAAAAATATTGAACAAAAATGAACCTAAGGAGTAAAAGGCGAAGTCTTACAACGATTATTGATATTGTTCAAAGTCAATCTACTGACAAAGAAATCTATCAATGATGATTGTCATGGTTTTCCCTTTCACACACTCGCCAGTGCACTATTATAACTAATTTTGACAAATCAATAGGAGTTAACTAGGTTGAAATGTAAGTTTAGGTTTCTTTTTTTGGTAGGGTATACAAAGATAAACCTGGCAGCCAACCACACCTAAACCTATCGTGAGCTCGCACAAAAATAATCAAAAACTAACATGGCTTTCCAAGAACTTAGCTAATTCGCAAATTTCTCATTCATTCTTTTTATTTCTTTCTTCCCATTAAGATTTTAATAATGCTTTTACTTTACACAAAGGGACAAAATGGACTCTTTTTTCCTTTCTTTTTGAACATATCCACCAAAATAAGATTGCTCCTAGTTTTTTTTTCAAAAAAACATTTTCGAGCTTAGATTTAGGTGTGTGATTATGATAATTTTCAGGCTTTAGTTATATTTTTGTGGAGCTAAAGGAAAAGATAGTATAAAAAGGCTCAACTTAGGTTAGCAAAGATATAATGTTAGGTGTTGGTGCAAAAGCTTAAACGAGACAAAGAAATGCCTAAATCACATTCATGCTAATAATTTTAACTTATTCAAAGTCTTGAGAGTCGCTAGAAAGCAAGTTTTAAACATCGAGAAAGAATACCTTTCTTCTTGACTCACATAATATTTTCTTAGTTAGCTACTACATACTCACCTAAATTAATTTCAGATTACACTGGTTTCAAGTTAAAACAAAAATAAACAATTTCCATGCAATATGAAAACTAAAATGCAAAGAGTATGCTAAATATTTAGTTCTACACAAAATTCTATTCTTATGTGCGCTTGATTAAAACACAACACGACCAACAGTTTTACTGCAAAATTCAAAATCTAATAAAGCACAAAAATTTTCTAAATACTTTATAAAGGCAAATTTACTAAGAATTTTGCAAGTGAGCAAATATAGAAATCATGATTTCTCTAAAGAAAGAGTTAATCCTAAAAATAAAAGATTTTTATGATTTTTTAAGGTTTTTAAAAAGGTTTGATAATTATTTTTTGTGTTCTTGTAAAATAATAAGACTACATTTTGAAACAAAATAAAACAAATAAATTTTTTTAAAAATATTTATTTATTTTCAAAATAAAGAAAAGAAAGCATTTTTTTAATGTTTCTTTATTTTTTTTACAAAAACAAATTAATAATAAATCCCATCCCATACTTTCAAATAAACATTGTCCCTGATGTTTTGTAAAACACTCAAGAATAGGGGTAAGAAACTTCCCGAGGAGAGCTCAAAGCTGCACAAAGTAATCCTGAATGAAATTAACGAAAGCAAAACAAAATTTTTTTTATAATTTTGATAAGAGATAACCCATACATGAGATAGATAAAGTAAAAAATGGCAATCATTAAAATTATAGGGATACAGATACAAGAGTTCACAAAAGAAATCTAGCTCTCATCATCATCATCATCACTCCCTTGTAAGTACTTATGCATCTCTGTCAACTCTTGCAAGAGATGCTCCATAGAGGTAGTACGACGCTTCTCTGACGCGTCGAACCGCCTATCAATGTGGGTCTGCATCTGAAAAATTTGTGTGTGAAGCTGCCTATATTGATCGTCACCAAAAATGGATAGTACAAGTACTGAGGGAGAAGCCAGAGGAGATGGGGGTACGCCGTCGTGGTCGTCACTGAGGTTGACGTCAAAAATGCCCTCTCCCGCAATCGGAGGGATAGCATTGAACTCGTCACCGCGCTAACGTGCCAAGCCATAGGCTTGGAGGTTTAGAAATGATTGGGGGAAAGGTGTTTGAATGTAATTCAAATGCGAGAGAGAGTTCCAAACCCCTATCCTCTTTGAAAGGTGGGTGATGAAATTCCTACCGTGAACTGCTCATAATGGCACCTTTTCGACCTGGTGATAGAAGAATAAACCAAGCTCCATACCAAGGTTAAGTGGAATTCGATTGACAAGCTATATCAATATAACTGGTCAAGTTGAGTTACCACGCCATGGATTTCGCCGCTACTAGTAAGGGAAAAGGTAAGGAAGTTATGGAGGATCCGCAGAGTAGGAGGATTTTTTTGCAGTGTAGGGAGTGACGTCATTACTAATATCTGACCAAAATTATAAAAGGTTGAAATTGTAAGATCCCATTTTTTTCTTTTAAAAACCCTGGGGTCTTATGCCCAGAATCATTGTTTTGCGGTGACACCAACACTTGGGAAGGTCGCCACTACCTAACACCGATCCTGCCGTCCTTTATGATCACCAAAGAGAAGGAACCTTAAACCAGTTTTGATAAAACTAAGCCCACAATAATATATAATATAAAATATGAGAAATCACATCAAGTCCACATGATAATAGAAGTACTGAGGTAAAACTGTACAAAGAAATATAAACGGGATCAAGCCTGGTACATCAATCCTCACTACAAATTCTCGCAGAAGATAAGTAAACTAATCACTCACGGATCCAGTAGTCGGTGCTCCTGTGCTAGACTTGCCCACCTCCATGTGCACTGTACTCCGCTGGTGTTGTATCCCCTACTGCTTCTCCCTGTCTCCCATCCGAAGCCCCTGGAATGTTGTGGTCTGATAACTGTTAGTCAAAAGACTAAGTCCTATCATACCCTAACACTCCCCCATGGCTCCTAGGCACCGAGCGGAGAGGAGGAAAAGGAAGCTATGAAGGTGGAGAATAAACAAAGTAGGTGATGGTGGAACTATTCTAGCAGTTAATTATAATGTATATACATCTAAGGATGGAAGGTACAAGCTAGCAGTTTTGTAATAGCAAGCAGTTAGGTAAACAAGTAGAGTAAAGCAACATATGTAAGAAAGACATACTAAGAAGTGAGTAACCTTAACTTATATGAATGCTCATACAAACGTATAAGTTAAGGGGTCTTCTGCAAGGCTCCCATCGCATAAAATGTCCCATACCGGTTTATACATTAGGGTGTAGGTTGTATGCAAGTATGAGTGTGGTGATATGTTATGCCATGATTCATGCAAGTGCAACTCAAGCACACGACTCTATGTGCACAGATCTTTAGTTCCCCTGTTTTAGGCAGCTAGATTCACAGCCAGGAACCTCCGTAGTGGCAAACGGAGATAGTGGGTCGGCCCCCCACTCCTAGCCAGGTATCCACACTACAAGGCCTAGCCCTTACATGTGCCTCGTGAAGGACACAACTTAGAGACCCCATGTACTAATGTTGGCCATATCCACCAGACTTCCTTTGGCTAAGTGTAAACCCCACCCGCTGAGTCAGCGAATCGATGTCTATGTGAACGACTGTCTAATATCGAAGACCCGCCACCTTTTATCTTATTCACATACAATATTATCATATTCTTCCACTGAGAGAAAGCTCCCCGGACTATCCCGTCCGTCACAATTATCTAACGAGCCATCGGCTTACCAGGCTAACCTGCCCACCACTAAAACCACCGAGCCTACCGCTCGTGGGACCCAACCTAACTCCCACAACACTGGGGTGTGTAAGTGTAAGCATAACCCTATATATACTAGTTACTCTTAATCAGTGATTATTCTTACGATTTACGTTAACCTTGGATTGCCCTAGGTATTCACGGTGAAGGGCTCTCACATGGCACTAGGAACTATGATTGTAGCTGAAGCCCATCGTTCCTTATTATAAGTCATTTACTATTATTTGTTAATACCCAATCTCACATCCCTTTTAATGTTATATTGGATCTAACCCTAGTGTATATGAGCCTTCCTCTCCATAGGGAAGATGATGTTTCATCGAACCCAACTAGTCTTCCCATCATTACTCCTCACCCTAAATCAAATTGATGAGCACATTTTTATTTCACCATAACATTAAAACTGATACCCCTCCCTATGTTCATTTGACAATCTGTTACAATTTATGTCGTTTTACTATATGTAGACCAATCTAAGCTATATGATGTATACGATAGGAGGTATTCCAAATTTTCATCCAAAAGCAATGAAATATTTATTGGGGCCCTATCATGATATATTTAACCTAAATACAGAAACTTGGAATTTTCCTAAATAAATTGGCAATTAATTAATTTTCCCAAAAATTGGTCCTTGGGTGATTTGAACATGAAGTACTAGATTTCTTACGATATGACAATACAAAAATTATGAACACTATAGGATAGCAAGATATCAGAGAATACCAAATTTGTTAAATTTTTATAAAGGAATTATCCTCCAAATAAATAATCCAAGGTAATTCAACTAAATAGGGGTAATGAAGAGAGTACCATAAATTCTTGTCCAAAAATTATACAAAAATTAACAAAGCATTATTATGATAATAAAACCTTACTAACTAAATTTCATGCAATTCCAAGGTCAGTAACTATATATAAAAATATCTCAACCAAATCTATCATGGGGCACTTTGTGAAGAAACATCCTTGTAATCTCAACTAAACAACATGTAAATATTTTTCCAAGCTTCTTTATGCCCCAAAAAGTACTCTAGCTAAGTAACAAAATTTTCCAGCAAGGTATAGTATTTATCTTCTATTTATCAAAGTAGGGTGCACTAATTTACTTTACACATGATATACTAAAAAGAAATGTTTAAACCAAATAATTCACTAGTGCATCTACATGATATTTAATCAGCTTTTCCCAGAGTTTGAAATCATTCTAAGATATATAAATCATAATTACATCAATATCATCAAAAGGGCAAGATGAAGTTTATAACTACAAGGGTGAGCTACTGTTATCTAGACACCCTATAATAAATTCCAGAGGTATATATCACTATGACAATACTCCTACCAAAATATCACAAAGATCCAAGGTTATATGACCCATTGAATATTCCCTAAGGTGTACAGACCTAAATATCTACTATGTGCTCTAAGTGGGGTGCATGTGTCCAAAGTCCACCAAATCCATTCCTATGGCATTTAACCTCTCTAGGATCACATGGACTAATCAACAAGTCCATCCAAGGACATAACACCCTATGTCCTTCACAAATTCCCAAAGTTCAACCTTAGGGTTTGAACTTGGTTCCTAGGGTAAATCTACCCTAATCTATCCCATACTCCATGTTGATGCACGAAATGCGACGGGGAAAACGGGCACCACCAGCTAACCGTTCGAGCACTGGGGAGTAGGGGAGAAGGCTGTCGACCAGTCGGTTACTAGCGACTAGCAATGTCGGATAAAACCGGACAGTAAAAAGAGAGAAAGGGCCGCTATCAGCGGCAACACCAGAGTTCGCCTGCCGCGGCTTAAATGCCTCTCCTGCGGCGGACTTTCCTTTTAGCTATGAAAAATCGGTTACAGCGGTTAGAAGAGAAGAGCCCGAGCGAACAGGTATCCGCTAAAGGAGAAATTCGAACCCGCTGCCACAGGCGGCAAGCTTGGGAATCCGAATTCTGTCCCTAGAAGGGTAATGTTCACGTCTATTTATAGGCTCGGGGACCTGACCAAACGGGCAGGGCTAAAAATACCAGCTGCCCGATGTACAGGAGAAGCGGGGAACGGTGACCAGATACAGGGAAGGGAAAGGACAGGGGGCCACCTAGCCGCGCGGACAGGTGGATAGACAGCTCCTGACTGATTGCTCCTGGACGCCTGCCAAGCCAGGGAGGCACCGCGGGGAGACGGTCAGACGGCTAGATGTTGGCTTGCCGCTGGGAGTTGGGGAGCGGTCAGATCCAGTGTTAACATAATCCCCGCACATTTTTAAATTCATTAGGAATTTCGAAAATGTAGTTAACCGTCTGACCGCGAGCACAATTAATGCCTTCAAAACTATAAATAGCGCTGGCGTTGATGCTGCTTCCATAAAACTTCCTTTGAGACGGGTCGCTTCTCTCCAACTGCGGTTAAGATTCTGCTGTCCGCCATGTCTCCCAGGAGGAGCATCCTAGTGCAGTTTAGCAACGAGGGGCTGGCCGCATCCAAATCGCCGCCGGAGACATCTAACCGCAAAGTCGATGAGACACCACGGAAGATGCACACTGCCAAGGCGGTTTCGCAGAAATCGAGCTTGGTTAACGAAAAGCCGAATAGCGAACAGTCCTCCAAGTCGGCAACGGAGATAGTAACCGCTATGGTCAAGCCTTCTGAACAGCTGCCCGGGAATATGGAGGGTAGGAAGGTTCCAAAGCCTGTCCGGGCGAACACTCCACAGCCTTCGCCGGGTTCCGACGTGAATATCACGTCACCCTCCAGCGAAGACGGCAAAAGGGGCACCGAAGATGAGACCGGGCGAGAAAACAGAGAGATCTCTGATGTCATTGACAGGGCGAAAAGGGCTGCTAAGATTTCCGCCGATAAGCTTAGGGAAAACCTTGATGTCGTGAAAGCAGCCCTCCTGACGAAGAAAAGGAGGCACAAGTCGACTTCATCGGTTGAGGAGAGGACAGAGGCAATCCTCCCGAAGAAGAAGAAAGGAAACCAGAAATTCACGGCGGCCGTGAAAGCGACCAGCAAGATTGATGTGCCCGATCAACAGGAGAACGAGCCCGCGCGAATAGAAGAGGTAAATGCTTTCAGATAGCTTGATCGCCATACTGAAAAGGGGAGCGGTTAGGCGAGCAGTGTTAACCTTGCCGCTCACTATGATTCCATTGCAGGAAAAGGAAAAGGAAGCCAGCAGCAAGCAGCTATCCGGGAATGAGTCCGACTTGGAGGTCTTGTCGGTGAAGATAGGAAAGGAAAGGCCCGATCCATGCAAAGGTGAAAACAAGCTGAAACTGCGAGAAAAGATCGTTGCCGAGAATAAGATTCTAGCCGCTGGAGAAGAACCAAGTGGTTTTCGGGCTCTCTCTGCCGAAGAGAAGGCTGAAGCTGACCGCCAGACCGCCGCAAAGCTTCTGCAGTCAGGTATGCTCAAACCTGCCCCGAAGAAAATAAAAGTTCCACCACCTTACAAGGAACCGCCGCGGTTAAAGAGCATATCCGCATAATAACTGAGACCGACGACTTGCTTTTGTCGCGCGAGGAGCTTGAAAAGAATAAGCGGGCTGAGCGACTCCTGAGGGACAATTACCTGAAGAAGATTGATCCTGAGAGACTTAGGCGGCCTGTTTTTTCTAGCCGTCAGATAGAGGCCGCGACTAGAGAAGATGGCCTTTGCTCGGGTGCCTATTCTTTTAGCATCGTTGCTTGTCGATCGTGCCGCGCGACAACACTAATTTTGCTCGTCTTTTCTCTGCAGACTTCGCGGAACCAAACCATCAAGAAGTTGCGGATGAGACCACGCGGCGGCTTCAGGATGATGAAGGCCAACGCACCATCTCCAAGCTGTTCGCTGACCTCAAGCGACTAAAGGCGGAGCTCAAACTCGAGGAAGATGCAAGGGCAGGCCAGGACAAGCGGATAAAGGATCTGTCCGCGGAACTATCCAGCAGCCGGGAGCAAGAAAGGGCTGCTCGTGATCAAGTTTCGATCTTGGGGAGGCGACTTCAAAGGGCGGAGGATGATGCTGTGCACTACAAGAGGAAATACTACGAGAGGACAGAAAAGGAGAAAGGCCGGCGACATGACTCCACGAGTTCTGGGAAACCGGGCGAGTCAAGTCACGGCCCTAGCAAGGGGGAACTTCTGCCCCGGTGACCGGCAATGTAAACCTAACCGCACGACCTAGCGAACAGGTGCCTTTTGTTGAGGCATCTGTCCCGATGAGCCGCATAGTTCGGGATACATCCCGGATTCACCGGGCTCAGAATACCCTTAGCCACCACTTGATCAGCGCGATGTCCGTTTTACTGGGCATCAGCGATCAAGTCGTGCTTATCGGCAGGGACCCTGCAGAACCTAGCGGCGAACGGCGCGAGGAGAGATAGAGAGAAAATATGTAATAATGTGTTCGAGCGAACTAACCTGATTAGCTGTGTTTGTTTTTTAATACCTTGCAACATTGTGAATTGCTAAATCTGTGGGAAACAAATGACCCAGCGAACTTGTTAATGTAACCGCGCGAGCTGTAATGATTGATTGTGGTTGAAAGGTCGTCTGTAGGAAATGACGAATGTCCGGAGGCTTCTTTGATTTAGCCGCTCGAGTAATAATGCGCTGAAATGATTGAAAAGATGTTTGCAGGAAACGCCGATTATCCGGTAGCTTCTTTCATGTAACCGTACGAGCAATAAGTCGTCCTGCAAGCTTTATAAATACGGCCTAGCTCCGTATTATATGGAAAAGTTTAAAGTGCAGAACTTCTTACGGGAAGACTTGATGGCGCCCGCGCGAGCTTCAGCTGCCACCGCTTTCCTTAACGCCGAGCACAAGAGGTCGGAAATGACCAACAGCAAACTGGAGCGCTTTATCGCAGCTCACATGATAAATACTGATATAGTCGCGCGGTTACCCCTAGAAGACGAGCGGATAAACACTTACGGAAGAAATCTGGTGGTGATCCTAGTCGACCACTTCGATTTCGGTTTTATCTGGCCGCCGCTGATCGAGCGTGTGGAGATTCTCGACTTTTTCGGAATTGTACCCAGCCAACTTTCGCCAAATACAGTAGCGTCCATGGTGAGCTTCATCATATACCTTCGGACCGAGCGGGTAAGATTCACTATGGATCTTTTCCGCCACTGCTTCGTTATCCGCTCCATCGTCTCCGGCAAGAAGGACAGCCGGGTCTTCAAAGGTGTAGTGTACTTCGGCTGCACCGGGATGAAGACGGTTAACCTGACGAATAAGTTTCCCAACTGGTCCACCAGATTCCTCATGTTCGAGGGGAATCTGGGCCTTCTACCTGTCTGTCCGCAAGTCCGCCCGGCTAAGCTATTTGAACGGTTTGAGGTTAAAGGGATCGAGAAGGAGATCGCTGACTTCCTCGCCGGTTCACGGCTAGATATCTTGCACTATATCCCATTGCTGCATGTAGTGATGGAATTCCCTGCAGAAGAAGGTATATTTTTAGTGATTAGTTGCTTAATCTAACCGCGCGGCTAAATATTTTGTCCCATGGCAGCCATGAGAGTTCCTGCGAACAAGCCGGTTACACCGGCAGAGCCCGTTCTGACGCAGAGCAAGGCTAGGAAGAAAAGAGAGGATGACCGCCGCGTGGAGCAAGATGTCGCCTCCGATTATGACTCCGAGCCCTTCGCACCCCAAGGATCGGGGGAGAACTTAAAAGATTGCCGAGGCAAAGCGGTTATGAAATGGCACCCGCGCGGGAAGAACGTTAAGGTCTCTACCGCTCTTCCCTTGTGGAAGAACGAGAAGATATCCAAACATGCCTGCGCGGTTAGCTGGGCGATGTATGGCAGGGAGAACCTAGCCGACCTGCGGGCCATTCCGACGAAGAAACTTCCGGCCCTAGCCGCACAAATCCGCGCGAGAAGCTTCGTGACAGACCACTTCGTCGCTGAAGCCCTCGCCGAAGTGGTCGCTCTTGCCGAGCGGTTAGAGGATGAGGTAGAGCACCTCAAGGAGGAAAATGAGAAGCTGAAAAATATAAACGCAGTAAGTTTTTACCTCGCGGCTTTAGCGGTTACCTTAGCATTATCCGAAAGTTTAACTTTATCTTCTCTTGCAGAAAGCTTATGACCCGGGGAACCCGGCCTTCAGAAGAGAATTAACCATGCATCTGCGGGATAGCGGGGAAGACACGCTTGACATCTTGCGGGAGCGGGGAGCATTTAAGCCTGGTCATGAAGGCGTAACTCTTGACGAGTTATTCCCCGGCTTCAAGGATATCGAAGCCGCGCGAGTAGAGCCGACCGAAGAACCTGTTGAGATTCTTGAGGAGGACGAGCATTCAAACGAACAGGAGGGCATACCTGAAGATGTCCGTGCGTATACAAGCTCGAGTTCATCCGGCAGTTCGAGCGAGGAGGGATCCGGATCAGCTGAGACAAGTAGCTCTTCAAGTTCTTTCAGTGAAGCAGAGTATGAGCCGGAGCGGAAAAAGAAGAAATGTTGATATGTTATGATATTCTTTTTATCCGGCCGCATGATCTTTGTAAGCCGCGCGGATAATTCATTTTGTAACTTTTGACAATATAAATGAGACTTTGATTTTGCTAGATATGCTTTATTTGCTCGGTATTATATTTCTATTTGATCGATTATAATATGTCATGAGATATCTGGGTAATACACAAGCAGAATGGATGTGGAGATAAGCCCTGCTAGTTTACTTTTCCAGGCGACTAGAGTGCGAAGTCATCGGATACAGAGTGATTTTCACGCATAACTCGCGCGGATAAGACTGATGTCCGCTATAATGAACTGAAGATAACCAACCAACTCGCACGATTAATAATGATTTCTGTTGTATTGAACTGAAGATAACCAAACGACTCGCGCGATTAATAAAGATATCTGTTGTATTAAATTGAAGACAACCAAACGGCTCGCGCGATTAATAATGATATCTATTGTATTGAACTGAAGATAACCAAACGACTCGCGCGATTAATAATGATATCTGTTGTATTGAACTGAAGATAACCAAACGGCTCGCACGATTAATAATGAAATCCGAGTAGTAAGAATAATATCGGCAACTTCGAATATGAGACCAATTTAAGAAAACCAATTGGTCGAAAAGATAACCGAGCGGTAAGAATAATAATATCCGCGACTAGCTGCTGGTCGGATAACTTCCATTCAGCCTTATAATACCCAATTACCCGAGCAGATACAGTGTCTCTAGCCAGGATATGATAACCGCGCGGTCTGATCTCTGACTGCCGACTAGACTTCTGCTTGAAGAAAAGAAAACACTGCTCTCTTGCCTGGAGTACAGTCTAAGTCGATCTTTTGGGCAGGTGCGGCCGGAGCGGCATTGCTTCCCCTGAGATCGACAAGACTGTGGGTCTCCTGCAGGCACTGCTTGAGAGTATCAAAGAGTATTCGAGGGTTACATGCTAAGACGATCTGCGGGGTATGCGTGCGGCTTCCCGCACAGACCCATCTTAGTTGCAACGATATCCCTCTCAAAGCATGGTAGCGCTACCAGCCACCCTGTCCCTCCAAAATGCAGAAGTGGGGGTAGATGCCAGCTGGGATCCGCAATCTAGTACTCCACCGCATCAAAGCCGGTAAGCTCCCACTACACGGTGTGAAAACTCCCCGCAACACGTGGTCCTCGTGGTGTTACGCTAAGGACAACGGCTCCGAAGGGGTATGTAGCTAAACTCGGCGATATCTCTTGATTCGGTGATCTTTCAATTTTTGGGTAGCAAACACATAAGAATGATGACTTGCCAGGTGAGAGTACCGATATAGAATCTCTGAAACAAAATATAGAGATGAGTTATAATCCTTCTTAATAGAAATTCATAAGAGGAAATAAAAGACAGAAAAACATATTGGGTTAAGGAATTGATTGTCAGGATTGCTTCTGTTGTTGATGTCGTGTTTGGCAGCCTAGGAATGAGATTTCCTTTTTAGATCATGCTACGGGATTCCTTTGATTTCCGCATTTTCACAACTAATTGGAGAGCTCTACAATCTTCTGTTAAATGACCTCTTTCCTTGTGATATTCGCAATACTGATCCTTGGATCTGGTTTTTCCTCCTGCTGCCCGAGCGGATTTCTTGTGACTTGGCTCTCCCTCCCGTTGTTTAATCTGGTATACGTCTAACAAACCTCTCTGTCCTTTTTCTGAAACGCGGGGCTTCTTCGTAACTGGAAACCTTGTCGGAAACTCGGGCGGAAAGATCGGGTAGGAGGTCGAATAGCCCGGAAAATATCCCGGACAGGTAGGCGAGTAGGCCGGCGGATCGACCTGCTTGCTGTCCAATGGGGTCTGGTTTGCTGGTGTAACCGGAATGATTGCGGACTACAAGCCTAGCCGCTGATTAATTGCGGCTAGATTTGCATTGATCGCGGCGAGCTGCCGGATCATCTCTTGGAGAGTTCGATTTTCTTCCCGGCGGGACTGCAGAAGAGCTTCCAAGAGCAGAACTTCGCTGGGGCTGAGGTTGTTCTGAACGGACTGCCGGTCTAACATTGTATGGCCGCTGAACTTCAGCGACTAGCCGATATCTGAAGGTCGCGTGTTAACTATTGATGCACGAAATGCGACGGGGAAAACGGGCACCACCAGCTAATCGTTCGAGCACTGGGGAGTAGGGGAGAAGGCTGTCGACCAGTCGGTTACTAGCGACTAGGAATGTCGGATAAAACCGGGCAGAGAAAAGAGAGAAAGGGCCGCTATCAGCGGCAACACCAGAGTTCGCCCGCCGCGGCTTAAATGCCTCTCCTGCGGTGGACTTTCCTTTTAGCAATGAAAAATCGGTTACAGTGGTTAGAAGAGAAGAGCCCGAGCGAACAGGTATCCGCTAAAGGAGAAATTCGAACCCGCTGCCACAGGCGGCAAGCTTGGGAATCCAAATTCTGTCCCTAGAAGGGTACTGTTCACGTCTATTTATAGGCTTGGGGACCTGCCCAAACAGGCAGGGCTAAAAATACCGGCTGCCCGATGTACAGGAGAAGCGGGCAGCGGTGACCAGATACAGGGAAGAGAAAGGAGAGGGGGCCACCTAGCCGCGCGGACAGGCGGATAGACAGCTTCTGACTGATTGCTCCTGGACGCCTGCAAAGCCAGGGAGGCACCGCGGGGAGACGGTCAGACGGCTAGATGTTGGCTTGCCGCTGGGAGTTGGGGAGCGGTCAGATCCAGTGTTAACACTCCATGTGATGGAGTTAAATATTATAACAAATCATTGGGCCAAATTTTAACCTCTGTTGAGGTGATTTGGCCACCTAAAACCCACAAGGGACACTTTGACCTAATTACCCTTTTTTGGTCCAACTTAGGGTTTGCTTATTTCCAAACTAAATCATCTCCAAATGGGATGAAAATTTGTTCAGAGTTTAATGATGACCCCAAGGACCACTCACCTAAATTTGGGAGAGTTTGGAGGTCATTAGACCTTTTAAATAATTCATACATAGATTATTAAATTTCTACAAAAACAATAGGAAACTTTTTTCTGAAAATTGCATTTTTGGATATGTCCTAGGTATATTTAATAGTGACCCCCATCCAAAATTTGAAATCATTTGGATGGCTGTATTGATGGGGGCACTCAAAATAGTCTCTGGTCTAGCCTAGGTATAGCCCTCACCAAAATGAGTTCTCTAGTGAAACCACTTACCCAAATTGGCTGAAACCAATTTTAAATTAAAGTAACCCATAGAGCTACAATTTTTATATTGACCACTTTCTCGGATTAAGCCTCTAAGTGTTTTTAAATTAATTCCTAAGATGACTGATTATGTGTGACAGAATATACAAAAATATGTGATATATATAATCTGATCTTGCACAGATCTTTACGCAATCCGACGATTGCTGGTGAACTTCTTCCTCCAGCCGATGAGTGTTATTTACCTGACCTGGAGCATCTTCCAGCCCGATTTCCAGGCCACCCGGCTACCTCCCTTGCCGGCCACCTCCACCACCACCTCCGTTGAGGTGGTGGCTATCGCCGGGCGGCAGCACGGCCACCGGAGGGGCCATTTCCGACGATCCCGAACATGTGTTTTTTTTCCAGAAAACTAGGAAAACGAATCCATTGATCGGGAACAATTGAGCCCTATTCACAATCTAAATGAATATTAGGATCTACCCATAGAAGAAGGAGAAGGGAAGGACCTTATTGGAGGTTTGGAGGCGGGTTGATCGTCGGATTTTCATGGTGGTGGTGGCACAGCTCGGGTTTCTGCAACAGCACAGTCATCTTGCCCAGCTCCTTCAGGTAAGGTGTGGAAACGATTCCAATGAGTCTAGTGATGCTTTTAAAGTCACTAAATGGGGAAGAGAAGGGGTCAAGCACCAATGGACATTAATGGCCATCAATGACATTTTCGGCCAGGGGTGGATTCACTGTTCCGGCCATGAACAGCCACCAAAATGGCCCCTGACCTTCCCCAAATTGAATGGGGAGTTGAAACAACCCCCTTGGAGGGGGGAGGAGCTCTTGGTCTCCCTTGTCCATGAATGGTCTTCCTCTCATTTTTCTCTCCTCCATTAAAGGGCAAGTGGAGCTTTTCTCTTTCCTAGTCACCTTAGCTGAAATTAAAGGGGTAATTCAGTCTAGCTACACCCCATAAACTTATCTAAATGATTATCACGAGGCTAGCGCAAATGAGTTTGGGTTTGTGTTGGAGTTAGCCCATATGGGTTAACTTGACCCAAAGGTCGGTTAGCTCAACCCTAGGCCACATTTGGGGACCTAGCTAACCCTACGAGGTGATTAGTGATCCATTGGCCCCTCCTAAGGTCTAGGAAGTGCATGATGGGGTTGGTTTGGCACCTTGGGGGTCACTTGACCCTTAGGAAGGGTACTTTGACCAAATTATGGTTAGCGTTGACTTTGGTAAGCTTAGTCTCTTGGGTTGACCCCAATGGATACTTGGTGACCCATTGACCTCACTTTAGGGTTAGGGAGGCATGTGTGGGGTTTATCTAGCTAAGGGAAGGTCAATTGACCCTAAGTAGACCAGTTTCACCCATTTAGGGTTAGGGTGGACCTAGGTCAACTTGACCACTTTGATTGCCCCCAATGGGTCCTTACTGACCCTATGGACAACCCAAGGGGTTAGGGGGGTTGTGGTGGGGTCATGAAATCAAGTTGAAGCCCTAAGGTAAATCCCTAAGTCTGGTGGTGAGGCTGTGCTGTAGGCAAACCAAGGTGATTTTCACCTTAGCCCTTGTTCACTTGGTCCTTTAAGCTTCTCGTAGTTTTGTCATGACCTAGTCATGACAAAACCATTCCTAGGGGTCTAGTTGTTTGAGGGATGTTACAAATCCCAAAATATAAAAATAAAAATTTTGTCCCCGAAATTAAGGTTAAGCCTACGTGATTTCTGCCGAAGTAAAAGTATGTAACATCCCTAGGAGTTGAAGGTATACCTGTCTCGAAGAATTTAGGGTACTTTTGTTGCATCAAGTCCTGTGGCTCCCAAGTGTGCTCCTCCTGCCCATGGTTTCTCCATAGAACCTTGAATAGCGAAACCTTCTTGCATCATAAGACCCGCATCGCCATATCATTGATCCTGATCGGCTCCATGTTGACTGATCGATCTGAGGCTACCGGGCCGTCTGTGGTTGAAATCAGCTGCTCAGGGAGTAGTAGTGCCCTCCGAAGTGAAGAGACATGAAGATGTCGTGCAACCCCGCTAATATCGGCGCTCCAGTGTGTAAGCCAAGGGGCTGATCCGCTCCAGGTCCTGTAAGGCCCCATATATCTCGGACTGAGCATCTTCCGCCTGCGAACCCGTGAGACTCCATGCATCGGCTGTATCTTCAAGAAAACCTGGTATCCCACATGGAACTGACGATGTCTCACATCATAGTATTTGGCCTGCTTGCTCTGGGCTTCCAACATCCTATCCCAGATCAATCTAACCTGAGCATCTGTGTCCTCCATGAACTTCGAGCCGAGTGCCTTCGGATCCTCATCCTGGATCCAAGATAGTGGGGTCCAGCACCCCTGTCCATATATTGCCTAGTAAGGGGCCATGCCTATGCTGGACTGATGACTATTATTGTACGAGAACACGATCTGCAGCATCAGTCTCTCCCAGGGCTTGCCGCGGTCCAAAATGCATAGGCAGAAGATCCTCCAGTGTCTGGTTGGTGCGTTCCGTCTGCCCATCGGTCTGAGGGTCGAAAGCCGTACGGAACGTCAACTGAGAACCTAGATAAGTCTGAACCGCCCTCTAGTCCTTGAACGTAAACCGTCCATCCCGATCTGACACGATCGTCCTTGGCACTCCATGATAAAAAACAAACTATTCGACTAACCTCCGCACTAGAACACTGATCGGAGCGTCCTTTGCAACTAGAATAAATCTGGCCACTTTTGTCAGTCTATGGACAATCACCAAAATCGAATCATTTACCACATGAGATCAGGGTAGCCCATCTATAAAATCCATGGCTATGTCCACAAACTTCCATTCCGGCACTAAAAGTGGTTGTAGTAATCCGGCCGGTCTCTTGCACTCCGCCTTTATGAGCTAACAAGCCTCGTAATGGGTCATGAAGTATGTAATATCCTTCTTCATGCCCGGCCAATACATCTTCCTCTTCAGGTCTGCTGTCATATTCATGATCCCTTGGTGCACTGAATATCTGCTACCGTGTATCTCTTCAATATTATCCTCCCGAATTCGGCCTCCTGCCGGTATATCAACCCTGCCTCTAAAGCATAGCAGTCCATCTCTCAAAGAGTAATCCCCCTTCGTGCCTTCCTCCAAGGCCCTAAATATCAGTTTTGTCCTCGCATCCAGCCTCTGCCCGTCCCTAATGCCATCCCAAATGTCGTCAGTGGCAATCATCGATGACAGGTACTCTGCATATAGCTCTGGGTCATCCTCGGACACCAGAGTTATCTGCATCTCCTCCAACTTCTGCACTAACGCCATTGCCATCAGCTGAGGTCCTTCTTCAGATGTAGTTGCTCTCCGGCTACGAGCGTCTGCTACCACATTTGCCTTCCCGGGATGATAGTGCATGGTATACTGATAGTCCGATAAAAACTCTACCCAACATCTTTGTTTGATGTTTAGCTCCTTCTATGTGTCATGTACTTCAGGTTCTTGTGGTCTGAGAATATATCGCAGTGGACCCCATAAAGATAGTGTCGCCAGATCTTTAGATCAAAGATAACTGCTCCCATTTCCAATTCATGCATTAGGTAATTTTGCTCGTGTTTCTTCAACTAACGGGAGACGTAAGCTATCACGTGCACATTCTTTATCAGAACGTCACCCATCCCCTGATAAGATGCGTCCGTGTAAACCTGAAATCCTTCCTTCCCAGATCGAAGAGCAAGGATAGGGGCCGAGGTGAGCCGACCATTCAGTTACAGAAATGCAGCCTCGCACCGTGGAATCCAAAAAAATGGAGTCTCCTTCTTCGTCAGAGATGTGAGAGGGAGAGCAATCCGAGAGAATCCCTCCACGAACTTCCGGTTGTATCCGGCAAGCCTTAGGAAACTCCTCACATCACTGGTTGTCTTCAGTGGTGGCCAATCCCATACTGCTTGAACCTTCGCCGAATTAATTGCCAAGCCTGTCCCACTAATGATATGGCCTAAGAAGGCCACCTCCTTCAGCCAAAACTGGCACTTACTGAACTTAGCATATAACTTGTGTTCTCGGAGCTTCTCTAGAGTCAGAGCCAAATGACGTGCATGCTCCTCCTCAGTCCTTGAATAAATAGGGATTTCGTCAATTAATATGATGAAGAAAACATCCAGATATGGCTCGAATACCCGGCTCATTAAACTCATGAACACGGATGGTGCATTCGTGAGCCCGAAAGGCATCACAGTAAACTCATTCAACCTATATCTACTGCTGAATGCTGTCTTCGGGATGTCCTCATCCTAAATGTGCAGCTAGTAGTAACCTTACATCAGATTCAGCATGGAGAACCAATGATCTCCTTCCAATTGGTCAAATAGCTCGTCAATCCTCGGTAGAGGATACATGTTCCGGATCGTAAGCCTAATAAGAGCCATGTAGTCAATTCATAATCGGAGTGTCCCATCCTTCTTCTTGATGAATAGCACCGGAGCTCTCTAAGGTGAAGAGCTTGGCCGAAAAAATCCGGATTCCACTAGCTCCTGTAGCTAGCTTTGAAACTCCACTAACTCCTTCGGAGCCATCCAATAAGGAGCTTTGGATGCCGGCTCAGCCCCCAACAAGAGCTGTATCTGGAAATCCTTCTCTTTATGCGGGGGTAGCCCTGACAACTTATCCGAGAATACGTCAGCAAAATCTCGTACAACCGGGATATTAGGAATGGAATCTTTTCCCTCGGCCATCTCGAACAGCACTTGGTAGACCTCGTCTCCCTACATATGGGCCTTGATAGCCTATAAAGACGATAGTTTGAGCTGGGAGGTAGATCTAATACCTTTAATGACAACGAAGGAGTCCCCGTGCCTCAAGGTGATCCTCCTGGAAGGGCAATCGATCTGGGCGTGGTTCCAATGCAACCATTTCATGCCAAGGATCAGGTTGAAGTCTGGCAACCTTAGGATCATCACTGGTGCTTCAAATGTCTTTCCATATATTTTTGCCTTCATGTTACAGTGGTCATAGGTTAATAACTCTGATCCGTCGGGTAGACGCACCCTCATCATCAAGCCTGTGAATCGTTCCACGCCTTCTAGTCTTCCACGAAGGCTTCTGACACGAACGAGTGTGAAGCCCCCGTATCGAACAGTGTATGAGCGGGCTTGCCACTAACGAAGACTATGCCTAAAGTGTTTAAACGTCTTAGAATTCTAGTTATGGTTTTCTTTCCTATTTCTAATAATTCTATATCCATGAGTCAAGAAATTAACTTAAAATCACAGACGTACCTGTTATCACCTGCTCCGGGTTCCGGGGCTGAGCCAGGTCCAAGGCATACACTTTCCCTCTATTATGCCTACATTCTCCGCCCTGAAATCCACATCCTCAGCCGCGTCCTCAACCACCAAACTGTCGAGCAAGTTTGGCATCCTAAAGTGCTGGTAGGGGTGCTTCCCTCATGGGGCAGTTCCTCTTGAAGTGACCCGGTTGGTTGAACCGGAATCATATTTGTGCACTTTTCCCTGTCCTTGGCATCTCACGTATCTGTAAAGGCTGAGGAGCCAATACCACCGGGTCCCTCTGTTCCTGCATGTACTCACTACGGGGTTGATACCCATTCCTCCTTTCTCCGATGATATGCCCTCTGGGCTGGTCCCTCCTGCCACCAATCACTGCGTCGTTAGCCAGTCTCTTCAAGCCTTGAACTGTAAGCTGATCCGCTTCTCGCTTCTAGGCCATCTCCAAGATCATGTTCAGGCTCCCATCAGAGACGAAGAGGACGGCCTATCTCATGTCATAGTATAGGCCTTTGTAGAACCAATTGGCATAGCTCGAATCATCGAACTGATATGAGTACGCATAGCGGGATACATGTGTGAACTCCCGGTAGTACTCTAACACTGTCCTATTGCACTGCCTCACCTATAGGAACCTGTCTTCCAACTCATCCCTTGCTGTCTGAGGTACAAAATGCTCTAATAGAGCTGCTCAGAACACCTCCCAGGAGATGTCTACGCAATCCACTCCAGCAAAGGTGGTGTCTAGCTATGACTTGCACCATCTCTTCCCATGTAACTTTAAGAAGGAAACTGCCAAGGCAACCGCCTCCTCCGTTGGGCATCAAATTCTAGCCAGCATCTCGTAAATGATGTCCAACCACTCCTCTGTATGGAATGCTGACTCCGTCCTGAGGTATGGTGGAGGAGAGTCCCCGGAAGGCACTCATCCAGTTGGCCATGGGATTTGGCTGTGAAGTTGGGGCCTGCTGAGTCCTGAAGGCCACCAGAATGGCCTTCAGTGTCTACCCCATCTCCGTCTACTGGAATGGAGTCAAAGGCGGCGGTGGTGGAACCACATTCTGTTCCTAAGGTGTACCCTGCTGTGGAGTAGGGTTCATCGCAAGTTACAAGGGAAAAATTCCAATTGTTACATGATGTACAAGTAAAACTAAAGAACAAAATGGACTTTTGCATGAGATTCCTGTTGATGCGCGAAATGCGAAGGTGGAAATGAGCACCAGCAGCTAACTGTTCGAGCACTTAGGGAAGAAAGAGGAAAAACAAACTGCGAGCAGCAGTCTACTTGGCAGACTAGAAAAGGAACAGAAAAGCAATAGAGCCGTGGAGCACGGCAACACCAGACTTCGCTCGTTGCGGCCTGAATGCCAATCCTGCAACAGGCTTGCTTTTGATTGTAAAGAAGCGGTTACAAGGAGGGAAAAGGAAAGTAATGGGGAAAGCAAGCTGGAGATCGCAAAGCCAGAGATTCGAGTCCGTAGCCTTTAACAAGTGGGCTCCTGGGCTTGAGTCAGCGTGCTTTGAGTGCACCACTTCCCCCTATTTATAGGCTGGGGGCCTGCCCAAACGGGCAGGGCTAAAATAACCGGCTGCCCGGGGTACAAAGGAGCCGGGCAGCGGTGACGGGAATCAAAAGAGAAAGAACAAGCAGTCCGCGCGGGACCGGCGGACTGGGCCTGCGAGCTGAAATCCTCCCTTGGTCGCGTCGAGCGCGATCCTGTCAGACTAGTTGCGACCTGAGTGACCTGGGCGACCTGACTCGGAGCTCGCCGATCTGAGCTTGACTATCGTCGACCGGAGGTCGATGATCCAGCAGAGTTGAGAACCAAGGGCGACCTGGGCGGACTGAGATCTGGAATCCAGCTAAGGAGGAGCAAGATGTCTAGCTGGATATATTGCGGATTCTGGGGTTAACATAATCCCCGCACATTTTTCAGTTTTAGAAAATTCCAAAAATGTTTCCTTAACCGCCGAGTCCGCAACTATCATTAATGTTGTTTGTGCTCTAAATACCGCCGGAAGCCCTGTCCTCTGTCAGAATCGACTACGCGACGGGTCGTTACTCACCTCTTGCGGTCTTAATTTTCCAGTCCGGCATGGCAAGATTAGGATCCTTCTTTGGAAGCCTTGCTACTTCGACTGAGAAGCCCAAGGCGAGTTCCCGACCTAAAAAGACAAGTCGCCGTCACGATATTCCAGCCCGCTACCAAGGAGAGAGTTTAGGTCAGAAGAAATCAGACCCAGCCCGTGACATAGATCCTGAGAAAATTGCGACTGCTGTTCCTGCTCAGAATCTTCCGTTAGAGAGCGCGAATAAGAAACTGAACCTGTTATCCGTCTCTGATCAGAACCCTGCGAGCTCTTTAAGCATGGAGGTGCACCGCTCTCCTTCCGGGACTATCATGCTGCGGATAGACCCGGATAAGGAAGTATAGTCGCCGAAAGCCCAGCAGCAGATCATCGAGGAGAAGCTTCCCGCTGACGAACAAATAGAGGAAAGGGAAGAAGAGATCGCCGAAGAGCGAGCTAAAGAGCCCGCCGAAGCCGCGGCTAAAAGTTCCGTTGAGAAGCAAGCTGAGGAGCCAGTGTCTTCCCTGGCTCTGGTTGTCGCACCAACCTAAGTTCGCGAATCAGAGCAGGTCGTCATTGACTTGGACAAGACGCCTGAAAAGAAAAAGAGGAAGAGAGACAAGAGTATCGTTGCGGTGCGAGTAGAGAAGAAGCTGAAGGTTAGGAAAGAGAAGAATATCTCCAAGGGACTGGAGCTGCGAGCTTGCAACATAAGCTGCGAGAAAAGGAAGTTCAAGATAGCGATCTTGTCACCCCCTGATCCTCTGTCCGCAGAAGGTGATCCCCCTTCAACGCTCAGCTTATCAACTACTGAGATTCTTGACTCCATAGATAACGAGCAGCTTGCGAGCATGAATCGCTCTCTGCTGGAAGTGCTGCAGCCTGATGCCGAGATTAGAGGAGAGAAACTCGCTGATCCTTCTTCCTTTCTTCCAGCTGAAGAAAGGGAAAATACTAAGGAGCAGCTCGCCGCAATGAAGGCAAAGGTCGAAGCGGTCTCGGAGAAGCTTGCCGCGGATAAGCGGGCTGAGGATCTTCGGACCGCTGCCGAGCTGATGGGATCAGGTAAGTTGCAGTCGGCGCCCAAGCGATTCCAGAGCTCATGGTTATATAAATCCCCTCCACGGAAATCGCGGCCGGTCAAGATCATTACAGAAACCGGTGATAGAGTCGCCTCGAGCAGATCGCTGGCCGAGACAAGAGCGATAGTCCGTCAAGAATGGAGGCATCGCCTAGGCGCTTTTGATCCAGAGTGCGCGAGGCGACCTGCCATTGATAGTCGCCAGATCGCCGCAATGATTACCAAAAGTGAATTAAACTTTTTACCTTTTCGAGCCTATTGCGACCTGGATACTGAAACAAATTTCATTTTCTTTGTTGCAGTTCGGAAGTCAACACCCGATTCTGTCGAGGCTGGTGAGATCGTGCCTTCGCCAGTAGACATATCGGTGGAGGCTGCGGCGCGGTCTGCCGCTAAGCTCGCAGAGGAGGAGCGGCCTGTACTGGAAACGTACGCGCTGTTAGCGAAGAAATATGAGGAGGAGCTATGCGAAATTCGAGTTGAATTAAAGAAGGGCAAAGAGCGAGAAAAGGCTCTAGAGAACGAGGTCGCCAGCCTCTCATCTGCTCTTGAAGGAATGAAGAAGGAGAAACAGCGACTAAGCGGAGATGCCTGTCACTACAGGAACAATTACTTGGCTTTGGCGAGAGAAGAGAAGAAACAAGTGAGTGAAGCTGTTGGGGCGAGGCCGCAAACGTCTTCTCAACCTGCCGTAGGGGAGGTGCCAGTCCCGGCAACAACCGGGCAGCCCGCGGAGGTCGCAAATCCTACCCCAGCAGTCGTCCCATTGATTCCTTTCAACCGGGTAGTTAGGGATGTCGCTCACATGCATCGTACATTCAACAACATGCATATCCTGGTTTCGCAACTTTACTGTGAGATCTTGCGAGGAAGCGACCAGGCAGCTCATGTTGGGGTGGATGATGAGGAGCGACCTGCACAACGAGACCGCAGAAGGCGCTGAGGCCGAAATATTTGTTCTGAACTGTTTTGTATAATTTGATGTTTGAACATCTTCCTTGCATAACTGTATTCGTGCTGTGATGCTACTTCTTCTTGTTGTATGATATTATTATTTTTTTAAACTTTGGATAATCCTGTTGTCGAATGTGAATTATGCGGGCTGGCTTTATGCTCGCTTATTTTGTTTACTGGAAAATTGCGGTCTCTGCGGGCTTCCTGTGAGTTCGCGATTACTTGTAGATAAAGTGCAGGAAAGCAGGGAAGAAGCGAACTGCGCGGACGGCCTTTGAATCCGCAAAGCCTTGAGAATTATCTAAAATTGCAGGGAAAAAAGGGAAAAAGCGAACTGCGCGGACTGAGCAATCGGTCTGGGCGGATTAACTGCTGTCATGTCAGACAGTTTTTCTATAAATAGGGTCTTCATTTTATCTTTGTATAGGAGACAGTTAGCTGAAGCCCTGCGGTCTGAAAACATGGTATCCGCGCGTACTGATGCCACAGTCGCCTTCCACGCTGCCGAGCACAAAAGAAGCAGGCTAACCGCAGTTGACTTGGAAGCCTTTTTGGAGGAGCACATGGCGGGCTCGCCAGTACTCGCGCGGCTTCCCGAGCATCAAGAGCAATTGAACTTCTCCACAGCTACCCAGCTCGCGGTGCCAATCGATCATTTCGATTGCGGGTTCAAATTCCCCCTGCTTTGGGAGATCGCAGAGATCTTCGAGCACTATGGTGTGGTTCCAGGCCAGCTCGCGCCGAACAGCATGGTTGCCATCTGTAGCTACCTCGCTTACCTGCGAGCTGAGAACGTCGAGTTTTCCTTGAAGATCTTCAGGAAAATTTTCTCTGTCCGCTCTATAACCCCACCAGGAGACCGCGAGTACAAGGGTATCATCTACTTCTACTGTAGGGGGATGAAAGTTGTGGGTTTGCCGAATAAGATCCACAACTGGACTTCTAGGTACCTTATCTTTGAAGGCGACCTGGGGTTCCTTCACACCAACCCGCAGCTGCGCTCAGACACCGACTTCAAAAGCGTGCGGCTGAGCGATACCGAGGCCGCGATCGTCAAGTTCCTTGATGGAGCGAGGTTCGACGTCGACTACTATATCCCACTACTGCCCGGACTGGACACCGTAAGCCGCCAGGAGAGTAAGTTTCGCGACTTTCATTTGTATCCGCAGCGACCTGGAATTTTAGCTAATTTTTCCTCTTGCAGCGACCTTGGCGGTACCCGCAAAACTGCCCTTCGCACCGGCTGGACAGACTCCGACACAAGGAGAAAGAAGAAAAGAAATTGCGAAGAAAAGGAAAGAAGACGGAGATCCCGCTGCGAGTTATTCTTCCGATGACAGCTTCAATATTGCGGGCTTCGGCGAGAAGTAAAAGGATATAAGGGGTAACCCAATGATCCATTGGCATGAGAAGAAAAAATATGTCCGTCTGTCAACGGCTCTTCCCTCCTGGAGGAGTGCGCGCCCATCTCGCCACGCCCATGTCGCCCTCTCTGCCTTGTACATGAAGCAAAACCTTCGCGAACTGCAGAGTGTGGCTCCTGACGACCTTCCTCTTCTCGCCGCACAAGCCAGTGCAAACTGCGCCGTCACCAACCACTTCATGGGCAGGCTCACGCGCGAGCTGCTTAAGGAAGATGCGCGACATAGGAAGGAAAGCAACTTGCTGAAAGAAAGAAATAAGCGACTTAGCACAAAGATCAATCAATATAAAGAGGACAAGGTTGTAAGTGCCAGTTAATCGCCGTTTTTCTCGCTTATCTTTCGCGGACTGACATTTTTGGTTTCTTCTCCAGACCGCATATGAGGTAACGAACCCCGACTTCCAGAAGGCCATGTTTCGTTTTGTTAAGGAAAGCGTGGAGGTGGCAATCGAACGCATTATCAGCGAAGGGTACGCGAAAGCAGGGGTGGACTCCATTCCCTTCCTGAAGCTTTTCCCAGAGCTTAAGGACAAGGTTGCCGAGTTCGAGCGAGCTGCTAAAGGGAAAGCGGTTGCTAAGGACGACGAGGAGGAGTCCACCGATGAGGAAGCTCCTGAAGATGTGGCCTCAAGTCAGCAGCAAGGAGGCCAGTCGGATCAATCCTCTAACTCCGGCTCTGATGAGAGCAGCATATGGACAGAACCCTCGACCGCTTCTCGTTCCAGTGACAGCAGCAGCGAGTCGGGCGGCTATTCGCCTGTGGTGGATGTGGACGGGTTAAGCCCGGAGAAGCCTGCAGATAAGAAGCAAAGGACCGAATAGGAGGATAAATTGTAATTTTTGGTTTTCAATGTAAAAGGGGGCGGACTCTGCGCGAGTCCTCCAGGACATGTATATAATTTTGAATGAATAGAAAAAAGGATATTTTTGATATCTTCTGAGATGTTCTGCTTATTTCTCGCTTATACTTAGAGGTCGCACTTCTTATATCAATCTTCGTTATAGCTATATTGCATGTTTAAAACTCTAGTTGAAATTGCATAACCACAGCTTGTTACAATATGAACAGATAATGTTTTCTTAGCGAAGAGAACGAATGAAGCGGACTTGGACGAGTTCGGTTTGCAGTCCGCATTTTGCAGAACCTTTGCCAGTTTTTGCGAGAACCAAGATGACGAAAACCACAATCTGCTAACTCAAATAACGTTGATAAGCGAACTAGGCGGACTAGGGTCACCGTCCGCTGATATTTACTGTTGAATCTTTTCCAAATAATCATTAAGTTATATAATTTGAATGAATCCTGCGGACTAGGCGAACTAGAAAACCAAAGCCCGTAATAGACTGAATAGCAATTGACTCAACCAAGGGACGGCAGACTGAGCGGATAGGATAAATGGAGTCTACACTGCAACAATAATAACATCAGAAATGACCTGTAATCCATAACCAAGCGGGCAGGTGCGACCGGAGCGGCATTGCTTTCCTCACAGGGTTATGAACTACAGAATCAACCCAAGGGACGGCGGACTAGGCAGATAGGATAAATGGAGTCCGCACTGCATCAATAATAACATCAGAAATGACCTTTAATCCATAACCAAGCGGGCAGGTGCGGCCGGAGCGGCATTGCTTTCCTCATAGGGTTATGAACTACAGAATCAACCCAAGGGACGGCGGACTAGGCTGATAGGATAAATGGAGTCTGCACTGCATCAATAATAACATCAGAAATGACCTGTAATCCATAACCAAGCGGGCAGGTGCGGCCGGAGCGGCATTGCTTTCCTCACAGGGTTATGAACTACCGAATCAACCCAAGGGACGGCGGACTAGGCGGATAGGATAAATGGAGTCCACACTGCAACAACAATAACATCAGAAATGACCTGTAATCCATAACCAAGCTGGCAGGTGCGGCCGGAGCGGCATTGCTTTCCTCACAGGGTTATGAACTGCAGAATCAACCCAAGGGACGGCAGACTAGGCGGATAGGATAAATGGAGTCCGCACTACATCAATAATAATCGAAAGCCCCTGTGAAGAAGAAAGCTGCAGTCTAGAGATCAAGTGGGCAGGTGCGGCCGGAGCGGCATTGCTTTCCTTACAGGATTTCAGGATCTGCAGACTCAACGACTCAATTCACTGCCCTCTTGCCTGGAGTACAGTCTAAGTCGATCTTTCGGGCAGGTGCGGCCGGAGCGGCATTGCTTTCCTCTGAGATCGACAAGACTGTGGGTCTCCTGCAGGCACTGCTTGAGGGTACTAAGGAGTGTTCGAGGGTTATAACCCTAAGATGGTCTGGGGGCAGGTGCGGCCGGAGCGGCATTGCTTTCCCCGCGCGATCATCTGGGTTGTAACGATATCCCTTAAGTGGCATGGTAGAGCTGACCACCACTCTGCTCCTCCATAATGCAGAAGTGGGGTTAGGTACTAGTCGGGATCCGAAATTCAGTATCCTTCCGCACTAGAGCCAGTAAGCTCCCACTACACAGTGCGAAATCTCCCCGCGACACGTGGTCTTCGTGGTGTTACGCTGACACCAACGGTTCTAGGGGAGGTTTTTGCTGAACTCGGCAATATCTCCTGGCATTAAGCAACTGTTGGGAGTTGCTCGGGGAGGTAAGAGAAAAGTGGCACTTAAAGAAGTGTTAGCACGAATACTTAGATAAATATCAATTTTGAGAAATTTTCATAACATAGAAGAGAGAGTTCAGAGATAGAACCGTTTAGAGTTGTCCTTGCTCAATATATTAACTGTAAACACTTGAAACAAAAAGACACTTGACTAAGCGTTAGCAAGGAACTTTCTTTAATAATAAACCTCTTAAAGAGTTTACATAAGAAGGAGAGAAAAAGAAGTTTAGGAATAGGACCGCTTTAGGTCATCTCCACTCCACGTGTGCGGCATATCTTCTCCTGCAAATGTTTGTAACCGGTAGGCTCCATTCTCAAGTGCTTCCTTAATAATGAATGGTCCCGCCCAATTAGGATTAAGCTTCCCAACTGAGCTGGCTCTTGCAGCCGCATCGACCTTTTTAAGAACCAGATCTCCCACTTGAAAATGTTTGATCCTTACATTCTTATCAAAGTAACGGGCCATTCTTCTTTTAACTTCCTCTTGTCTGATGGCAGCCTTGTCTCTAACTTCTTCAACATACTCCAAACAGAACCTCATCTCCTCGCTGTTCAGCTCAAGCCAATCCTCCATACCCTGCCTAGCAAGTAGCACTCTGGGCGATAGAACTTCAAATTCAACAGGAATTAATGCTTCAGACCCGTGAGAAAGCTTGAACGGGGTTTCCCCTATTGCAGATGAAGATGTTGTTCTCAGGGTCCAGAGAACTGAGGGAAGTTGATCAACCCAACTGCCCTTGAGATTTTGAACTTTCTTCTTAAGCAGGTTGAGGATTTGCTTATTCGCTGCTTCTACTTGTTCATTACTTCTGGGATGATGAACTGACGCAAAGCGCAACTCTGTTCCGATCTGCATGCAAAAATCTATCATCTCCGCATTATTGAACTGTGGTCCATTATCAGTGATTATTGCCATAGGGATTCCGTGCCGGCAAACTATCTCCCCCCAAATAAAATTCCTCACAACCTGAGTTGTTGTCTTTGCCAGTGCTTTAGCTTCAATCCACTTACTGAAGTAGTCGATCATAACTATAATGAAACGCCGCTGCCCACTTGCCATGGGAAAATGACCAATGAGATCCATCCCCCAAACAGCAAAGGGCCAAGGGGTTGCAATTGATCTGAGAGATTGCGCTGCTTGATGTTGAAGAGGAGCGAATTTCTGGCATTGAACACATTTTCTCACATAGGTCTCCGAATCTTTTTTCATTGTGGGCCAGAAGTAACCTTGCCGCAGGATCCTTTTTTCCAACGTTCTTGCTCCTGAGTGACTCCCACACTCGCCAGAATGCACTTCTCGAAGAATAGTAGGAATTTCACTTTCTGAAACACATCTTGCCATTGTAGACAAGAAGATTTTTCTATAGAGAATATCGGATATCAAGTAATAGTGCGCTGCTTTCAACCTGAATCTCTTCTTATCTTTTACTGACTGATGCAGATTCCCAGTCGAAAGGTAGAGAATGAATGGGTCCATCCAAGAGGAACACTGATCGATTTGCATTAACCCTTCCTCCTCCACCGCCGGGTGGAAAAGCTCAGAAGTTGTCCCTCCTGACAAGAAACCATACTTGGCAAGAACGTCAGCCTCCTCATTCTCTGTCCTCGGAATGTGCTCAATAGTAAAACTTTTAAACCTGCCAACTTCAACTTTTACTAGCACAAGATACCTTTTCAACACGGCTCCCTAGTCTCGAAGTTACCAAGAACTTGCGAAGTCATTACCAGAGAGTCAGTCTTAATATAGACATGATCAATTCCAACCTCTCTTGCAAGCCTCAAGCCGGCCAATAAAGCTTCATACTCCGCTTGATTGTTAGTTACTGGAAAATAGAACTTGATGGCTTGCACAAGCTTGATGCCATTCGGGTTTATCAAAACTACCCCTGCCCCCGAAGAGTTTCTTCCAGAAGCTCCATCCACATAGATGGTCCAAGCTAAAGGAGACCTTGCTGGCTGATCCGAGCTAGATTCTGTTGTGTCAATCAGAAAATCTGCAAGCACCTGTGCCTTGATAGATGTTCTGGGCACATAGGAAATTTCAAACTCACTCAGTTCAATTGTCGACTTAGCTAGCCTGCCTGAATGCTCTGGCTTTTCTAACACACTCTTCAAGGGTTGATCAGTAACCACTTGAATTGAATGTGCCTGGAAATATGGACGGAGCCTGCTGGCAGACATAACCAATGCCAAAGCCAGCTTCTCAAGGATTGGGTACCTAGCTTCCGCATCTTTCAGAATGTGACTGACATAGTAAACGGGGAACTGCCTCCTGCTCTCTTCTCGAAACAGGACAGAACTAACTGCCTCGGGACCAACCCCCAGGTATAGGAATAACATCTCCCCTGCTCGGGGGCTTTGGACTAAGGGTGTCGAGGTTAGCTGCTTTTTCAACTGCTCGATGGCCAAGGAACACTCTTCTGTCCAATGGAACTTGGACGCTCCCTAAAGAGTCTTAAAGAATGGCGCTCTTTTATCCCCAACTCGAGAGATGAATATCCCGAGTCCTGCCAACCTCCCCCCAACTGCTAAACCTCTTTTGGAGAATGGGGAGGGGCCATATCAAGGATGGCTTTAACCTTATCAGGATTGGGGGCAAGACCCTCAGGAGTAAGGAGATGGCCGAGAAACTTCCCCTTACTTGCCCCAAAGATGCATTTTAACGCGTTAAGCTTTATTTTGTGCCTTCGCAGAGTGGAAAAGGTCTCTGCTAGATCTATCAAGTGATGTGGAAGAGACCTACTCTTAATCAAAAGGTCATCCACGTACACTTCGAGGTTTCTACTTTTTTGCTCTTTAAACACATGGTCCATCATGCGTTGATAAGTCGCGCCAGCATTTTTAAGCCCAAAGGGCATCACAAGATAACAATAGCAACCATCATTAGCGATGAACGATGTGCGAGGGATATCGGGTTTGTGCATTCTTATTTGGTGATAACCAGAGAACGCATCTAGAAAGCTCATAAACGGATACCCTACCGCCGAATCAACTAATAAATCTATCTGAGGCAAGGGGTAGAAATCTTTCGGGCACGCTTTATTCAAACGGGTGAAGTCTACACACATACGCCACTTCCCCCTTGGTTTCTTAACCATTACAACGCTTGAGATCCACTCAGGATATTGAATCTCTTGTATGAAGCGCGCTTTGAGGAGTTTGGCAACCTCCTCTCTGATGGGCTCTGCCAACTTGACAGCTATATCCCTCTTCTTCTGCTGGACGGGCTTGGCAGCTGGATCGATATTGAGATGATGGCAAGCCACGTCAGGATCGACTCCTGGCATGTCCTCCGCCGACCAAGCGAAGACATCCAGATTCTTTAGCAGGCAAGATATCAACTCCGCCTTTTGATCTTCTGGCAACTCGGAGTTGATGGAGAGCTTTCTTTCTTCCCCCTCTGCAATGGGGACTCCTTGTGTCACCTGGGCAGGTTCCAGGTGAGCACTTTCTCTATCCACAGCAGCTTCTGATGGAGAAGAGGCTTCTGTTGCTGCTGGAAAAGCTGGGGGGGGGGAACTTCAGTCACATTAACTGTGCGGAGGTAACACTCTCGAGCTTGCCTTGGGTCGCTCCTGACCCTGCACTGACGGCCATCTTTGCAGAACTTGATGGCTAAATGATATGTTGAAACGATGGCTCGATACTCGTTCAGCAATGGTCTTCCAAAGATAGCATGGTAGCTGCTTGGAGCATCTACCACTACGAACTGGATCTCCTTGGTCACCCCTCCGAGCCTCACCGGGAGTGTGACATTTCCTTCAACTTCCTTTCTTTCTCCCGAGAAGCCATAGAGTGGCCCCTCGGTGGAAAGCAGAGGCTTTATAGTCCTCAGGGCTTCAAAAGTAGACTTGAAGAGGAGATTCACGGAGCTTCCTGTGTCAATGAGAATTCTATCGACCGTGAAATCTCTGATGGCTTCTTAGACTACGATGGCATCATCAAAGGGATTAGCGGTTACAGGAAGGTCTGCAGGGCCAAAGGTGATGATTTCAGAAGGAGGGGCAGAAGAAGAAGTAGAAGCAATCTCAGTTCGAGAAAGCCTTGACAGAGAAGACTTCCGAGTAGACTCAGCCCCTGCTCCGCCATAGATGTAAAAGAGTCTTCCCAAGACTCCTTCGTCGACAACATCAATACATTCACTTGGGATATCAATGAGCCCCAGATGGCCCTCATCCCTTACCTCTATACATTCCTGCTGAACTTCAGCCACCTCCTTGTCCTTAGAGGTGGAAGGCTTTGAAGACTCACCCTTCCTGCCCAGGTCCTTGATCTTGCCTTCGGCGAACAACCGCTCAACTAGCTGTCGGAGGGCCTTGCAATCTTCGGTCAAATGGCCCTTCTCTTTGTGAAAATCACAGAACTGAGAGTTGTTCCTGGGCTTCCAGTCTCTCTGAGGCCCTTGCCTCCTTTCCTCGCCCTTCTTCTGGATTATCTGGACGACCTCTTCAAAGTCGAGGCCCAGATCTGCAAACTCTTCCATGGAGCTGCTCTCATATGGATTTGAAGCTGGCGAAGCACCTGAAGAATGGGAAGTGCTTGAAGGGGTACCGCGGGAGTGGTGGCCAACGGCAGTCTCTGATCATGAAACTGTTGATGGCCAAGGAAGGGTTTCTTGTGGCGGAGGTTACGCCCCCTCTGAGATGGAGGTTGGAAATCAGGCCGAGGAGGCTTACTGTGATAGTGATTGTTGGAAGAGGAGTTCGAGACATCCCTTCCTCCAGCTTTAGCTGTCAGGGATGAGATATAGGTTGGGTTGGCATTTTATCCTTCAATAAAGCGATTAGCTATCGCGATGAGCTCCTGATAAGGCGATGGTGCCTTTGTTGTCACTTTGAATTTCAATGGGCCCTCCCGGAGGCCGTGAATCAAGGCAACTTTATAATAATCGGGGTTCACATTCCTTACCCATTGGATTTCCTTTTTGAACCGATCAACGAATCTTGCCACTGATTCGTTGTCTCTCTGCTTGATGTCAAAAAGGGCTGTCAGTCCATCCTTTCTCTTCTTAGAGGTTGCAAACCTCAGGAGCAGCTCGCTGCGAAGCTCAGCGAAGGAAGAAATTGTGCCCGAAGGCAACTCATAAAACCACTCTCTCGCTTGACCATCAAGAGTGGTCACTAGAAGCTTACACTTCAAGGCATCGGAGAGGCTCCTCAATGCAACTGCCCCTTCGAACGCCTGCAGGTGGGAGACCGGATCAGTCTCCCCTGAATAAAAAGGGAGACGAGGTTCTCTGAAATTGCTTGGCGCTGACTCCCACCCGATTCGATCGATGAAGGGAGAGGGAGTCTCTGAATCAGCAGAAGGGCGGACTGGAGGGCAAAGCTCTGCGGGCTCTGCAGACTGCCGATCAACACAATCTAGTCGGCGAGCCGGAGTCCCTCGGGCTGCTTCCCTGAAGAAATCCATCAGGGGGGCGAACTGACCAGCCTGAGGTCACAGGGGAGCTGCAGACTGAGCTTGGTGGAGAGGCGTAGGTGCGGTCGCAGGCAACTACTGAAGAGGGGTGTGACGAGCCGGGGTCCGGCGGACAGGAGTCTCAGCAACTTCTTCAACGACTTGGGGAGCAAGCCGCTGAGTCAGTGCTAACAGGGCTTGGTTGATTGTATCGAGCCGCTGGTCAGTCTCTCTGCGAGATACTTCAGCTTCCCAGCGAGACTGCTCCAACGCTTCCCATAAAGAATCATCAGGCGAGCTGGAGCGGTCGGAGTGGCGAGTTCGGCGGTCTGACATTTCTATCCGCGGTTTTCAAAAAGCTGCTCGAATCTGAAGGTCGTGTGTTAACTGTTGATGCGCGAAATACGAAGGTGGAAACGAGCACCAGCAGCTAACTGTTCGAGCACTTAGGGAAGAAAGAGGAAAAACAAACTGCGAGCAGCAGTCTACTTGGCGGACTAGAAAAGGAACAGAAAAGCAACAGAGCCGTGGAGCACGGCAACACCAGACTTCGCCCGTCGTGGCCTGAATGCCACTCCTGCGACGGGCTTGCTTTTGATTATAAAGAAGCGGTTACAAGGAGGGAAAAGGAAAGTAATGCGGAAAGCAAGCTGGAGATCGCAAAGCCAGAGATTCAAGTCCGCAGCCCAAGTGGGCTCCTGGGCTCGAGTCAGCATGCTTTGAGTGCACCAATTTCCCCTATTTATAGGCTGGGGGCCTGCCCAAACGGGCAGGGCTAAAATAACCGGTTGCCCGGGGTACAAAGGAGCCGGGCAGCGGTGACGGGAATCAAAAGAGAAAGAACAAGCAGTCCGCGCGGGACCGGCGGACTGGGCCTGCGAGCTGAAATCCTCCCTTGGTCGCGTCGAGCGTGATCCTGTCAGACTAGTTACGACCTGAGCAACCTGGGCGACCTGACTCGGAGCTCGCCAATCTGAGCTCGACTATCGTCGACCGGAGGTCGATGATCCAGCAGAGTTGAGAACCAAAGGCGATCGGGCGGACTGAGATCTGGAATCCGGCCAAGGAGGAGCGAGATGTCTAGCTGGATATGTTGCGGATTCTGGGGTTAACAATTCCCTTTATGGGCACACCATGTCTTCCGCTTTTAGTTTGTCCGCAAACTAAGCTCGTGCGGGGTGGCCTATGTTTTTTGTGGACTACTTTTCTTTGGATCGATGTTTCCTCAAATACCAGTTTGTAAGACCCCTTTTTTTTCTTTTAAAAACCCTGGGGTCTTATGCCCAGAATTGTCGTTTAGCGGTGACACCGACACTCGGGAAAGTGTCCACTATAAAATGCTGATCTTGCCGGCCATTACGATCACCAAAGAGAAGGAAGCTTAAACCAGTTATGATAAAACTAAGTCCACAATCACATATAATATAAAATATGAGAAATAACATCAAGCTCACATGATAATAGAAGTACTGAGGTAAAAAGTACAAAGAAATATAAACTGGCTCAAGCCCGGTACATCAATCCTCACTACAAACTCTCGCAGAAGATAAGTAAACTAATCACTCACGAAGTAAGTAGTTGGTGCTCTTGTGCTAGACTGGCCCACCTCTATATGCATCATACTCAACTGGTGTTGTAACCCCTGTTGCTGCTCCCTGTCTCCCATCCGGAGCCCCTGGAATGTTGTGGTCCAAAAACTGTTAGTCAAAAGACTAAGTCCTATCATCCCCTACCCCTACCCCATGGATCCTAGGCACTGAGTGGGGAGGAGGAAAGGGAAGCTATGAATGTGAAGAATAAACAAAGAGGGTGACAGTGGAACTATTCTAGCAGTTATTTATAATATATATACGACTAAGGAAGGAAGGTACAAACTAGAAGTTCTATAATAGCAAGCAGTAAAGTAAACAAGTAGAGTAAAGCAACATATGTAAGAAAGACATAATAAGATGTGAGTAACCTTAACTTATATGAATGCCCATACAAACTTATAAGTTAAGGGGTCTTCTGCAAGGCTCCCATCGTATAAAATGTCGCATACCGATTTATACATTAGGGTATAGGTTGTATGCAAGTATGAGTGTGGTCATATGTTATGCCATGATTCATGCAAGTGTAACTCACGCACATGACTCTATGTGCTCAAACCTTTAGTTCCCCCCTTTTAGGCAGCTAGCTTCACCGCTAGGAACCTCCATAGTGGCAAACGGAGATAGTGGGTCGGGCCCACCACTCCTAGGCGGGTATCCACACTAACAGGCCTAGCCCTTACATACGCCTCTGGAAGGACATAACTCAGAGTCACCACATACATATGTTGGCCATATGTTGGCCATATCCGATGAGTAAGCGTATCAACATCGGTGTGAATGGCAGTCCAATACCGAAGACCCACCACCTTTAATCTTATGCACATGCAATAGTATTATGTTCTCCTACCGAGCCAAAGCTCCCCGGACTATCTCATCCATCATAATTATCTACCGAGCCATCGGCTCGCCGGGATAACCTGCCAATCACTAAAACCACCGAGCCTACCGCTCGTGAGACCCAACCTAACTCCCACAACACCGGGGAGTGTAAGTGTATGCATAACCCTAGATATACTATTTACTCTTAATCATTATTTATTCTTATGGTTTACATTAACCTTGGACTGCCCTAGGTATGCCGGTGAAGGGATCTCACAGGGCACTATGAACTATGATGGTAGTTGAATCACATCGTTCCCTTTCGCAAGGCACTTACTATTATTGGTTAATTCCAAATCCCTGATCCCTTTTAATGTAATATTGGTTCTCACTCTAGTGTATTTGACCCTTTCTCTCCACAGGAAAGACGATGTTTCGTCGAACCCAAGTACCACCTACACTAGTCTTCCCATCTTTACTCCTCACCATGACTCTCAGTGATGAGCACATTTCTATTTCACCATAATAGTAAGACTTATACCCCAACTCCCTATGTTTTTTTACATTCTGTTACATTTTCTTTCATTTTACTATATGCAGACCAATCTAAGCTATATGATGTATATGATAGGAGGTATTCTAAATTTTCATCCAAAAGCCCTAAAATATTTATTGGAGCCCTATCATGATATATTTAGCCTAAATCCAGAAACATGGAATTTTCCTAAATAAATTGACATTTAATTAATTTTCCCAAAAATTGGTCCATTGGTGATTTGAAGATGAAGTACTAGATTTACTTAAGATATTACCACACAAAAATTATGAACACTATAGGATAGTAAGATATCAGTGAATACCAAATTTAATAAATTTCTATAAAAGAATTATCCTCCAAATAAATAATCCAAGGTAATTCAACTAAATAGGGGTAAGAAGGGAGTACCATAAATACTTGTCCAAAAATTATACACAAATTAACAGTACTTTATTATGATCATAAAAACTTTCTGACTAAATTTCATGCAATTCCAGGGTCAGTAAACTATATATAAAAATATCTAAAGCAAATCCATCACCGAGCACTTTGTGAAGAAACATCCTTGTAATCTCACTAAACAACATATAAATATTTTTCCAAGCTTCTTTAAGTTCTAAAAAGTACTCTGGCTAAGTAACACAATTTTCCAGCAAGCTATAATATTTATCTTCTATTTATCAATATAGGGTGCACTAGTTTACTTTACATATGATGTACTAAAAAGAAATGTTCAACTATAATAAATAATTTACTAGTGCATCCACATACTATTTTATCAGCTTTTCCCAGAGTTTGAAATCATTCTAAGACATATAAATCATTATTACATCAATATCATCAAAAGGGCAAGATGAAGTTTATAACAACAAGGGTGAGCTACTGTTATCTAGACATCCTTTAATAAATTTCAGAGGTATATATCACTATTACAATACTCCTACCAAAATATCACAAAGATCCAAGGTCATATGACCCGTTGAATATTCCCTAAGGTGTAAAGACCTTAATATCTACTGCGTGCTCTAAGTGGGGTGAATGTGTCCAAAGTCCACCAAATCCCTTCCTAGGGCATTTCACCTCCCTAGGATCACATGGACTAATCAACAAGTCCATCCAAGGACATAACACCCTCTGTCCTTCACAAATTCCCAAAGTTCAACCTTAGGGTTTGTACTTTGTTCCTAGGGCAAATCTACCAAAATCTATCACATACTCCATGTGAGGGTGTTAAATATCATCACAAATCTGTGGCGTAGGTTTCAACCTCTATTGAGGTGATTTGGCCACCTAAAACCCACAAGGGACACTTTGACCTAATTACCCCTTATTGGTGCAACTTAGGGTTTTTTTATTTCCAAACCAAATCATCTCCAAATGAGATTAAAATTTAAACAGAGCCTTATGATGACCCCAAAGACTATTCACCAAAATTTGGGAGGGTTTGGAGGTCATTAGACCTTTAAATAATTGATAAATGGTTTATTAAATTTCTTTTAAAACTTTTGGAAAATGTTTTTCAAAAATTCCCATTTTTTGATATGTCCTAGGTATAGGTAAGAGTGACTCCCATCCAAAATTTCAAGTCATTTGGATGGCTGGATGTAAAAGGGCACTCAAAATAGTCTCTGGTCTCGCCTAGGTATAGTCCTCACCAAAATAAGTGCTCTGGTCAAACCGCGTACCCAAATGGGTTGAAACAAATTTTAACTTACAGTAGACCCATAGAGCTACAATTTTTCATGTTAACCACTTTCTCTGATTAAGCCTCTAAGTATTTTTAAATTAATTCCTAAGATGATTGATTTTGTGTGACAGAATATACAAAAATATATGATATGTATAATCTGATCTTGCACAGAACTTGACGCAATCCAACAATTGCTGGTCATCTTCTTCCTCCAGACGACGGGTGAGATTTACCCGACGTGGAGTGTATTCCAGCCCTATTTCTCGGCCACACAATGACCACCTTAGCCGGCCACCGCCACCACCACCTCCGTTGAGGTGGTGGCTATCACCGAGCGGCGACACGGTCGCCGGAGGGGCCGTTTACGGTAATACCGAACATGTGTTTTCTTCCAGGAAAACCAGGAAAATGAATCCATTGATCGGGATCAATTGAGCCCGTTTCACAATCTAAATGAATTCTAGGATTTACCCATAGAAGAAGGAGAACTGGAGGACCTTATTGGAGGGCTGGAAGCGGGTCGATCGCTGGATTGTTATGGTGGTGGTGGCACCGCTCGGGTTTCTGCAACTGCATAGTCAACATGTCCGGCTCCTTCAGGTAAGGTGTGGAAACGATTCCTATGAGTCTAGTGATTCTTTTAAAGTCACTAAATGGGGAAGAAAAGGGGCCAATCACCAATGGCCATTAATGATATTTTCGACCATGGGTGGATTCACTGTTCCGGCCATGAACAACCACCAAAATGGCCTCTAAACTTCCCCAGGTTGAATGGGGAGTTGAATCAGCCCCCTTGGAGGTAGAGGGAGGGGCTCTTGGTTTCTCTTGGCCATGAATGGTCTTCCTCCCATTTCTCTCTCCTCCATTAAAGTGCAAGTGGAACTTTTCACTCTCCTAGTCACCTTAGCAGAAATTAAAGGGGTAATTCAGTCAAGCTACACACCATAAACTCATTTAAATGATTATCATGAGGCTAGACCAAATGAATTTGGGTTTGAGCTTGAGTTATCCATTTGGGTTAACTTGACCCAAAGGTGTGTTAGCTCAACCCTAGGCCACATTGGGTGACTTGGCTTACCCTAGGAGGTGATTAGTGACCCATTGGCCCCTCCTAAGGTCTAGGTAGAGCTTGGAGGGGTGGGTTTGGCACCATGGGGTCACTTGACCCTTAGGAAGGGTACTTTGACCAAATTAGGGTTTGGGTTGACTTTGGTAGGCTTAGCCTCTTGGGTTGACCCTAATGGTTCCTTGGTGATCTATTGACCTCACTTTAGGTTAAGGGAGTCATGTGTTGGGTTCACCTAGCTAAGGGAACGTCAATTGACCCAAAGTAGGCCAGTTTGACCCATTTAGGGTTAGGGTGGACCTAGGTCAACTTGACCACTTTGATTGCCCCCAATGGGTCCTTAGTGACCCTATGTGTTGGATCCCTAGTTTGGATTTGGGCTAAGGTTCACTATTAGGCTTATTGACCCACCTTGTATAGCTAGTGTCAAGTTTGTTAGTCCTGGAGTCTAGGCTAGTCTTTAGAATCAAGCTTCTTGGACCAGCCTGCAGTAGACTTCAGGAGACTCAGACTTAGAAGAATTTAGAGTTCAGATTATTTGTTCAAAGTTCTTCGAACTCAGCTCGACGATCGTCGATCTCAGATTGACGAACTTAGAGTTCTTTCTCTGAGTTGAGCTCAATGATATTCGAGCTCAGGTCGACGATTTCTTCCCTCAAGACAGATTCTCTGATCGACGAACTTAGAGAACAAAGTTAATAGGATATTTCCATATTGATGTTCGTTGAGCTCAGGAAGACGAATAGGATTTCTCAGCTTGACGAACTTGGAGCTTAGGTCGACGAAATCTACCCATAGGTCGATGCACTCTATTCAGCGTCAGAATGATACGTTTTCCATATCTTTGTCCCTAATTCATTCTATTCTTTGGCATTAATTCTCAGAATAATTAATGCTTATATTCTCAAGAATATAACTGTTCATGGCAGCATTAATTATGGATTTCATCAGATTTAATTACTTGCTCATTTCACTAGGATAGTTGGGGAAACTCATTAAAGACTATTCTAGTCATTTTAATTCCCAAAATCTCAGCAGCAATCAAGGATATTATTTTCAAATTCAAAGGATGAAATTCTCTCAGAATATATATAGATCTTTTTGAAAAAGACAGTTTTGACATAGACATACAATAACTGATACATGGAGAAGCACGACAATCATTCTCACAGGAAATTGAAGAAGAACATCATATACAGATCTTCAGTTTTTATTAAGTTTCTGCTTTAGGTTTCAAAGGGACAACTAATCAACTCCTGTCCAAGAAGTTTATAAAGACCTTCATCAAGGCCTATACTGTAAGACCCCCCCCCACCCCCCTCGGAACACAAAACACGGCCCGAGGGGAGTCTTATGCCCAGAATAGCCGCCTTGCGGTAGCGCTAGCACTCGGGCTAGCCTGTACTACAAGACGCCTATTCTGCCGGCCTTTATCAATATCAATCATGCCAACCCAACTAGAATAAATCAGAAGTCAAAATCCATAAAAAGCATATAATTAGTCCAAAATTACAGTAAATAAAGAAGCTTCATCAAGCTTCCAAAGTATCAGAGTACGAGTAAACTTGCCCAAAAGGGGCTACATCAAAATTCTCTCAAAAACTCACATCAGTCACCGACGGTAACGACCGTACCGTCCCTATAGGCCTTGTCATCCTGGCCTGGCTATCCTGCTGCAAAACCTGCTGCTGCTCCGTCTGCGGGGTTTCCTCCTAAAAAGAAAGACGTAGAAACTGTTAGTCATAACGACTAGGTGACTATCACATCCGCTCCCCCAGCGACTCCTCAGCACTAGGCGGAGAAAGGAGCATGGTATAATATATGTATATAAAGCAATAGTACAAACAGGTGGTATAGAGTGATCAGTAAACAATATATGTATATAGAAGCACAGTAAATGAGCAAACCAATTGCCCTAGAAGTTCTATCATCTAAAGTAGAGTATGAAATAGTAAAGCTACAATAGAAAGTAACTCAACTTATATGAATGCTCATACAGACATATAAGTTGAGGTTCGGCTCAACAGTAAAGTAACTCATCGTATAAGAGTGCCCATACAAACTTATACGATGAGGATCTTGTGTATGCGATGTAATGCAATGCCATGAATGTTATGCAATGACTCACCCATGATCACGCACAAGAAATTGTTGTGTCCACACAGACTTTTAGTTCCCACTTTTCGAGTAGGTAGCTAACCTCTTAGGCGTCATCCATCGTGGACAGAGAGTGATAGTAGAGCGGGCATCTCAACTACTAGGGTGGTCTCCACACCACCTGTCCTAGGCCTCCGTATGCCTCAAAGCTAAGAACACAACAGCGGAGCTCACATGCATTCTACGGCTCAGTGGGAGTCTCGGGTAGATGTGCACCGAGAACCAAGCCCCGAACTGGCCTATGATATGACCCGGAAGGAGCCTCGGAAAAAGCATGAGGACCAAGCCCAACCATTCACTTGGCAAGGAAGGAGCCCCGAGAATGAGCACCGAGGACCAAGACCAACCGCCCAAGGTCTAACCGTTAACTCACGTAGGTGTAGCGATTGGCTAGCCCATAGACCTGCCAAACTATTCATAACCCAGGATTATGATACAACGTGTCTACTCACACCGCATGCAATCTAACATTTCAATCTCAATAGCTCACAAGGACTCCTCACCGGGTACCTTATCAACACAATCGATCAAGTGCGGCGAACACTCACGCACTATCAACCCTTCCACATTTTCATGCACTAACCTTATTCAATTCTTTTCTACACAATATTCATTGCATTGTTAATATCAAGCTCATCTTACCGGTTCACATAACGTTTTTGTCTATTCAATCAACCTCGTCTACCCACTGGTTCACTTAAGGATCTATCAACCAAATCATTGGGTTCATGTACATTTCACTTTGCCATTTGATTACAAAGGATCTATCCAACAACTCACAACAAACCCTCTACCAACTCCTATTATGGATTTACTTAAACCTGAGAACAAAATGTGCATGAGATTAGTAAAGTACAGAACTTCAAACGGAGATTCCGGGTGCTATAGAAATTCAGTGAAAACGTTTAATCCTTCGTTGGAAAGTTATTTCAAAGGGCTACGACTTTCGTGTTTAGTCGAAAGTCCAGATCTGGCCGTATCACGCTTGTAATCGACTTCAAGTTTGCTGCGTACAGAATACAGATTCTGCACAATTAGCTTGCCAACCATCCATTTCGATCAGACATTTCCATGGCTATAGACTTTGCACAAAGACGTGTAACCACTCGTTGGAAAGGTATTTCCATGGGATACGACTTTTGTGTTTAGTCAAAATCCCAGATCTGGCCGTTTCATATCTAAAAACGTCCACGAAGATCGTTGCGCGCACAAAGCAGATTTCTGCGCGCTTCTTAAGGCGGAACGAACGACATCGGTTCGTCTTCTTCCTCTAGGCGATCTCCTGAAATCACAACAAGAAATTCCTCCTCCCTTATTCACCCTCATAAGGCCATTTCTCTTCACGAGACCATCACCCATCATCACAATGAAGGAAGGAGAGGTTGGAGATGACTAAAACCTAGAACACAAGTCCTAGTATGGCCTCTTCCTAGAAATCTTCAACTCACACATCAAGACTCTTTTGAGTCGATATCTCGCCTTGGAATAACTAGAGATCTAGCACCAAGGGAGAGGAGAGGAATCTCACCTTGATTCTGGCATTTCGACCATTTTTGGCCATGGATCTCGTCACCCTTCGCGACAACATCTTCTTCTCCTCGACGATGATGGTTCTTCACGGGATGAAGATTGCTCCAGCACCAGTCTCTCCATAGAAAAGGCTAGGGAAGAGGTTGAAAAATGGACAAAGTTTTAGAAATCCTATATATAGGACTAATACGGGTAGGGCCACGCCCGTGTCCCTACCCATGTCCTGCTAGGGTGAAGCGTCATCAACGGTTAGAGTGTCGTTTGGACACAAACATGGGTTGGAACACGCCCATGTCCACTACCCGTATCAAGCAACATGGCCATATGCATGCCCGTGTTCTATCCATGTCCTGCTCTGAAGACACGACCGTCTTCCTGGGGATATGCACACGGGTAGGGACACGCCTGTGTCTCTACCCGAGTCCTACTTCGGAAACTCTTAGACACATTGTACATGGGTAGGGACACGCCCGTGTCTCTACCTATGTCCTGCTCGGGACACATGAACGATGATGTCAGTTACACACACGGGTAGGGGATACACCAGTGCCTCTACCCGTATCCACAAACACACGGGCAGGGACAAGCCCGTGTCACTACCCATGTCCTTCTCTGGAAACTCCATGAATTTCCATCCCAGGTACCAGAGCACCACACGGGTATGGATACGCCCGTGTCACTACCTGTGTCCTACTCTGAACTGACTTCTCTTCCCTTATACAAGTGTAAGGCTAGCTGCCAGCACTCCCTGAGCCTAATTCGTCTCTCCTAACTCAAAAGCACGCACGAGGGGCATAGCGCGAATTGGGACATTACAAATCCTATAAAAAAATAAAAGATTTCGTCCCCGAAATCAGGCTAAGGCTATGGAGAGAGGAAAGCGGGAAAAATAAATTAAAACATGCTTTTAAATTTTTACCTGAAGGAAACTACTCCGGGTAACGATTTTGCATCAAGTCCACCAACTCCCATGTATACTCGTCCTTCCAAGATTTGACCACAACACCTTTACCAAAGGAACCCTCTTGCGGAGCAAAATCATTATCTCGTTGTCTACAATCCGCACCAGCTCTAGTCGTACAGATCTATTGGTGCTACTGCTCCATCAATGATGGGAATATATTGATTGGGCCGCAACAGCGCCTTTTCGAGAGGTTACACATTGAATACATCATGAAGATTCTCCAACTCTGTTGGTAACTCCAACAGATAGGCCAAAGGGGCAATCTTCTCCAATTTAGTGTGAGCCCCAACATACCTTGGGTTGAGCTTCTTCATACCACGTACCCGTGACACTCCATGCATCGGCAGGATCTTCAGGAACATTTTGTCACCCACTTGAAATTCAACCACCCGGTGCTTTGCATTATAGTATTTATCCTGCCGAATTTGAGCCTCAAGCATGCGGTCCCGTATTAGCCTAACCACCGCATCGGTATCGTCGATGTATTCAAAACACAAAACCTTTGGGTCCTCATCTTGTACCAATGAAAAGGGGGTTCTGCACCTCCTTTCGTAAAGGGCTTCATGGGGAGCACTTCCCGATATTGGCCTGGTGACTGTTGTTATATGAAAATTCTACCTGGGGTAAAAGCCTTTCTTATGGTTCTCCTATATCCAATACACACTGTCTCAATAGGTCCTCTAATGTTCTGATGGTTCTCTTAGACTGCTGGTCCGTCTGAGGATGGAATGTTGTGCTAAAGGTAAGGCGTGAACCCAGGTATGCCTGTACAACCCTCCATTCCATAGAGGTAAACCGACCATCCCGGTCAGAAACAATTGTCTTTGGCACACCATAATACCGTACGAACTGCTCGACAAAGAGGCGTACCAAAATATCAACATGAGCTTCTTTCTTCATAGGAAAAAACCGGGCTACCTTCGTCAGGCGGTCAACGATCACCCATACTGAATCATTCCCTGAGTGTGAGCGGGGCAAACCGTGGACGAAGTCCATGGAGACATCCTCAAACTTCCACTCGGGGATGGGCAATGACTGAAATAATCCACCAGGGCTCCTGCATTCTGCTTTCACCCTTTGACAGACCTCATAGCGCGTAACAAAATATTGGATGTCCCTCTTAATTCCCGGCCAACACATGGTCTTTCGTAGGTCGGCGTACATATTGGCAATCCAAGGATGCATATAATACTAAGTGCAGTGTGCCTCTCTCAGGATGTCTTCTCAAATTTTACCGCCTTTGGGAATGTAAAGCAGGCCACGGAGATGAACGAGGCCGTATTTTAGGGAATACTTGTCAGTAGTCCCATCTTCAATGGACTTAATTGTTGGGGCCAGAGCCGCATCCTTTCCTTGCTCTGCCCGAATTCGGTCTCGAATATCACAGACTATGTTCATCGTTGTTAAGTACTCTGTATACCCTTCTGATTGGTCTTTATATACCAGAGTGATCTCCATTTCTTCGAGCATCTGGGCTAACTCCATTCTCATCAATCGGGACTCCGAGTTTGATTCCGGTAACTTTCTTCTCAAAGCATCAGCCACAAAATTTTCTTTTCCGGGGTGTTAGTTCAAAGTGAATTCATAATCGCATAAAAACTCTAGCCAACGTCGCTGTCTCAAATTCAATTCCTTCTGTGTATGGACGTACTTTAGATTCTTGTGGTCTGAAAAGATTTCGCAGTGGACGCCGTATAAACAGTGTCTCCAAATCTTTAAGGCAAACACCACCGCTCCCAATTCTAGATCATGTACCGGGTAGTTAATTTCATCCTTCTTCAGCTGTCTTAAAGCATATGCAATCACTTGCCCGTGTTGTATCAATACCGCTCCCATTCCTTGATATGACGCGTCAGTGTAAACTAGAAATCCTTCCTTTCCGGATGGAATGGCTAGGATGGGTGCGGATGTAAGTCAGTCCTTCAGTTTCTGAAACGCAGCTTCAAGCCGGGGTGTCCATACATACAACACATCTTTCTTTGTCAGCATAGTAAGAGGAAGGGCGATCTTTGAGAAGCCTTTTACGAACTTGCGATAGTACCCGACTAGTCCAAGGAAGCTCCACACATCGACCGCTGACTTCAAGGGCGACCACTCCTTCACAGCACGGACTTTGGCCGGATCCACAGCTAACCCATCCCCACTGATCACATGGCCCAAGAAGGCAATCTCTTGGAGCCAAAATTCGCACTTGCTGAACTTGGCAAACAAGGCGTGTTCTTTTAGCTTCTTTAGTAGAAAGGTCAGATGTTCGACATGCTCTTCCTCCATCTTAGAGTAGACAAAAATGTCATCGATGAAAACGATGACGAAGACATCTAGATAAGGCTCGAACACTTTATTCATCAAGCTCATGAAAGCTGAAGGGGCATTTGTGAGCCCAAACAGCTTCATAGTTAACTCGTATAGGCTATACCTTGATCTAAATGTCATTTTCTAAATGTCCTCCTCCTGTATTCTCAACTAATAATACCCCGAGCGCAAATCCAATTTTGAAAACCAATGCACTCCTACCAATTGGTCGAACAACTCATTGATCCAAGGTAGAGGATAGGTGTTCCGTACCGTCAGACGGTTGAGCTCCCGATAGTCTATACATAATCGCAAGGTTTCATCCTTCTTCTTAATGAACAGAACAGGGGCTCCCAACATGATGAGCTAGGGCGAGCAAACCCTGATTCTACCAACTCTTGCAACTGAACTCTAAACTTTGTGAGTTCCTTCGAGGCCATCCGGTAAGGGGTCCTGGAGACAGGCTATGCTCCTGGTACTAGCTTAATTTGAAAATCCACTTCTCTATGCGGGGGTAATCCTGGAAATTTCTCAGGAAATACCCTAGGAAAATCTCGCACCAGTAGCACGTCCTTCATATCTATTTCATCTCTTTCAGTTCAAAACATATCATGTAAAATTCATCCCCTATCATGTGAGCTTTCAAGGCCTGAATTGAAGATGATAACAAACGAGGCGTGAATTTTATACCTTGAAAGATGACATCAGTGTCTCTATGCCTCAAGTAAATTCGCTTCTCCGCGCAGTCAATTCTTGCGTAGTGCAATTCCAGCCATGCCATGCCCAGAATGAAATCGAATTCTGGTATTCTCAAAACTATGGCAGGGGCATCAAAGGTCTTTCCCCCAATGATTTTCTCTAATTCGCACTTGGCGGTTGCAGTCATCTCAGAGCCGTCTGGGAGGAGTATTCTTCGAGAAATATCAGTGAAGTATTGCACTCCTTCTAGGTCTTTAATGAAGTCCACAGACACAAATGAGTGTGAGGCACCGGTATCTAATAACGAATAGGTCGGTTTCCCGCCGCCCACCATAGTGCCTAAGTACCAATAGTAATGTTGAAGGCTATATATTTACTATGTCTTAAGCAATTTTAAGATTAATAATGAAAATGTGATAACTAAATGCAACATAACTGCAATCACCTCCTGAGGGTTCCGCTCCCGTGTCATGTCCAACACGTACACCTGATTCTGAGCAGGGACGGGGTTTACTCCTCGTGTTCCACGTCCTCGACCACGCATATGCCCCCGCCCTCGAGGAGCTACGAGAGGGAGAGCAAGAGGCGCATTTCCAAACAGTTGCGGACAGTAGCGTCAAATGTTGCCCGTTTGGTTGCATTCGAAGCACACTCGCTCCTGCCGCCCACCGTGTTGATGAAACTGTTGAGGATGTGGTGGTGGAGGCATTGTTGGCAGCTGTGGAACCGGGTTCTCCACTGTATAATTCCAGTGGAAACACCTGCCACCTCTCTGATGTCCTCTTCCTCCTCCAAAGTCGTGTCTCCTTCTGTTGCTAGGGCTAGCTTCCATCATACCCTCAGCAGGTCTTTTACCACTTCCCAAGTGGTCTGTTTCAGACTCTTCGCCATGTCAATAATTTCCGCCAGGCTGCAGTCCGCTATAAACAAAAGGGCTTGCCTCAGGGGGTCTCTCAAGCCTTTGTAGAACCTTTTTGCATATCCTCTGTCATCCAACTCATAAGAGTCAGCAAATCTAACCAGATGCTGAAACTCCCGCTGGTACTCCGTCACTGACTTGGATCCTTTCTTTATCTATAAGAATCTCTCTTCGAGTTCATCTCGATCAGACGAGGGAATGAAGTGTTCCAAAAAGGCTCCTGAGAACTCGTTCCAGCTGATCTCCGTATACACTCGCCCTTGAAAGGTGGAGCCCTTGAGGGACTTCCACCAACTCTTGGCGTGCAGTTCTAGGAGGGTCAGAACTAGGGTCACAGCCATGTTGCTTGGACATCTAATTCCTGCTAGCAATTCTTGCACAGTGTAGAGCCATTCCTCCGTACGCTTTGCCGACTTTGTCCCAAGGTAGGCAGGAGGGAAGATAGCTCGGAAAGTGCTCACCCAATTGGATCACGGAGCCTGTTGTTATACGAGGGCTTATTGGGATCTAAAGGCTTCCAGGATAGCTGCGAGCTTCTGCCCTAGCTCCGATTGCTAAAACTGTGTGGGTACAGATGGGTTGGGGTGCCCACTGGCTCAACGTGTACTGAGATCTACACGTAGAATACAAACCAAAGGTCAGGTTGGCTAATCTTAAGGTCAAAGTTGGATATACTTAGTGTGAATTACATATGGGCACAGCACTGCTTCCGCTAAGTCAGTTTGTCTCCAAACTGACTAATCGAACGGGGGTAGCACCATTGTTAAATGACTTCTCTAATTCAGGATCGTAGCAAGCTGATACCATTTGTAAGACCCCCCCCCCCACCCACCCTCCTGGAACACAAAACACAGCCCGAGGGGAGTCTTATGCCCAAAACAACCGCCTTGCGGTAGCGCTAGCACTCATTCTAGCCTGTACTATAAGACGACTATTTTGCCGGCCTTTACCAATATAAATCATTCCAACCCAACCAGAATAAATCAGAAGTCAAAATCAACAAAAAGCATATACTTAGTCCAAAAATACATCAAATAAAGAAGCTTCATCAAGCTTCCAAAGTATCAGAGTATGTGTATACTTCCCCAAAAGGGTCTACATCAAAAATCTCTCAAAAACTCACATCAGTCACCGATGGTAACGACCGTACCATCCCTTCAGGTCGTTACATCCTGGTCTGGCTGTCCTACTACAAAACCTGCTGCTGCTCTGTCTGCGGGGTTTTGTAATGCGCCCAGTTTTTCTAAGATTATTTAATCTTTATTTGGCATTACGTTGACGCGTTTACGGCTTGTGTCGTTGTTAAAGCATGGTCTTAGCTCTTTAGGACTTCTTAGTGTCTTATTTTTAGCCTGTTGGCAAGATTCCCTAGCGAGCTGGAGCCAATTTTGGTGACTCGGTGGAGCCTCTTCAAGAATGCTTGTGTTTTGTCTTCGGGAGGTGTTAGCCCGAGTTTTGTTTGTCGGATATTGATTCCGACTTCAAAATTAGATTCATAGCATGGGTATTTAGCTACGGGGTGAATTTCGTCGAATTTCGAGGTTGTTCGGCCTTCGCATCATTTTGACATTTTATTTTAATTAGGTGATATAATATTAGATCATGTTAATTGTTTGTGCTGTATGGCTGTGTGGTTTAAAATAAGTAACTAATGTAATATATTATTATATTAGTTAGTATATAAGCTATTATTATAATAGCTGTTATTATATTTACTGTCACAATATAAGTGACTGTAAGTGGCTCTTAGGTTATATGAATGGCTTATTTTATTATTATCTTAATCTATAATGGCTGAGTTTTATATTACTTAAGTTATAATATATTACTTGAGTTGTGAGTGAATAGACTTTATATATATATAGTTTAATTTTGTTTTATCTCATTCATCTTCCCCAAAAAGGACGGCTAGCTTCTTGCAGAAGAAAGAGGGCGACGGAAAACCTGGAGCTTCCGACAGCCGATTTCTTGAGGTTTAGAACTTGAAATTCTTGTTTGAGTCTTGATTTGGACTGCTTTTTCCTAGATCTACCTCCCTAAGGTAAGCTTTTTGATTTTCTTGGATTTTTTGGAGGTTAGAGTTTGTGGGTGACTTTGTTTTCTTTCTAAAGCTCCGGATATTCTTAGGTAGCTGCTCTCCCTGCCAGATGTAAGACCCCATTTTTTTATTTTTAAACACCGGGGTCTTAGGCCCAGAACCGCCGCTTTGTGGTGACACCTTCACGCCCTAAAGGGTCATCACCGCGAAACGCCAATTCTGCCGGCCGATTCGATCACAGAAAAGCAACACAAGTAGAGTAGACACAAGTGGGGTAAAAACTCTAAACAAAAGTCCACAATAAAATCACATCAGAGTAATAATATCTCCACGAAGGGAGAGTCCAGAAAATATAAATGTAATGAAAATAGGGGCTTAAGCCCGATACATCAAATCCTCACTACATAGTCACTCAAGCGGAAGCAAAATAAAACACTACTAAGGTCAGGGACACACAAACCCTGCTATCTGAACCCCTGAGCTAGACTGCCCTATATCCAAACGGGCCGACCTCCGGGGATGCACCTCCATGCAGTGCTCCACGATCCCCTAAATGATGTGGTCCGAAACCGTTAATCTATAAGACTAAGTCCTATCGTCGCCCACCCCTCCCCCATGGCCCCTAGGCACCGAGCGGAGAGGAAGAAAGGGGAGGACTTGAAGGTGGAGAGTAATCAAGAAACAGATGACGGCGGACCTTTACTAGCAATTTTATAGTACATGTGGCAGTAAAGTAAAGTATGAAAAGTAACCTTAACTTATGTGCGGAAACGCATAAGCCAAAGGATTTTTTGTAGGGCTCCCATCGTATAAAAGTCTCATACCAATTTATACGTTGGGGTGTCGGTTATTAACAGTAATATATATAAAGAATTTTATCTTAATTTATAAACTTGCCCACACAAGCTTATAGACCAAGGGGTCATTTTACAAGTCCTATTGTGTAAGCGTCCCATGCCACTTATAAAATAGGTGACAGGAGTTATATACAATGATTATGCTATGACATGCTAGTGGGTATGAATATGAACATTCAAGTGCAACTCACCCACCCGGCTCTGTGTACACATACCTTTAGTTAACCCTTTTTGGAGCCTTAACCTCCCAGGATACCTAGACGGAAGCGGTGGGTTAGGCCTTTCCCACATCTAAATCAATAAAGCACTACCGATCAGACCTATCGTATGCCTCAACGCATGGTGCACGAAGCAGACTCCTGCGTACTCTTGTCGGCTGGCACACCGGACTTCTATTGGCGAAGTGCTAACCACACTTGCCGAGTCAGCGTATTGGTGTCGGTGCATCAAACCACCAATACCGAAGACCCACCACCTTAACTTTTTCTTTTCTTTTCTTTATGCACATGCAATATTTAACGTGTCCAACAACCGAGCCAAAGCTCCGCGGACCAAACTGTCCGACTCAAAACTAACCGAGCCGAAGCTCTTTGGACCAAACTGTCCGTCTCAAAACTAACCGAGCCGAAGTTCCCAACAATCTTCTTGTGCTAATAGTGTTTGTTAAATGTGGAACCCTAATTACTAAGTTACTCTTTCTATTTGTTAATACAGTTTACGTTAACCCAGGACTGCCCCGGCATACCCCGTGAAGGGCTCTCAAAGGGCACTAGGAACTATGATGGTAGCTGAAGCCAATCATTCCCTTTCGCAAGGCACTTATTGTTATTGGTTGATTCCCTTTTACCCATTCCATTCTCATATTACAGTAGGCTAATCCTAGGTTGATTTTGACTCTTCCTCTCCTCGGGGAAGATGATCTTTCGTCGAACCCGAGCACCTCTAAACTCTAGCCCAACCACTTCTCACTACTCTTCCTATCCTTCTATGGTGAACTCATCCACATCTATCCAACCCAGCAAAATGACTAACTCCTACACCATGTCCAATCATATCCTATCGTAATTAACCCAATTAGCCAAATGCAGGCCAACCTAGGCTATTTGTTGAACCCGATAGGAGATAATCCAAATAATCAGCCAAATGCCGTAAATTATTTACTAGAGATTTATCATGGCACAAATAGACTAAATCCAGAAAATTGTAATTTTTCTTATTTATCTTGCATTTAATTAATTTCCTTTAAGCTTCCAAGGGCTACTAGTTTTAACATGAACTACCCTAAGTACTCATACAAGATTCCTAACAAAATTATGATAAATATTATGTTAACTCAGTAATGTAAATCCAAGGTATCATAATTTTTATAGCATCTAAGGGGCCTTAAAAATATTTTAGAAATAATTTGTATCTTTCATTATTAATGAATTAAGTACAAAAAATTGTCATCCAAAAATTATGAATTAATTATATTGAGCTAATACAGCTCTAAAAACATCATTGGCAAAGTTTCATAATTTTTCAGTAGGGATTGAACTCTGAATAAAATAATTATCAAAACTCTCATTATTATGGACTTGTAAGGAAAGTACTGTAATCAACCCTCTAAAATTTTTGAATAAATTCCTACAAGCATATTTGGGCCTGAAATCATCTGTGCCTAAGTCTCATAATTTTTCAACAGATATATCATCTATGATTAATTTTATACCACCAAAGCGCTTTTTAACATTTGTGCATGATGTACTAGATTTGATCAATCAAAAATTATACTAAAAATCAGAGACAACAATTTTAACCTAATACATTCACTGCCAAAGTTTCATGGGGTTTTAATGAACATAATGATTTTTAATAAATAAAACATTATTTAGGGCTATATCATACCTAACAAATGAAGTACAAAACATATTGCTCATAAATTTCCAGTAAAATTACTAAGGGTTCTTTCTAATTTAAAACTCATGATTCTTAAGTTTCACACTCTTTTGATGAGTTATATTGGCTTGTGTTATACAAAGGTGATTCTACCCTAACACTAGGGTTGGGGTTTTGAGGTATTTACCTACCCCAAAATTCTCTAAGACTCCTTCCAGAGGGCTTAGGTTACAATACCTTCAACTCTACTAAGTTACAAGGTCATACAAGGGTATTTGCCCTTATGCCCTTCACATCACCCAAAAGCCCTTCCTTAGGGTTTGGGTTTGAACCCTTGGTTAAATCAACGCTTAATCACACCATTTTCCTTAAAAGGATGACATTGGTCATACTAAGTCAGTGTCCAAAACCCCAACCTCTGTTGAGGTGAGTTGACCACTCCAAACCCATGGTGCACTTTTTAATCAAAAAAACCTCCTTAAGGCCAAACTAGGGTTTGGTGATTCCCTAACTAAAACTCATCCAAATGAGTTGAAATTTTGTACAGAGCTAGGAACTAATACCAGGGACCACTCACCAAAATTTGGGAGGGTTTTGAGGTCATTAGACCACTTAAATAAAATATCGTAGCATTATTAAATAAAAATAAAAACTTGAAGCAAGGTATCTCCAAAAAAATCCTATTTTTAGACAAACCCCAGGTATAGCTAGGTTAGACCACCTGCCCAAATTTCAAGTCATTTGGACAAGGGATGAAGGGTGGGCATCCATTTAAATCTCAGGACAGCCCTAGGTATAGGTCCCACCAAAATGAGTGTCCTGGTCCAACCAAAGGTCCAAATTGGTCCTAATTAATTTTGAATTAAAGTAGACACTTAGGGCTACAAAGTTAATGTTGGTGACTTTTTCATTAGAGGGGCCTAAGTATTTTATTTATTTAATTTAAAGTAACCCGAAATCTGTGACAAAAAAATTAAATAAAACTAATTAATAAATTCTATAACACTAATCCTAAAGCATGAAACTGACGGAATCGGTTCATCCTCAAGCTTCAGCCAACGGCCCAGATTTGCCCGTCCTGGGCTGACTTGTGGGCTGGTTTCCCGGCCACCCGTCCACTTCTCTGGTCGGCCACCGCCACCACCTCCTTCGTGGATGTGGGGGCTACCCTCAGCCGGCGGCACGACCGCCGGAGACGCCTATTCCGGCGATTCTACCAAGCTAAATTTTGGCTGAAAACCATGAAAACTTCGATTTGGATCGGGCTCAATTGAGCCCGAACCTTGGCCGTAGTGATTGCTATGAACTATCCATGGGAAAAAAGAGGAGGAGGACTTTTCCGGGGGCCTGAAGGCGAGAGGAGCAGCGGGACACCATGGACGACGGCGGCGGCGCTTGGCTTCTGGAACAGCACAGTGGGACGGCTTGCTCGTTCCAGGTGAGAGTTCAAAAACGCTTCCCTCTGCCCACTGATGATGTTTAAATGGTCAATTGGGGAGGGCGGGACGGCTAGTTCTTCAATGCCCATCAAAGCACCATTAAAGACATGGGCTTGGGTTGAGAGGAGGGGGCTAAACCTACCATCTTGTGGTCGGGAAACGGCTGGAATCAACTCCTATTACCTAGAGGAGTTGATTGCAGCCATAAAGGGTGGTTGTTGGCGTCCTTTGGCTGATTCCCACACCATTCCTCCACTTCCCAATTCTCTCTCTCCACCATTATCATGATATGAAGCTCCTTTCTCTCTCCTAGTCACCAAGTTGACTGGTCAACTCCATAGGATATGTGCAACCAATTTAATCATAATAATTATGAAAAATATAGTTAGCCTAAGGGGAAAAATGGTTTGAGCTTTGGTTAATTGGGCTAATTTCATCTATTTCAAGGATTGAGTTGACCTTGGTCAAATTGACCATTTGGGTTGACCCTAATGAGCCATTGGTGACCCATTGGATTCCCCTAAGGTCTAGGTTGGGTTGGGTAGGGTTGACTTGGCACCTTGGAGGTCACTTGACCCTTAGTAAGGGCACTTTGACCACTTTGGGGCTAGAGTTGACTTGGGTCAACTTGGCCTCTAGGACTGAACCCAATGTGTCCTTGGTGACCCATTGACACCTATTTAGGTCTAGGAAGGCCTGGGAAGGGATGGTTGGGCATATTTGAGGCCAACTACCCTTAGTTAGGACACATTGCCCAATTTAGGCCTTCGGTGGTCCTAGATAAAATTGGCCATTTTGGGTCGACTCTAATGGACCCTTAAGGCACTAGTGGACCCTTTAATAGACTAGTGATGTTGTGGTGGGGTCATGGAGTCCTGGTGAAGCTCTAAGTTCAATCCCTAGGTTTGGTGATTAGGTTGTGTCATTGGCAGACCAAAGTGATTCTCACCTTGTCCTTTGATTACCTGGCCCTTTTTAGCTTCCTAGGGTTTTATCATGACCTAGTCATGACTCAAAACTATTCTTAGGGGTCTAGTTGTAAATGGGATGTTACAAATCCCAATAAACAAAACAAAGATTTCAACCCTGAAATCAAGGTTATGCCTACGAGGGCTCCTATCGAAGAAAAGAAGCTTGTAACATCCCATGAGAAGTGAAAGATTATATCACGACACCATATTTGCTAAGTGTGGTTTAAAGGGAAGCTCAAATATATGACTAATTCACCCAATTGGCAAAGTCTAGACCCCAATAAATAAAAGGTTAGACTCTTGAAACTCCAGTCCTACTAGTTTAAAACAGGAAGGTAAATCGAACATCCTGAGAGGTTGTGAGGTATACCTGGCTGAACAGCTCCAGATACTTTTGTCGCATCAGGTCCTCTGGTTCCCAGGTATGCTCCTCCTGGCCATGGTTCCTCCACAGGACTTTGACTAACGGAACCTTCTTGCGACGCAAGATCCATACTCCTCTATCATCGACCCAAATCGACTACAAGTGAACTTATCGGTTTGAAGCTACCGGCCCATCTGTGGTCGAAATTTGCTGCTCCGGGGGGAGTAGAGCCCTCCTAAGTGAAGAAATGTGGAACACGACGTGTAAGCCTGCCAATTCCGGTGGGAACTCTAGCCTGTAAGCTAGGGGACCGACCCGCTCCAGGATCCTGTAAGGGCCCATATACCTCGGGCTGAGCTTCTTCTTCTGACCACGCACCCATGAAACTCCGTGCATGGGCCAGATCTCTAAGAAAACCTGGTTTCCCACCTGAAACTCTACCTAACGGTGTCGGGCGTCGTAGTACTTAGCCTGTTCGCTTTGCGCTTCCAGCATTCTATCCCGTATCAGTCTCACCCGAGCCTCGATGTCTTCGACAAAATTCGATCCCAACACCTTCGGATCCTCGTCCTGAATCCATGAAAGCGGAGTCCTACATCACCTTCCGTACAAGGCTTCATAAGGAGCCATCTTTATGCTGGACTGGTCGCTGTTGTTATAGGAGAACTCGACTAGTGGTAAAAGCTTCTCCCAAGGTTTGTTTCGAATCAAAATTCATATCCTTAGGAGGTCCTCCAATGTCCAGGTTGTGCGTTCCGTCTGCCCATTCGTCTGGAGATGAAAAGCTGTGCTGAAGGTCAGTCACATGCCTAAGTAAGTCTTCACGGATCTCCACTCCCTGGATATGAACCGACCATCCCAATCCTACACGATCATCCTGGCCACCCCGTGGTAACGAATGAACTGCTCTACGAATCTCCGCACCAGTACCCCCAACCGATTCATCTTTTCTGATCGGAATGAATCTAGACACCTTCGTCAGCCGATCGACGATGACCCAAATCGAATCGTTTCCCGTCCGTGATCGGGGGAGGCCATGAATGAAATCCATCGCGATGTCCTCAAACTTCCACTCAGGCACCGGAAGTGGCAGTAGCAATCTTGCGGGGTTACTGCATTCCGCCTTCACCAGCTGGCATGCCTCGTAATGAGTCACGAAGTATGTTATGTCCTTCTTCATCCCTGGCTAAAACATCGTTTTCTTCAAGTTTGCCGTCATCTTGGGGATCCCCGGGTGTATGGAATATCTGCTACAATGTGCCTCCTCCATGATGTACTCCTGAATCTGGCCTCCTGCGGGTATATAGACCCTGCCTCTAAAACAAAGCAATCCATCTCTCAGTGAATAATTTCCCGTCGAACCTCCTCCAAGGCTTAGAATATCGGCTCTGCCCATGCCTATGTCCTCTGTCTGTCCCGGATACGGCCCTGAATATCATCTATGGCAACCATCGATGCTCGATACTCCATATAAAGTTCTGGATCATTCTCGGACACTAGGGATATCTGCATATCTCTGAAATACCAGAATAGCTCCATGGACATCAGATGTGGTCCTTTCCCTGAGGTACCTCCTCTTTGGCTCAAAGCATCTGCCACCACACGTTCACCTTCCCGGGATGGTAGTGCATGATATATTGGTAATCTGACAGGAACTCCACCCAACGTCTCTGTCTGATGTTGTGTTCCTTCTGCGTGTCCACATATCTCAAATTCTTATGATCAGAGAAGATGTCACAGTGAACTCCGTAGAGGTAGTGTCGCCAAATCTTCAGAGCAAAGATCACTGCACCCATCTCAAGATCATGGACCGGATAGTTCTTCTCATGTATCTTCAGCTGTCGGAAGGCGTAGGAAATTACGTGCCTGTTCTGCATCAAAACATCACCCATCCCCTGGTAGGAGGCATCCATGTACACCTGGAATCCCTCCCTTCCCGATAGAAGAACGAGAATGGGAGCTGAGGTAAGCTGACCTTTCAACTCCACAAAGGCCGCCTCGCCCTGTTGCGTCCAAATGAAAGGGGATTCCTTCTTCAACAGGGATGTAAGAGTGAGTGCAATCCGGGAAAATCTTTCGACGAACTTCCGGTAATATCCGGCAAGTCCCAGGAAGCTCCGTACATCCGTGGCTGTCTTCAACGGTGGCCAATCATGAACTGCCCGAATCTTGGTCGGGTCTACTGCCAACCCAGCACCATTGATAATATGACCTAAGAAGGCCACCTCCTTTAACCAAAACTGGCATTTGCTGAACTTCGCGTGCAGCTGGTTCTCTCGTAGCCTCTCTAAAGTCAACGTCAGGTGTCGTGTATGCTCCTCCTCCGTCCTTGAGTACATGAGGATGTTATCAATAAATACGATGACGAATACATCCAAATACTCCTCGAATACCCTGTTTATGAGGCTTGTAAATGCTGACGGCGCATTTGTGAGCCTAAAGGGCATCACTGTAATCTCAAACAGTCTGTACTTACTACTTAAGGTGGTCTTCGGAATGTCCTCCTCTCAAATTTGTAGCTGGTAAAAACCTGACCTCAAGTCAAGTTTCGAGAAGAAATGCGCTCCTTCCAGTTGATCGAACAACTCGTCAATCCGTGGCAGTGGGTATGTATTCCAGACCATCAGTCTGTTCAGCGCTCGATAATCAATACAAAAGCGGAGACTTTCATCCTTCTTCTTGACGAATAGCTCCGGGGCCCCCGGCACAAGCTGTATCTGGAAGTCCTGCTCTCGGTACGGAGGTAGTCCTGACATTTTCTCTGGGAAGACGTCAGCAAAATCTCGCACCACCGGGATATCTGTCATTGATTCCTTGACCTCTGCCATCTCAAATAAAATCTGATAAACCTCATCTCCCTTTAGATGTGCCTTAACGGCCTGTACTGAAGATAAGAGTATACGAGAGGCAGGTCTTATACCTTCGATGACAATGAAAGAGTCCCCGTGCCTCACGGTGATCCTCTTTGCTTGGCAATCAATCTAGGCCATGTTCCAGTGCAGCCATACCATGCCCAGGATCAAGTCGTAGTCTGTCAACTTCAAAAGCATTGCTGGAGCCTCAAACGCCTTTCCACCGATTTCTACCACCATGTTGCAGTTGTCAGAGGTAAGGAGTTCAGATCCATCTGGTAGTCGCACCCTCATCTCCGAGCTCATGAATCGCTCCACGACTTTCAATCCTTCTACAAACGTCTCCGACACGAAGGAGTGAGAAGCTCCGGTATCAAAAAGCTTGCGGGAAGGCTTGCTGCTGATGAAGACTATACCTGGGGTGGTTAAATGTCTTAAGATTCTATAACGAGTTTTCTTTCCTATTTATTCTATCTGGTGTAGTTCTACAAATTTTTCAACTGAGAAAGGGGAATTCTTTTTAAACAATTGAACATCTCAGCGTACCTACTATGAACTGCTCTGGGTTCTGAGGCTGCGCAAGGTCCAAAGCATACACCTGCTCCATTTCTTATCTACGATCCCCCCTGGTATCCACGTCCTGGGCTACGACCTCGGCCTCAAAAATACTGCACTGGTTGGGTAGCCGGTAAAGCTGGTGGTGGTTCCCTTCTCATAGGGCAATTTTTGCGGATGTGCCCAACCTTATGGCAGTGGAAGCACTCTGGCGGGAGATATGCCATTCCCCCGGGTCTCTGCCCTCCCGTGTCTGAAGAGGTGGTGGAGCAACCACCACTGGCTCCCTTGTTTCCTGTCTTGCCTCCTGACGAGGCTGGTCCTCGACCCTTCTCCCGTCCGTGATACAGGCTCGTCTCTGATCATTCCTTGCTCCCCGACCCAGATCCTTCGCTGGCCGTTTTCGGCCCCGAGTAGCTTACCAATCAGCCTCTATCCTCTTGGCCATCTCTAACATCCGAGGTATTGGCCCGTCAGATATGAACAGAAGGGCCTCCTTCAAGTCCTCCCGCAGGCCCTTATAGAACCTCTTGATGTATCCTACCTCATCCAGCTGATAGGAGTCCGCAAACCGGGCTAAATGGTTGAACTCTCGTTGGTATTCTACCACTGTCTTATTGCCCTGCTTTAGCTGAAGGAACCTATCCTCCAGCTCATCCTTAGCTGATTGTGGAACAAAATGCTCCAGTAACGCGGCCCTGAACTCCTCCCAAGTAATCTCTGCAATTTCCATATTCGCAAAAGTTGTGTCCAGCGATGTCTTACACCATCTCTTGGCGTGAGACTCCAAGCAAGAGACCACCAATGGAACCCTCTCCTCCCAGGGGAACCGTATCCCGGTCAACATCTCGTACATAATGTCCAGCCATTCTTCCGTCCGAACGGCTGACTCTGTCCCTAAGTAGGATGGGGGAGAGAGTCCTTGTAATATGCTCTGCCAGTTGGACCCCGGGTTTGGCTGCGGAGTCGGAACCTGCTGGGCCCTGAAAGCCTCCAAAATGGCTGTCAGAGTCTGCCCCATCTTTGACTGTAGGAATGGAGTGGGGACCGGGGGAGGTGGTGCAACATTCGGAGTCTTCTGGGCTCCGCCCTGTGGTGTAGGCTGTGTAGGAGGCTGCATATCAAAAACCATCTGTAAGCAATTGACTCAAGCCTAATTAGCAGTGGACAATTACATGTGATCCCCACATGGGCACACCACACTTCCGCTGCTTAGTTTCTCCCCAAACTAAACCTACGTGGGGGTGACCCAGGGATTTGTGGACTGGTACTTTTCTGATCGAGGTTGCGCTGATACCACTTGTAAGACCCAATTTTTTTTCTTTCTAAACACTGGGGTCTTAGGCCAAGAACCGTCGCTTTGCGGCGATACCTTCACGCCCTGAAGGGTCATCACCGCGAAACGCCGATTCTGCCGGCCGATTCGATCACAGAAAAGCAACAAAAGTAGAGTAGACACAAGTGGGGTAAAAACTCTAACCAAAAGTCCACAATAAAATAACATCAGAGTAATAATATCTCGATGAAGGGAGAGTCCACAAAATAAAAATATACTGAAAATAAGGGGCTTAAGCCCGATACATTAAATCCTCACTACATAGTCAATCAAGGTGAAGCAAAATAAAACACTACTAAGGTCAGGGACTCACAGACTTAGCTGTCTGAACTCCTGAGCTAGACTGCCCTATCTTGAAACGGGCCGACCTCCGGGGCTGCGCCTCTATGCTGAGCTCCACGATCCCCTAAATGATGTGGTATGAAAACCGTTAGTCTATAAGACTAAGTCCTATCATCCCCCACCCCTTCCACCATGGACCCTAGGCACCGAGCGGAGAGGAAGAAAGGGGAGGACTTGAAGGTGGAGAGTAATCAAGAAACAGATGACGGCGGACCTATACTAGCAATTTTATAGTACATGTGGCAGTAAAGTAAAGTATGAAAAGTAACCTTAAATTATGTGCGAAAACGCATAAGCCAAGGGATCTTCTGTTGGGCTCCCATCATATAAAGAGTCCCATACAAATTTATACGTTGGGGTGTCGGTTATTAACAACAATATATATATAAAGAATTTGACCTTAATTTATAAAATTGGCCACACAAGCTTATAGACCAAGGGGTCGTTTTGCAAGTGCCATTGTGTAAGCGTCAAATACCACTTATACAATAGGTGACAGGGGTTATATGCAATGATTATGCTATGACATACTAGTGGGTATGAATATGAAAATGCAAGTGCAACTCACCCACCCGACTTTGTGTACACAGACCTTTAGTTCCCCTTTTCTAGAGCCATAACCTCCCAGGATACCTCCGTAGTGGCAGACGGAAGCGGTGGGTTGGGCCTCGCCCAACTATAAACCAGTAAAGCCCACTACCGGTCAGACCTATCGTACGCCTCTACGCTTGGTGCACGAAGCGGACTCCTGCGTACTCTTGCAGGCTGGCGCACCGAACTTCGGTTGGCTAAGTGCTAACCACACTTATCGAGTCAGCGTATTGGTGTCGGTGTATTGACCCTCCAATACCGAAGACCCAGCACCTTAACTTTTTTTTCTTTATGCACATGCAATATTTAACGTGTCTAACAACCGAGCCAAAGATCTGCGGATCAAACTGTCCGACTCAAAACTAACCGAGTCGAAGCCCTCCGGACCAAACTGTCCCTCTCAAAACTAACCGAGCTGAATCTCCCAACAATCTTTCTGTGCTAATAGTGTTTGTGAAATGTGGAACCCTAATTACTAAGTTACTCTTTCTGTTTGTAAATAAAGTTTACGTTAACCCAGGACTGCCCCCGACATACCCCGTGAAGGGCTCTCAAAGGCCACTAGGAACTATGATGGTAGTTGAAGCCCATCGTTCCCTTTCGCAAGACACTTATTGTTATTGATTGATTCCCTTTTACCCATTCCCTTCTCATATTACAGTAGGCTAATCCTAGGGTGATTTTGACTCTTCCTCTCCTCAGGGAACACGATCTTTCGTCGAACTCGAGCACCTCAAAACTCTAGCCCAACCACTTCTCACTACTCTTCATATCCTTCTATGGTGAACTCATCCACATCTATCCAACCCAGCAAAATGACTAACTCCTACACTATGTCCAATCATATCCTATCGCAATTAACCCAATTAGCCAAATGCAGGCCAACCTACGCTATATGTCGAACCAGATAGGAGATAATCCCAATAATCATCCAAATGCCCTAAATTATTTACTGGAAACTTATCATGGCACAAATAGAATAAATCCAGAAAATTCTAATTTCCTAATTTATCTGGCATTTAATTAATTTCCTTAAAGCTTCCAAGTGCTACCAGTTTGAACATGAACTACCCTAAGTACTCATGCAAGATGCCTAAAAAAATTATGATAAATATTAGTCTAACTTAGTAAAGTAAATCCAAGGTATCATAATTTTTTTATCAACTAAGGGGCCTTAAAACTATTTTAGAATTAATTTTTATCTTTCATTATTAATGAATCAAGTACAGAAAATTGTCATCCAAAAATTATGAATTAATTATATTGAGCTAATACCACTTTAAAAATATTATTGGCCAAGTTTCATAATTTTTCAGCAGGGATTAAACTCTGAATAAAATAATTATCAAAAATCTCAATATTATGGACTTATAAGGAAAGTACTGTAATTAACTCTCTAAAAATTATGAATAAATTCCTATAAGCATATTCTTGTCTGAAATCATCTGTTCCTAAGTATCATAATTTTTCAACAGATATATCATCTATGATTAATTTATAGCACCAAAGCCCCTTTTTTACATTTGTGCATGATGTACTAGATTTGATCAATCAAAAATTATACAAAAAATCAGGGGCGACAATTTTAACCTAATACATTCACTACCAAAGTTTCATGGGGTTTTAATGAACATAATGATTTTTAATAAATAAAACATTATTTAGGGCTATATCATACCTAACAAAAGATGTACCAAAAATATTGCTCATAAAATTCCAGTAAAATTACTAAGGGTTCTTTCTACTTTAGAACTCATGCTGCTTAAGTTTCACACCCTTTTGATGAGTTATATTGGCTTATGTTATACAAAGGTTATTCTACCCTAACACTAGGGTTGGGGTTTTGAGGTATCTAACTACCCCAAAATTCTCTAAGATTCCTTCCAGAGGGCTTATGTTACACTACCTTAAACTCTACTAAGTTACAAGGTCATACAAGGGTATTTGCCCTTATGCCCTTCACATCACCCAAAAGCCCTTCCTTAGGGTTTGAGTTTGAACCCTAGGGTAAATCAACCCTAAATCACACCATTTTCATTAAAAGGATGACATTGGTCATACTAAGTCAGTGTCCAAAACCCCAGCCTCTGTTGAGGTGAGTTGACCACTACAAACCCATGGTGCACTTTTTAATCAAAAACACCTCCTTAAGGCCAAACTAGGGTTTGGTGATTCCCTAACTAAAACCCATCCAAATGAGTTGAAATTTTGTATAGAGCTAGGAACTAATACCAGGGACCACTCACCAAAATTTGGGAGGGTTCGGAGGTCATTAGACCACTTAATTAAAATACCCTAGCATTATTAAATAAAAATAAAAACTTTAGGCAAGGTGTCTAAAAAAATCCTATTTTTAGACAGACCCCAGGTATAGCTATGTTAGACCACCTGCCCAAATTTCATGTCATTTGGAAAAGGGATAAAGGGTGGGAATCAATTTGAATCTCAGGACAACCCTAGGTACAGTTCCCACCAAAATGGGTGTCCTGGTCAAACTGGAGGTCCAAATTGGTCCAAATAAATTTTGGATGAAATTAGACCCTTGGGGCTACAAAGTTCATGTTGGTTACTTTTTCATCAGAGAGGCCTATGTATTTTATTTATTTAATTTAAAGTAACCCAAAATCTGTGATAGAAAAATTAAATAAAACTAATTAATAAATTCTATAGCACTAATTCTAAAGCATGAAACTGACGGAATCGGTTCATCCTCAAGCTTCAGCCGATGGTTCAGATTTGCCTGTCCTAGGCTGACTTGCAGGCTGGTTTCCCGGCCACCCGTCCACTTCCCCGGCCGGCCACCGCCACCACCTCTTTCGTGGATGTGGTGGCTACCCTCAACCGGCGGCACGGCCGCCGGAGACGCCTATTCTAGCGATTCTACCAAGCTAACTTATGGCCAAAAACCATGAAAACATCGATTTGGATCGGGCTCAATTGAGCCCGAACCTTGGACCTAGTGATTGCTATGAACTATCCATGGGAAAAGAAGTGGAGGAAGACCTTTTCGGTGGCCTGAAGGCGAGAGGAGCGGCGGGACACCATGGACGATGGCGGCGGTACTCGGCTTCTACAACAGCACAGTGGGACGGCTTGCTCCTTCTAGGTGAGAGTTCGAAAATGCTTCCCTCTGCCCACTGATGATGTTTAAATGGTCAATTGGGGAGGGGGAAGTTGGTTCTTCAATGCCCATCAAAGCACCATTAAAGAAATGGGCGCGGGTTCAGAGGAGGGGGCTAAACCTACGTCTTGGTGGTCGAGAAACGGCTGGAATCAACTCCTATTCTTTAGAGGAGTTGATTGCTGCCATAAAGGGTGGCTGTTGGCCTCCTTTGGCCGATTCCCACACCATTTCTCCTCTTCCCAATTCTCTTTCTCCACCATTATCATGAAATGAAGCTCCTTTCTCTCTCCTAGTCACCAAGTTGACTGGTCAACTCCATAGGATATGTGCAGCCAATTTAATCATAATAATTATGAAAAATATAGTTAGCCTAAGGGGAAAAATGGTTTGAGCTTGGGTTAGCCCAATTAGGCTAATTTGATCTATATCAAGGATTGAGTTGACCTTGGTCAAATTGACCATTTGGGTTGACCCTAATAAGTCATTGGTGACCCATTGGATTCCCCTATGGTCTAGGTAGGGTTGGTTAGGGTTGACTTGGCACCTTGGAGGTCACTTGACCCTTGGTAATGACACTTTGACTACTTTGGGGCTAGAGTTGACTTGGGTCAACTTGGCCGCTAGGACTGAACCCAATGTATCTTTGGTGACCCATTGACACTACTTTAAGTCTAGGAAGGCCTGGGCAGGGTTGGTTGGGCACATTTTAGGCAAACTGCACTTAGTTAGGACACCTTGGCCAATTTAGGCCTTTGGTGGTCCTAGGTCAAATTGGCCATTTTGGGTCGACTCTAATGGACCCTTAAGGCACTAGAGGCCCCTCTAATAGTCTAGTGATGTTGTAGTGGGGCCATGGAGTTCTGGTGAAGCCCTAAGGTCAATCCCTAGGTTTGGTGATGAGGTTGTGTCATTGGTAGACCAAAGTGATTCTCACCTTGGCCTTTGATTACCTGGCCCTTTTTAGCTTCCTAGGATTTTGTCATGACCTAGTCATGAACCAAAACCATTCTTAGGAGTCTAGTTGGAAATGGGATGTTACACCATATCCGAGTGAGAAGGAGTGTAGCTGGCCGATTCCAAAAGATTGAGGCAAGTGATGCTCTTTCATCTTTGTCAAGACATATTCTCTATTTGCTTGTTAGCTTTATCCCTCTTTTTGCTTAGATCCATGGTGTACTCTAGGTTTTGGCCATAGTTATATTGCTGTTAGTGTAGAGAAGCTTCAACTAGTCCAAATTGTTTTAGAGAGAAAATGTCTGATTGGGTTTGTTTTCGTATGGCTCTGGCTGGATAGGATAAGTTAAGTCTGTATCAGGATAGTTAGCAATAGCAGGTTTTCATTCCAGCTAATCGATGCAAATAAGAGAAAATATTATGATTTTGGGCTAGTTGTTGTGGTATAGCATGGTCAGTTTGAGGTGAACAATTTTTCTGCCAGGTCTCTGCCACTTGGAGTTGAGTGTATCTTAGTATAGAAGTCCAGTTTTTAGGCTACGTGTAAAAGCGTTGAGTGTGGTGGACACACTCAACGCCTAGCTGCTTTGGTCTGGAGTCTAAGTAATTAGCGTTGACAGTGTTGAGTGAGGTGAACTCACTCAACGCCGTCTGATAAGGTTGTTTAGCAAAGTCTTTTAGCGTTGAGTGGGGTCAGCTCACTCAATGCCGTCACAGTTTAAAAACCTTTAGTGCATAGTATACACTCAACGCCTTTCTGTAAGTATTTTAAGTTAAGTCATAAGCATTGATAGCATTGAGTGAGTTGAACTCACTCAACGCCGTCTATTTAGCCAGTATTTTAAGTAAAAAGCGTTGAAAGCGTTGAGTGGGGTGAGCTCACTCAACGTCGTCTGCCTTGATAGTTTTTTCTAAGTCTTTTGGCGTTGAGTGAGTTGAGCTCACTCAACGCCATCTTGCAAGTCAGACTTTTGTAAGTCTTTTGACGTTGAGTGAGTTGAGCTCACTGAACGCCGTCTAGCAAGTCAAGCTTTTCTAAGTCTTTTGGCATTGAGTGAATTGGGCTCACTCAACGTCGTCTACTTAGCTTGGTAGTTTAAGTCAAAAACATTAAGTGTGGGGAGCTCACTCAACGCCTTTAGCTGTTTAGCGTTGGCAGCATTGAGTGTGGTGATAACACTCAACGCCTTGGTCTATTTTAGATGTTAAGTCAAAAGCATTGAGTGTGGTGAACTCACTCAACGCCTTAGTTTGGTTTGTTGCTAAGTAAGAAAGTGTTGAGTGAGGTGAGCTCACTCAATGCCTCCTTCTATTTTTCTGCTAAGTGAAATTGCATTGAGTGTGGTAAGCTCACTCAACGCCATTTCTTTGTTTTACAGTTAAAGCAAATAGCGTTGAGTGTGGTAAGCTCACTAAACGCCTTTTCTCTATTGAGTTATTAAGGCAAAAGCGTTGAGTGTGGTGAGCTCACTCAACGCCCTTTTGTTGGCTTTACTGTTTTAAGAGAGAAAGTGTTGACAGCATTGAGTGAGCTGAACTCACTCAATGCCGTCAGCTGTTTGTGCAGCTAAGTGTTTTAGCTGTTTGTTTTAGATTTAATGGGGTTCAGCTTGGTTTTAAGTAGATATTGAACCTGGTTCTTATAATTAAGGGGTGTAGTTGGACTGATGCCGCCACCACAGTACCTTGGGTTGAGTTGGACTGATGCCGCCGCCCCCTCTTTTCTTGTCTTGCTAGACAATTGGACTGTTTGGTTGAGTTGGACAGATGCCGCCGCCACAGTACCTCTGGAAAGATTTCGGTCTGATGGTCCAGGTTGGGTATTGTTACCACCGGCTCAGGCCCTTTTCCTCTAGTGTTAATGCTTCTTTTGATCCTAAATCTCTGTTTAGATTTTTGTTATCCTGCTAATTTTACTTTCTTATATTCTAGAAGCTTGGCTTCATTTTCGCACTTGGTGCAATTTTGTTTACTATATTTGATGAGTACATTACCTTTTGCTGTCGAATTTTAATCCATTTGCTGAGTATATCAACATCTTTTTGTAGGGTTTTGGTAAATCCCTTGTGTTGATGCACGAAATGCGACGGGGAAAACGAGCACCACCAGCTAACCGTTCGAGCACTGGGGAAGGAATGGGGAAAAGACTGTCGGCTAGTCGGTTACTAGCGGCTAGGAATGGCGGGTAAAACCGGGCAGAGAAAGGAGAGAAAGGGCCGCTACCAGCGGCAACACCAGAGTTCGCCCGCCGCGGCCTGAATGCCTCTCCTGCGGCAGGCTTTCCTTTTATAAGAAAATAAGCGGTTACACTTAGCGAAGAAGAAAGAAAGGAGGAAGCCGGCCGGACAATAGACCGCAAAGGACTAGAATCGAGGCCGCAGCTCTTAACAAGCGAGCTCTTGGACTCGAGTCAGCGTGCTTTGGGTGTACTCCCGCCCCCTATTTATAGGCTTGGGGGCCTGCCCAAACGGGCAGGGCTAAAATTACCGGCTGCCCGAGGTACAAGAGAGTCGGGCAGCGGTGACGGGAATCGAAAAGAAGAAAAGCCAAGAGACAGGCCGAACGGCCTAACGACCTTCTTCTGCCGAGCTGCAGGACTCGGCCTCTGGGCAGGCTGATCTGGACCTCCTCTGACGACGACCTGGGGCACAGGTCGCGCAGCTTGGGCAATGACAGGCCGACCCTTAGATGACGGCTGGACCGGAACTGGCGGCTGTCTGACGTAGAGGCCGCCCGGCTTGTCTGACAATAAGCCGGCTAGCTGATAACGGCGGCTAGAATGCACAAGCCGCCCGGACTTGAAAACCTGGAGAACTAGTCGCGGATTCCGGGTTAACAACGGACTTTTCTATAAATGATGGTTTTGATTTCTCATGGCGTGATGTTGCGTGGTTGAACGATTTATTTTCTCGGATAATTAGCCATTGTATTAATCCGACGATTTGAAGACTTATGCTCGCGCGATTACCATTTATAAGGAAAAACAATCGTAAGAACTCTCATATCAAACCTGCGAATTTTATTTGAATAAGAAAAATGATACAAAAATTCCCTTATTTCATCTGCGGCTAGCAACATCACTACCCGCGCGAATTTCATTAGAAAAATGATACAAGAATTCCCATACTTCATCTGCGGCTAGCAACATCATTACCCGCGCGAATTTCATAAGAAAAATGATACAAGAATTCCCATATTTCATCTGCGGCTAGCAACATCATTACCCGTGCGAACTTCATAAGAATAAATGATACAAGAATTCCCATATTTCATCTGCGGCTAGCAACATCATTACCTGCGCGAATTTCATAAGAAAAATTATACAAGAATTCCCATATTTCATCTGCGGCTAGCAACATCACTATCCGCGCGAATTTCATAAGAAAAATGATACAAGAATTCCCATATTTCATTTGCGGCTAGCAACATCATTACCTATGCGAATTTCATAAGAAAAATGATACAAGAATTCCCATATTTCATCTGCGGCTAGCAACATCACTATCCGCACGAATTTCATTATTTGAGAATAGCCTAGGTCATGCGCCGGTCCGCTATTGTTGACTTATCCCTGGTCTGAGAGCAAATCTGTAAATCTTGCCCTGCGGTTAACTGAGTCTTATGTTGTCGCGCGGTCGTGCGAATAAACCTGATATTAGAAAAGAAGGGAGGTGTGCCGATTACCACGGCCTAGATTGATCATCAAGGATGAGGCTGGTGGGTGCTGAGACTCGCACCATCTCATCTCAAGGAGGATCAATAAAAACGTGATAATATCCCTTATGACGCATGGTAGAATGCCAGCTGGTGGTGTGTTAATATCCCTCCTGATATGCAGAGGTGGTGTGTTAGAATGCCAGCTGGGATTCGACGTCTAGAAGCCCTCCGCACGAGAATCTGCAAGCTCCCACTACACGGTGCGAAAACTCCCCGCTACACGTGGTCTTGGTGGAATTACGCTAATGACAACGATTCTCGCGGGGGATCAAGCTAAACTCGGCGGTGTTACCTCGAGTTTATCATTTCTTAACTTGAGGCTTGAAAACAAATACCTTGCGCTTTGTTTTAAGAATAAAATTGTTTCAGATCATCCCCGCTCCAAGTATGGGTGATATCCTCCCCTTCATACGTTTGTAATCTATAAGCTCCTTTTTTCAAGACTTCTTTTATGATATAAGGTCCGGTCCAGTTGGGATTCAATTTTCCGACCGAGCTATTTCTTGCTGCTGCGTCTACCTTTTTTAGAACTAAATCTCCCACCTGAAATTGCTTAACCCTTACTTTCTGATCGAAATATAATGATGTTCGCCTTTTTACTTCTTCCTGCCTGATGGTAGCCTCATCTCGGAGTTCCTCGATGTGGTCTAGGCAATATCTCATCTTTTCGTCATTTCTTTCCAGCCAATCTTCCCAGTTTTGCCTAGCCAGTAAGACCCTGGGTGTTGATACTTCAAATTCTATTGGGATGAGGGCCTCTGACCCATGCGAGAGCTTGAACGGAGTTTCTCCTGTGGAGCTGGAAGGTGTAGTCCTTAGGGCCCATAATACTAAAGGGAGTTGATCAGCGCAGCTGTTCTTTAGACTCTGAACTCTTTTCTTCGATCAGTAAGTTTAGAATTCGCTTGTTGGCCGCCTCTACGTGGCCGTTGCTCCGGGGATGATGTACTGAGGAAAATCGGAGGTCGATTCCTGCTTTTCCGCAAAAATCAGTCATTTCTGCGTTATTGAACTGAGGCCCATTATCCGTGATAATCGCCATAGGAACTCCGTGCCTACAAATTATATCACCCCAAATAAAGTTTTTAACTATTTGAGTTGTAGTCCTTGCTAGTGCCTTGGCCTCAATCCACTTAGTGAAGTAATCAATCATAACCAAGATGAAGCGTCGCTGACTGCTTGCCATCGGGAATGGCCCGATGAGATCCATTCCACAAATTGCGAACGGCCAAGGTGCCGTGATTGAACAAAGTTGCCGAGCAGGCTGGAGCTGAAGTGGTGCAAATTTCTGGCATTGAATACATCTCTTGGCATATATCTCTGCGTCTCTCCTCATTGTTGGCCAAAAATAACCCTGACGCAAGATTCGTTGTTCTAAGGTTCTGGCTCCAGAGTGGCTACCACATTCTCCTGAATGGATATCTTGAAGAATCATGGGGACTTCTTCTTCTGTGACGCATCTTGCCATAGGTGAGATGAAAGTTCTTCTGTAAAGTATTCCGGAAATCAGGTTGTAATATGCTGCCTTAATTTTGAATCTTCTTCGATCTTTAATGGTAGGGTGATACTCTTCTTTCGATAGGTATAGAATGAACGGATCTACCCAGGAGTCATGCTGGTCGACTTGCATTGCCTCCCCCTCTTCAACTGATGGTTGAAAACGCTCGGACACTATCTCCCCCATAGTAATGCCGAATTTTGACAGGGTATCGGCTTCCTCATTCCCGATTCTAGGGATGTGCTCAATCGTAAAGCTCTTGAATCTCCCAATTACCGTTTTTACCAACACAAGGTATTGCTTGAGAATTGGTTCTCGGGTTTCGAAATTCCCGAGTACTTGTGATGCCATTACTAACGAATCTGTCTTAACGTGAGCGTGGTCGATGCCGAGTTCTTTCACAAATCTCAATCCTGCCAGAAGTGCTTCATATTCGGCCTGATTGTTGGTAACTGGGAAAAAGAAATTTACCGCATGCTTTATTTTTACTCCATTTGGATTGATGAGGACTACTCCTGCTCCCGACGAATTCTTTCCCGAAGCTCCATCAACGTAAATGGTCCAAGCAGATGGAAAATTTTCTTTCTGAGTCAAACCTTCTTCCGTGGTTTCTACCATAAAATCTGCCAAAACCTGAGCTTTTATCGCTGTTCGCGGTACGTATGTGATTTCGAACTCACTTAGCTCGATTGGGCATTTAGCGAGCCTTCCCGAATGTTCTGGTCTTTCTAATATCCCTTTCAAGGGCTGATCCACCACAACTTGGATTGAGTGCGCCTGGAAATATGGTCGGAGTCGACGCGCAGAGATGACCAAAGCTAAAGCCAGTTTTCGAGGATGGGGTACTTTAATTCAGCGTTTTTTAGGATATGACTAACATAATATACTGGGAACTGTCTTTTCTTTTCCTCCCTGACAAGGACGGAACTAATCGCTTCGGGTCCTACTCCCTGGTAAATGTATAATGATTCTCCTGGGCGAGGACTTTGTAATAATGGGGTCGTGGTTTATTGTTTTTTGAGCTGCTTGAAAGCTCTATCACATTCATCAGTCCATTCAAACTTCGAAGCCCCCCAAAGAGTTTTAAAAAAGGGGGCGCTTTTATCTCCTACCCTGGAGATAAAACGGCTAAGCCCTGCTAGCCTTCCTCCCAATTATTGGACCTCTTTTGGGGAGCGGGGTGGTGTCATGTTCAGGATAGCCTTTACCTTATCTGGATTGGGTGCCAGCCCTTCGGGGGTAAGGAGGTGGTCAAGGAATTTTCCTTGACTGGCGCCAAAAACACATTTCAACGGGTTTAATCTCATCCTAAACTTCCGTAGGGTAGAGAAGGTTTCTGTGAGATCTTCTAAATGCACGGAAAAGGATTTGCTTTTTATAAGGAGATCGTCAACATAGACCTCTAAATTTCTTCCCTTTTGATCTTTGAAGACTGAGTCCATCATGCGCTGATAAGTAGCTCCTGCATTTTTAAGACCGAAAGGCATTACTAAAAAACAAAAACACCCTTCATTTGTGATAAAGGACGTGTGCGGTATGTCGGGTTTATGCATCTTAATCTGGTGATAACCGGAGAACGCGTCTAAAAAGCTCATGACAGGATAACCCACCGCCGAGTCTACTAAAGCATCTATTCGAGGCAGGGGGTAGAAATCTTTGGGGCACGCTTTATTAAGTTTGGTGAAATCTACACACATCCTCCATTTTCCTCCTGGCTTAGGCACCATTACAACATTTGATATCCAAGCGGGATACTGTATCTCTTGAACAAATTTGGCTTTCACCAGCTTGTTGACTTCCTCTTGGATTGGGCTGGCCAGCTTTGTCGCGACGTCCCTCTTCTTCTACTGTATAGGTTTATACTTTGGGTCGACATTGAGGTGATGACATGCTACATCTGGATCTACCCCGGGCATGTCCTCAGGAGATCATGCAAAGACGTCGAGATTCTTCAGGAGACAGGAGATCAGTTTGACTTTCTCCTCCTATGATAGTTCCGCATTAATAGAGAGCTTTTTCTCTTCCCCCTCAGCGATGGGCACCTTCTCGATAGGTTGAGCGGCCTCCAAATGGAATCCTTCCTTCGTGTTTTCTTTCGATTCTGCAAGCTCGATTGTTGTGACTGCCGGAGGAGTTACCTGTTCAATCATGTTAACTGTTTTCACATAACACTCCCGGGCCACCCGATGGTTACTCCTAATACGATACTGCTTCCCTTGAGCAGAAAATTTGATAGCTAGATGGTATGTCGACACGATTGCCCGATATTCATTTAGCAGAGGCCTCCCGAAAATCGCGTGATAGCTACTTGCCGCGTCGATCACCACGAACCGGATCATCTTGGTGATTCCTCCCAGGGTTACTAATAGCGAGACGTTTCATTCTGCTTACTTCCTTTCCCCGGAGAAGCTGTAAAGTGGCCCCTCGGTAGAAGATAATGTTTTCCCAGTCCTCAAGGCCTCGAACGTTTTCTTGAATAAGAGATTTACCGAGCTTCCCGTATCTATTAGAATCTTATCTACTGTAAAATTTTCGATAACGGCCTGGATAACAACCGCATCGTTGAATGGGTTGGCGACGGAGGAGAAATCATCCGGACCAAAAGTGACAAGTTCCCTAGCCGGTGCTGAAGAAGACGTCATAGCCACTTCCTGCTTACATAACTTGGAAATGGAAGATTTCCGGCTTGATTCGAGACCTCCCCCTCCGTGGATACAGAAAAGTCGCCCAAGAGGTCCTTCATCATGAACATCTACGCAGTCATTTACGTAATGCACATTACCTAGACCACCGACGTCAGCGATGTCCTCGCATTCCTGGAACAGCTCGGCCACTTCTTTGCCTTTTGAGGTGTTTGGAACGACGGGAGCCTCTTTATAGAAGAGGTATGACATCTTTCCTTCTGAGACCAATCTCTTTACCAAAAAGCGAAGGGCCCGACAGTGTTCCGTTGGGTGTCCTTCTTCCTTGTGGAATTCACAGAAATTCTTTGAATTGGAGGGTCTTACCTCTCCTCGGGGTTTCGCCTTTCCGAAATCTTTCCTTTGTAGGACCTCAGCGATTTCCTCCCAGGTCATGTTCGCAACGTGAGGCTCTTCGTGCTGATTAATAGGAAGAACTTGCGGTGCTGCCGGAACTGGAGCAGCGTTTAAGGGCAGCATTCACTCTCGGAACTGCTGATGATTGAGGAATGGCCTTTTGTGACGAAAGTTTCTACCCCTTTGAGGTGGGGATTGATGATCGTGACGGGAAGGTCTCGGAACGTGGCGTGTCGTAGAAGAATTCCCTGAGCTGTCACCACCTGCCATTGAGGTCAGAGTAGAAATGTAAGTTGGGTTAGCACTTTCCCCTTCAATGAACTTGTTTGCGAGAGCGATCAAGGCTTGATAGGTTGCCGGGGCTTTTGTTGTGACTTTGAATTTCAATGGACCTTCTTGTAGGCCATTGATTAGGGCGACCTTGTAGTAATCTGGGTCTACGTTCTCTACTTCCAGAATCTCCCTTTGAAAACGATCTACGAATCGTGCCACGCTTTCGCCCTTCTTCTGTATAATTTTGAAAAGAGCTGCAGGACCACTTTTCCTTTTCTTGGAAGTTGAGAACCTCAAGAGAAGTTCTTGGCATAGCCCGGTGAAAGAATTAATCGAGCGAGGACGAAGCTCGTGAAACCACTCTCGAGCCTACCCGTCAAAAGTCGTCACCAGCAACTTACACTTTAGCGCATCCGTTTGGCATCTAAGGGCCACAGCATCCTCAAATGCCTGCAGGTGTGTAACCGGGTCGAACGTGCCGGTGTAAGAAGGTAGACGAGGTTCTCTGAAATTATTTGGTGCGGGCTCCTGCCTTATCCGTGCGACAAATGGAGACGGGTCTTCTATCTCGGCTGGAGTTGAAGGCGAGGTGCGGTTAAAACCTGGGAGATTAATGGGTACACCGGTCTGGCGGTCTTCTTCGAATCCTAGCCGCCTAGCCGAATATGCCTGAGCGGTATCCTGGAAATAACCCATGGAGGGACCTCGTTATCCTTGGGGCTGTGGTTGCGCGGTGGTCGGATATTGCTGTGAAGCGCGCTGATAGGTCGCGGGGGTTGAAAAGATCACGGGTTCTTCGGGTGCTGCGGTTGGAGGCATCGTCATCCGCTGGTTAAGAGCAGCTAAAGTTTGGCCGATTGCATCAAGGCGTTCGCTGGTTTCCCACCTATCTTGCTCCATTTCTTGGCAAGATTGCTCGAGCGTCGTCCAAAGGGAGTCTTTTGAGGAGCCCGTGCGGTGAGAATGACGAGAATGAGAATCGCCTGTCCGACATATCAAGATCGCTGGGATTCACGGACAACTCGAATCTGAAGGTCGCGTGTTCAATGTTCGAGCCGAGAATGTCTCTTGGTCGTTAGAGAACCTGCAAGAGAGAAAACGATAAAGAATGGACTGCGAGCTGTCGGTTACTAACGGTTAGATGAGAAAAAGGGAAAAAAGAGAAGAGAGCCGCGGGAAGCGGCGACAACAGAATTAGCCCATCGCGGCTAAAACCACTCCTGCGACAGGCTTTGCGATTGCCATAAATGAGACGATTACAGCAGTTACCAAGGAAAACCCGATCGGACAGTAACTCGCTCGGCAAAGGATTCGAGACCGCTTCCACAGACGGCGAGCTTGAGGATTCGATTCGCGATGCCTAGAGAGTATTGTTCATGCCTATTTATAGGCTCGGGGCCTGCCCGAGCGGGCAAGCGCTAGAATCACCGGCTGCCCGGGGGACAGGAGAGCGGGCAACGGTGACGGGATGCACAGCCGGAAAGACAGGGCAAGCTATTAACCGCACGATTATGCGGTCTTAAATAGAGAGATCGGCAGCTTTCAGACGGAAAGAACAGCTTGTATACTATTTATCAGTCACGCGGCTACGCGGTTAAGGGAGAAACAGGGTAGCGGTCTTTTGGGTAAACACCGCCGGTGTGATCGGCTTCTCAGTCTTCTTCTCAGGATGTTGGTCGGAACTGTACACTTTTCTACTCCTCTTTTTCGACCCAGACGACTTCTTTTCGCGAGCTAGCATCGAGGACATGACGTCCATCTTGTAGAAGTCTCTGTCGGCTTGGAGGATTCTAACCGCAAGTGGCGAATAGTGACCTGTGGCTTGATAGAAATCTTGACGAAATGGCAGAGCCCTCGGCATTTTATAGGCGCAGAAGCATTAATGGCAGTCGCGGTCTCCGACTTAGCTCTACATTTTCGAAGTTTTTCAGAAACTTTAAAATGTGCGGGGATTATGTTAACCCGGAATCCGCAACTAGTTCTCCGGGTTTACAAGTTCAGGCGGCTTGTTCTTTCTACCCGCCTTTCTCAGCAAACCGGCCTGTCCTTGCCCAAGCCGCGTGACCTGTGGCCCAGGTCGACCGTCAGAGGGAGTCCAGATCAGCCTGTCCATAAGCCAGGACTCTCAACTCGCCGGAGGAAGCCCGCCAGGCCATGCGGCCTTTCCTCTGCCAGCTTTTCTTTCTTGGTTGCTTCCCGTCACCGCTGCCCGGTTCTCTTGTACCCCGGGCAGCCGGTAATTTTAGCCCTGCCCATTTGGGCAGGCCCCCAAGCCTATAAATAGGGGGCGGGAGTACACCCAAAGCACGCTGACTCGTGTCCAAGAGCTCGCTTGTTAAGAGTTGCGGCCTCGATTCTAGTCCTTTGCGGTCTATTATCCGGCCGACTTCTTCTTTTCTTCTTTCCTTTCTAAGGGTAATCGCTTAATTTCTTATAAAAGAAAAGCCCGCCGCAGAAGAGGCATTCAGGCCGCGGCGGGCGAACTCTGGTGTTGCCGCTGGTAGCGGCCATTTATCTCTTTTTTTCTATCCAGTCTTATCCGCCATTCCTAGCCGCTAGTAACCGGCTAGCCGACAGTATTTTCCCTATACCTTTCCCCAGTGCTCGAACGGTTAGCTGGTGGTGCCTAAGTCTGTCGCATTTCGAGCATCAACAGAGATTATAATGACAGAACTTGTCATTTCTGTGGAGTTCCAGATGACATTACTTCTCTTAGGAGGACTTCTTAAATGATGTTAGCAAACTCTTAGTAGACATTATTGGCAAAATTCTGTGGTGCAGAACAAGGTCAATAGGGTTTATTACAAATGACTTCTTCAATATCATGGTTGCCATAGTCTGCAGGAAAAGATTTCCTTATGGTTTGATGATTTTTGACTTGATTAGAGACAGCATAAGAGAACCAAAATTTGCTAGGATAATCTCCCTGATGTTGTATGAGATTGATCCAACTATCTTCAAGATTTCTAAAGGCACTCCAATCCATCACCTGAAGAAGATCTCCCTAGCCTTCATTCATAGATAGGAATTAAAGCTGAAGAATCCAAAGCAGCTAGCTCAAGAGCTTGCAGCCCCTGCTAAAGAGGTCAGGACCCCATCTCCCTCCTCTCATAATGTTGTTTAACCATCTGGTGCAGCAATTGAGGGGGAGCTTGCAGCCTCAGTTCCAGATGTCAAACTTCCTTCTCCTCCTCCTCCAGCCAGATCACCAGCAATTTCACACATCAGAAGTCCTATCAGGAGCCCAATAAGATCTCCAACCAAGTCCCCAGAGGCAGAGATTTCAGATAATACCATCTCAGATGAGCAAGTGCAAGAAACCATGAAATCTACTACTGAAGATATTGATAGTATGATCATAGAACTGACTTCAGATGAACCTCTTCCTTCTCTACACAAGGAAACTGCTGAAGAGCCATCAAAGGATCCCTCAACATCACCAGTTCCATCTCCATCACTAGCACATACTCCATCTCCAATACCATCACCCAAGTCTCAAACTGCTCAATCCCCATCTGCTAAGAAAGATCTACAAGATACTATACTTCTTTCTGATGAAGATAGAATTTCTCTAGAGCCTGTTGAAGCTCCTCTAAGGAAACTTGACGTCTCCATGCCTACTTTCCTTTATGAAGAAGGAGATGCAGTCACTCATACTGTCAGAGCTAAATGTTCTGTAGTGATTGATGAGATTTCTCCATGGACTTCACCTCCTCCTATTATTACTGCTGCTGCTGCCCCTATCAATTCAGATATTCTCAGTATGATTGAAATCATGTTGGCTAACCAGAGGAATTATTTTGATGAATCTCTGAAGGTAGTCCAGGACAAAGTCACTGCTCTAGAAAAAGAGATGAGCAGAGGATTTATAGAAATCCAGTACAACACAGACTCCCTCAAAGAATTGTTTCAGATTAGTGGAAAAGCTATAGACCACACCATTACTAGTGTTGGTCAGGTAATGGACCAATCTGTAACTCTTGCTAACAATCAAATTCAGTTAGAGAAGAAAGCCCAGGAACATGTTATGAAAATCTGTGAAGAAGTGGGAACCTTCAAGGAAGATGCCATAGAAATGCTGTTTATAGAATTAAGAAAGGGGGAGAGCCTGGTGAAAGAATATGTGGAAAAACTTGTGGATAAGTTTACTGCTGCTGCAAACTCAGCTTGGTCGGATAAGATAAATGAAATCAATAAGAAGGTTTTAGAGTAAATTCAATCTGTGAAATTTCATACCTATGACACCTCAGTCTGGATTCACAACCAAATATTCCCTGAATTTCAAGTTGATCCTAATATCATTCCTCATAACCTGAATCCTCTTGCTAAAGGACAGTCCAGTCAGATGCCAGCTCAGATGAAACAACCTCAGATGCCCTGCTTCTCTCCTAGGCCAGAAGATCAGGATCCTCCTCCTGCTTCCTATGACCAAGTATGGGATGATATTATTCCTCAAGGTTTACCTGAGATCCACACCTCTAAGAAAAGGAAGTATGGGGAAGACCCTTCAGCCAACAAAAGTGTTCCCAAGCCAGATTATGAGAAAAGAAAGGCACAAGAGTTTGCTAAAGTCTGGAGTCCTACCTCCAAGTCATTGATTCTTGATACTCTCAAGTTAGTTATGGACTATAATGAAAATAGGAGTCTCCACTACAACTCCACTGAGTGGGAACTTTATGAGAAGTCCATGACTAAAAGAAGGATATATGACAGAGAGTATGACAAAAATAATCCCAAGGCTCCTCCAAAACCTCCAAGATACTACCCAAAACCTTTTAGCTACCAGAGGAGACAACAGGAGAAGCATGACAGACATCATCAGAGCTAGAGATGATTTTTCTACTGATACTTGTTTTTGAGACTATGGAAGAAACGATGTTGAACTGGAAATCTAAAACATTATATATATACAATTTCTAGTTTTGCTAATTATGTGTTTAATTTTTCTATCTTGCATTTGTTATTTATTTCTTCATTTATAGTTCTTTTTTTATTGGTGTAATTCACCTTATTGTAGAGGGTTCTGACTTCTACAAATAGAAAGAGATTGTTGGGTATTGCATCCACAATAACCCAGATTTGCATGAAGTCACCCTTGAACTAAGATGAATTAAGTTGTATTTGATAACTTGGTTTAAGTTGTGTGTTTGCAGATCATCATTGCTAAGTGTAAACCAATGTCAGTCTACAATGGGTCATGAACACAGGACCATACAGTGTAATCCCTCACTATTCTATCCAAGGTGTTTACTCATGTGTAGCCTCTCAATTGGGATACACTTCATATTCAAGCACTTGGATCAAGGAATGAAGATTGGATTCTTGAAGAGTAGAGAAAATTTTCTAAATCCAGAATTTCTCTAAGTCCACCTCTCGAGAAGTCCATGACAGTTCTCGAGAAGTAGACTTAGAAAAACTCGAGCAGTTTCTCTAGTTCTCGAGAAGCCGAGACTAGCTCTCGAGAAACCTTTTTATAGTTCTCGAGAAGTCAGTCTAAGGTTATCGAGAAGTCCCAGCCTTTATTTCTCAAGTAGTCAGAGACTGCCGCAAAATTATTCTAAGTCCCTCTCTCGAGAAGTCTATCTTAGTTCTTGAGAACTTAGTCTCTAGTTCTCGAGTAGTCAGTATGGTTCTCGAGTATACAGTTTGGCTTTCGAGTTATGGTTCTCGAGAATTCTAGTTAGTTCTCGAGAAGCTTCACATAATTCTCAAATAGACACAATGCCGTTTGTTCTTGAGTACTAACTTAAGTCCAGACAGTCTAGTTCTCGAGAAGTCAGCCCGTTCTAGAGAACTCATTCATACTTCTCGAGAACTGTTGTCAATTTTTCTGAAAATTTCTCTTAAGTCCAGATCGACGGGTTTGTCAAATGATACATCATGATTGGTCCACGTGTCGTCATTATTGTTAATTCTAACCGTTATGGGAAATCCTATATAATGTCTTTTCATCAAGACTAACCCTAAGCGAAAAATCGTATGTGTCTATTATCGTGATCGGTCGTCTCTCTCTCAAAGAAGAACAGAAGTTTCAGCCTCTGCAGTTGTTCAACGTGAAGATCGACACTTTTGTTTTCGTTCAGGAAAGGCTTGCTGTTAAGGATATTTCATCTTCTCCTTGACCGAGTAGTCTAAGATTTCTCAGATTAGATCTCTCAACTCTTTTTCAATATTTTTTGAAAAAGCCGCAAGTTCAAGAAGAAGACCTAGAGTTGAATTTTTCCAAATCTGAGACAAATTTATGTTTGTATTTTTTTTTCAAATCTCTCTGTAAATTTTGTAGGAGACTAATCTCTAAGTTATAGAAAGTTTTCATCTTCCGAGTGTAGATCCCTTTTGGATCGAGATTGTAGGAACCTGGTTCCGAGGCGTAGGATTGGATTTCAATCCGAGATAGTAGAGTAGCTGGATCTAGTGATTTACTAGATCGGTGAGGGAAAGTGGACGTACCCAAGGTTGGGGAACCACTATAAATCTTCTTGTCGTCTGTGATTGCTTGATTGTGTGTGCAAGTTCTTTAAAATTTTTATTCCGCATATAGACGCACAATTCACCTATTCACCCCCCTCTAGGCGATTTAGGTTGACAACTTAGCACTTTCATTAGTTACTAGCATATTCCCGAGAGAGGCACTATCATATTTTAGGAACCTCCATGGTAGAATTATTCATGATCATTTCTTATGAAATTTAGCTTTACATTTATTTCACTTAAGAGGGATTTCTAATCAAATGCTCGTTTCTTACTTTTTTCTTTCATTATTTCAATTACCTTTTTCATATTGCAATAAATTGATAATAATTTGCATGAGTAGAAGTAATTAATAGGCCTATGGAATGCGATACTTTATTTTGATTCTTAAATATCCTATGTTATGAATGATAGATTCTTTTTCATGTAGTTTGTAGAATTTAGAGATATTAATTAATCTGAAGTTTTACCCATCAAGTTTTTTTCTTCATTGACGAGGAGTTATTATTGGTGATATTTTAAAAGATAAAATTTTATTCAATTTATCATTCTTTCTCTCCACCCCCAATTCTCTTTTAAATTGTTCGTTTTGAATTCATTTTCTTTCTTACAATGGTCTTATCTCAATTGGCTGGTAAAGTTGCTGAGCTTCAAAACAAAGTTAATCTTTTGGAAGCCAAGCAAAAGCGCCAAGTTATTTGTAAGTTTTTTGGTGCACCTCATCGAAGTAAGGAATGCTATTCTAATTTTTATTCTCAAAATTTTTATTATGGAAATAAATTTGATAATAATTAGGAAAATAATTATTCTAACTTTAATGAAAATAAGTTTTTCAATCTTCTTGAAAATACTTCTTTATATTTAAATGAAGATAAGTTTAATGCGAATAATGTTTCTAATTTTCATAATTTTTCTTTCCAATCCAATGTGGATTATTCTTAGTGCCAAAATCACCTAGATAGTTTTTGGAGCAAGGACGATAATTTTTGGGATCCGAATTTTTATTCTTCTTCTTTTGCACTGCATTCCTCTTTAGTTCATTTTCAAAAAAATTCAGAAAATGAAGTAGATCTTAACCGCCCCCCCCCCCCCAAATTAGAAGAGAGTAATTTTTATTCCGGCATAATTTCTCCTCCTTTGAATAATTAAATTATGGAGGAACATGAATTTTCATATACTTATAGTTTCTTTTTTGGAAGATTAAGAAATTTTGATTTACCAAGAATTTATTAAAAATATGGGCATGCTAGACGAATTTGTCGAAGAACAAATTTCTTCCCCTACTCAGCCCAAATCTTTTCCTTTATGTCATGACTTTTCAAACACTTCTCCTATTTTTGTTGAAAATTAAATTCAAGAACATTTTGTGCCCAAAGAAATTATTTCCCATTGTAAATCTCTAGAATTTTCAAATGAAAATTTTATTTTAGTAAATACACAACCAAAACTTAATCATTCTTTCAAAAGAACCAACTCCTTGTGAAAATGTTTCTGACACGTCAATTTGTGATTTTTTTCTTATACTAACGATTTTCTTATAGAATGAAAGAATATATGCACTCTAAAAAACTTGAGGGGGGCGAAGGGTTGGTAAATAGGTGCTAATTTGTATTTGTCCTTTAAAAACTTTATGCCAATCTACTACAAAAATTAAGGCACAAACAACAACACATAGAAATTAATAGTGGTTCCCTAAAGTATGGCTACATCCACTGTCCCTTGCAACCTATCTAATGGTGTGTTAGACAAAGCAAACTTCTCCAACTTCTCAAATCAAAGATCTTACTCCTCAGATTCCATAGAATCCAACCTAAAGTCTGTAGTATGAACCTACCTCAGGCTAATCACCGCCCTACCTTAGAGTGCAAGCACTCCTACATCTCAATGGCCCAGTAGGTCTCCTACCTCATATCCATTCCTTGAATCCTACCTCAGATCTATACAAGATCCTATGAAGACTCACAATTGAGTCTACACTCAGGCCTTCTATACAGTGTAACGTCCTGATCGTGCTAGATCCCTCGCACATGTTTTGATTCAAGAGAGTTGACTCAGGCTCGAGGTTCCTTTGTGGTCAGGCGTCAAGTGATCACTATGCCTCTTGACGAGCGTTGAGTACATCGACTACATTTGACGAGCGTGGAGTGATACTCGACGCATAAGACACATTGACTTAGAGGATATTCGACCCATGCTGGTATGAAGGTGGAGGAAGAGGATGTAGGCCACGGGTAGGCTGTGAGATTAGGCCTAAGGCAATTCAGTCGAACAAGTACAATTCTTCAGGTTTCGTCGAGTATAACTCGACGAATCTGTCGAAACTGACTTCAATAATCTAGTAGAAAAAAAGAAAAATTTGTCAAGTTTCTCCTTAATGGCTCAGGTGTTTAAGAGAATTCGTCGAAGGGAGAAGTAAAATTCGTTCGGTTTCATCGAATATACTCGATGAATTCATTGAGGGTTTCTCAACGAATTTGTCGGAATGACATGAGAAATTTTCAAGCTGGTTCGACCGTATTAGAGAAACTTGTCAAAAGGAAGGCAATTTGTCGAATCTTTTCTGAAATATTGGATGAATTCATCGAGTTTGACTTGACGATTTTGTTGGATTTGCCTTAAAGTGTTGAGCTGATTCGTCGAGACTACACAGAGGCTTCCTTTGATTCGTTGAGTTTACATAACAAATTTGACATAGAAAATTTTGGACAGACTTTGGTTACAGGTTGAATCGAGTTCGAGTCTTATGCTAAACGACGCCCTCATGACCTGCATTGTCAAGGGGACTTATTTAATGTAATGATGGGCGGTCCAATGATAGTGTGACACGTGGCGGAGTAACCTTAACCCAAATATTTCCTTATAAAAAGGAATACTTGAAAACCCTTGTCAAGCTCCTTCTTGCCGAATCAATCCTTTCGGTGCCAAGCTCGATGAGAAAGAAGAGTTTACTGGAGGCGGACTTCCTAGAGGAACTCCGAACTCTCTCTCCGTGAAGAATTATACTGACAAGGAAATCAAACAGACACCAAGAATTAAAATGAGATCTATGGCCGTAAATGAGGTGAGCTTTCTACCCTCTCCGTTGGTGCTAGTGAAAGTGGAAGGGATAGATCTAACTTTAATTTAGAGGGGGGTGTTGAAGCCAAAATATGACCTCAACTAGAGTTCGAAAAAAGGGGCGTAGCCAACACCTACTTCTCCCAAGCACCGATCCCAGACTGGCTGAAAAGGACCTAGAACTGATCCAAAGCCTCAGCAGGGAAGTCCCACCTCTAACCCGAAAGATCTCTTAGAGCTTCCCCTCCAAAGCCAAAAGCTGAGCTTGGAGCTCGTCAGAAAGCACTAGAAGATCTCAGGGAAAAATGTAAGCTTGCTTTTTGAAGAGCCCCTATCGGTCTATTTATAGCCTTTGTTGTCCTGAAATTACAAAATTACCCCTGGCTGGTCTGCCAATAGCCAAATCCCGCTGTCATGAAATAATGAATGCAGACCCTGAGAGCATATAGGTAATTTACCCAAGGGCAACTAGGTAATTTCTCCCTGGGCCCTGCCTGGTGAGAACCCCCTATGTCAAGAACCGATGATGGACGAGAACTCTTCCGCCCTCACTCAGCGGGAGCTAAAGAGATGCCGAAGAATGCCTCAGACAGAGACGGTTCTGCCTTCCGTGGGGCACAAGCCTTCTCGCCCGTCTCTGCGCAGAAGCAGGTCTCGGTCGGTGCCTGAGCACGAGTGTTCCCACCCACTCCGAGACAGGGGCTCTGCTCTTCTATTCGGAGGCTTAAAGTTAGCCCAAGCAAGTTTCGTCCTTACCCGTGGTGCATCTGGATCCCACTAAGAAAATATGGGGTTGTACAATTTCCCCGCTCTTTTTGAGCCAGCCCTGTGCTCGAAAAGACATGTCTAACCCGTAAATATTTGTTGAGCACGTGTCGTCCTGAAAAAGAGAATCTTTTGGTGAGCCATCCTGTGGCTATATATGTGCGCTGATACATGGACATAAATCTGTCTCTTCCAATCGGTGCCCCGTGTCTGAGCTCTCGCGTGGTCTCGAGATGCGTTGCAAACGTGTTGACAAGCCGACCTTACAGGGCCTTCAATATCGCATTGATGCAGCGCAGGAGCGAGCCCTCACGAACAGCGCCTTGGTAGCCCCCTGGCTGGCGAGAAAGGTGCCAGACGCTGAGTCATCACAGCTGAAGAAGAAGAAGAAAAAAACGAGATCGGTGAAGCGGGACCTTATTTGCGAGAATCAAGGCTCACCTACCCCATCCCCTAGCCACGCAGATAGTCCTTCCCCTCTGCATAAGGTACGTCTTTCTGGCTTGCTGATCACCAAGACTATGAACTAATTAAGCAAAAGGACTGTCAACTGATATATAATACTTCCCGCAAGAGGTGGTTTGAGATGACGGCGTCGGATCCCTGCTGGTGCCCCCAGACTCGGTGTCTCGTCTACCCAGCGATCCACCACGGGTCCCGGGGCCACTCCTCCGACTGACCCTTCGAGAACTCCAAGTAACCTTTCATCCCTTCTGCCCTCTTTTTATTGTTCCAATCATGGCATTTCAATCTGTTGAAGTGACTTCCCGCAGCGCCAGCTTCCGCCAGCCTGGGTCTCACCACCCGGGAAAACAAACAAGCAACTGCTAAATTGGTCACTCAAGCGGCTAATCCCGCCCTACTGGAAGGAGGGGTGGCCACCGAACCCTCTGTATCCCCAAAGGAGTCCAGCCATGCTGCGAGAGAGGTCGACTCCCCCCTACTATCGGCCAGGCCGGGATTTCCTCATGCAAGACCTTCCGCCCAGGGCGAGGAAAACTGCTCCATATCCTCTTTAGAAAGGAGACTGAGTGGGATTTTGGGCCATCTCACCTACCGCCGACTGGTATCTCTTGCCGTACTACAGGTATGTGGGGTACTATCATAGCTTTTACCTTGCTCTCTCCATAACCATGGAGCTTTGCCTTTTCCAAGGGATGTGGACTCGGGGGAGGGATACGATGAGGAAGACCAAGATGAAGATGGTGGAGAGGAACGGGAAGATGCTGAGAGCTCACCCTTTCCTTCTTCTGATGAGATGGAAGAAATCCTGGACGGTGTCGGGAATGTCAAGAGATAGCGGAAAAGGATAGCGACAATCCTGTCGAAGCTCGTGCGGCGGGAGCAGGCCAATGCCCTTGCGGAGAGGGAACCTCGTGAGATGGTGAAGCAAAGGCTAGAGGCCCTCGAGTGGGATTTCAACTTCCTGGGCAAGACGGAACGACAGGATATGAATACCTCCGGGTCGTCCCCAGGGCTGTGTATTGCGCGGATTCGAGACCAGGTGCGCCAGATCAACCTTGGATGTACCACCCTTTCATCTTACTTCAACCCGCGAGCTCCTTCGAGGACCAGAAGGCGAGAATGAGGACGATGGCGATGGGAACCATACTAAATAATGGAGACTCGCCTCCCTCATCCCTTGGCCTACCCTTCTCGCGATGTACCCCCTTTTTTAATTTGAAATTTGACTGTTAGAGACTATCATTATTATTATTTGTTATGCGGCTCTCGCCCGATGAGAGCCCCTCTTTTTTTTCTCTTTCTGCTTCATTGCTCTATTTCATGCTGTGATCTTTGTGTTTGAGCGAATCCAAGTTGTCTGTCAATCGCTGTCACCTATGAGCCGGAATCTCCTTGTTGGCTTAGGTACCTGATGTTTGTCGTGGTGGAAAACGAGGCGCCGTTTACTTGAAGCATGGCGATTGTACCCTTGCCGCCTTTTTGGCAAAAACAATCATTACTATGGTTTTCTATAAATAGGCCGGTACATCCACCGCATTTATTTATCTGATCCGGAACCCCTTTCCTCCTTCTTGCTGCTTTCGCGCCTTGCCGAGACCTTCCCTCGCTTCCGCCACCTACTCTCATTCTTGTCTTTCTCCCCTAGCTTTAGCCTTCAATCTCTTAACCACGATGCCGGGCGAGAGCGAAGGACGCTCCAACTGCACGCAAGCCTTCCGGAGGCACCAGTTCCCTCCTTGCCGACTGACCATGGACGACTACCACCTGATCACCTCCCGCTACTACCATGCATGTTTCTCCACGAGAAACCCAGGAAACAACGATAGGGTAAATCTCGTGGGAGAGGGAGAGCTCGCCATCCCCCTCGAGCATTTTGAGGTGGGCTTTCATCTCCCCCTCTGGACCGAGATGAGCTAGGCCGTTCGCTACTACGGGGTGGTTCCCGCCTAGCTCAACCCGAACTCAATCGCCATCCTGGTGGAATTTATCTGTTATATGCGATCAGAGAGGATCAAGTTTAGTCTACCTATCTTCCGGAAGTTGTTTGTCTTCGATGCTAAGGGCGGGGTAGTCTTCATCTTTGGTCAGCTTCTTAAAACCTATGGTCTTGACAACAACCATCACCACTAGGGCGAGAAGTCCGCCTATGTTTCCTACGAATTCGACAACGTGCCCCTCGCGCCAGTCAAATATGATGATGCCGCCTACAAGCCGCCCAATCTGGGGTCGCGCAAGAGCGCCCTCCTGTAGTTCTTCGGGACAAAGGACTTTGACATCTAATTTCTCAGGCGGGACATCGACTCTCTCATGCCCATGCCTCCTGGCGAAGGTATGGTCTTGCCTTTAGCTTGGCATTACATACTCAAAAATGTAGCGCTGAATGTTGTCAACTTTGCAGGAGAGCGAGAAATCCCTCGGTGCCAGCCATTTGCCAAGACCGGGGCTGCGAGAGATCTGCTGGCTCTTGTGAAAACTGCGGCTCTCGCCTGCCGAGAGGAGCTTGCTGCTCCCCCTCGGTCTGGTGCCAGGAAACTAAAGCCCAAAACCTTCTCTTCCAATCCTCTAAAGAGACCAAAGCCCACCACCGCAGACAAGGGGAAGTCCGTGGCAGCCTCTCCCTCCTGACTTGCCACTCTGGGTCGATCCCTTGCAGAGATCCTGTTGGCAGCCAGGGAGGAAATCACTGCAGCTGGGTCCACCGTTGGGGTCCCTACCTAGAGCCTACCAGCCGTAGGAGGGACTGGTGACGAGGGAGCAAACACCGAAACCTCCGCTCTGACCCCACCCCAGCAGGTGCCAAAGGGGCACCGGAACTTCGGCCTCGGCGTGAAGTGTCTGGATGCGGAATGAAAGCCTCTGCTCCAGTGGGATCACGAGATCAATAGGGTCTCCATCTCTACCCTACTCCCAAGCTGGGCGAAGCACGACGAGGTCACCGGTGATGCTTTCACGTTGGTCTATGGCCTTTACAGTCGGGAGGATGCCAGCATCTTCGACCAAATCTCCACCCGACTCTTGGCCCTTGACTCCATCCGGGCCTTGTTGCGCTGGTTTGAGCTTGCGCATATGTGTGCGCGCCAGAGTATCACCATCGATCGCAACTTTGGCGAGATGCTCAAGGCAAGGGACCAGGCGGTGGCCCACACGGCAGCATTAAAGGCCGAGCTGGCGGATGCCAAGCAACTTCTATCCTTACGCCCGACAGAAGAGGTAAGAGAGACCTTTCAAGGCACTCACTCTCGTCCCTATAATCCACAGCTCGTCTTTCCTCATTATTGACTGGTTTCTCCCTTACACTGGATTCTGCCCAGAGAACGGTGCTTCGTGCGGAGCTGGCCGGTATAAGGTGCGAGAACGTCCTGTTGAAGGACAAGCTCTGGCGCATGGAGGCTGTGGCGGCCGTGGTCCCGCCTCCTCCTTTGCTTGACGAGAGGCTGAGGAGCCACCACTTCTCGGACTATAATATCGACAAGCTGTTGCAGGACATCGCCCATGCAATGGACAGACTTACAATAGAGACGTTACGGGATGTTGGGGTGTCTGAATGAGGGCAGCGAAACCCTCATTGCCTGCCAACTTCTCTCGTGGCTCTTCGAGCCCACCATCCCTAAGCCCCGGGCGCACCTGACTCCCTGCCCTCGGATGTCCCGAAATCTCCCACTGCTGCTTGCGAGACATCCGGGGAGGGTTATGGAGAGAGCTCCAGCGGTAGTTTGAGCGGGAGTTTGAGTGTGTCCCCCTGATGGTTTTCTCCCCCCCCCTCCTTTTGTCTTTGAAACACGCAAGATGCTCTCGCTTGTAATTACATTTTGAAGGATATAGAGTACATGTTTATATATTATGATTGATTTTTTACCTTTTTACAAATGTTGTAGTGTCGAATGCTTCTCAAGCTCGTTCTCGCCGAGGCCCTCGATCTCCCTAGGATAATCGTCGACCTTAGCGATCAATAGGTGGAGACCTGCCGAGAGCTCAAGGCCCAACGTGCATTTTGGAGTGCCTTCTGCCGAGACCCTTTTGCCAGAAGCGTTAGTTGAAGGTTCTTTGGGGGGGGGGGGGGGGTGCTGCCGCCGCTTTTACCTCGCGCGAGTGAGCGGAGTTTTTCTCCTAGGGCTCCTCGCCGAAAGCCTTCTCGCCGGGAACTCCCTCTGCCGAGATCCTCTTAGCCGAGAGCTCTTGGCTGAGACTTCTCTTGCCTGAGGGGGTTTCCAACCTTTCCCTTCTGCCTTCCAGGTGTGCCTCCTATCCTGCCCAAAAGGCCTGGTCAGCAAATCCACCCGGGTCTGAGCCTCGCTCGGGGTAGTGCCAAAGTTTCCAAGTCGTGGTGCTCCGAAGAACATATCTGAGAACAAGCCCTTTCCCCCCTAGTGTGCCTACACCCCTACCCAGCTGATGAGAGCCTGAGCAGCGAGTCTACCCGGGGCCGAGCAGGATTCGAGATCCCTTGCCCCCACATGCGAGCCTTTAGACCTACAAGCTATATGAGAGCCTGTACAGCGGGTCTACTTGGGGCCGAGATGAACTCTAGGTAGTGCAAGAGTCTCCAAACTGAAGTATCTCCGAGAACCAAACCTCTCCCCCCACAGGTGAGTCTTTAGACCTGCCAACTAGATGAGAGCCTGCATAGCGAGTCTACCGGGGGCCGGGCCGAGCTCGGCGTAGTGCAAACATCCAAGCTGAAGTATCTCCGAGAACCAAACATCTCCCCCATATGCGAGCCTTCAGACCTGCCATCTAGATGAGAGCCTGCTCAGCGGGTCTACCTGGGGCCGAGCCAAGCTCAGGGTAGTGCAAACATCCAAGCTGAAGTATCTCCAAGAACCAAACCTCTCCCCCACAGGTGATCCTTCAGACCTGGCAGCTAGATGAGAGCCTGCTCAACGGTTCTACCTGGGGCCGAGAAAAGCTCGGGGAAGTGCAAACATCCAAGCTGAAGTATCTCCAAGAACCAAACCTCTCCCCAACATGCGAGTCTTCAGACCTGCCAGCTAGATGAGAGCCTACGCAGCTGGTCTACCTGGGGCCGAGCCAAGCTCGGGGTAGTGCAAACATCAAATCTGAAGTATCTCCAAGAACCAAACCTATCCCCCACAGGCGAGCCTTCGGACCTGTCAGCTAGATGAGAGCCTGAAAGTATCTAGTGTCGACTAAACCCACCTATGGGGGGGGGGGAATAGGTGACGCGTAGTCTTTTGCGGAATTAAATTAACCTGCATAAATTAACAAACACAGCACAAAAAAACACAAAAAGTTATAGTGGTTCCCCAATTTGGGTACGTCCACTTTCCCCCTTCGACCTATCTCCCACCAAGGGATGACTCGGTCACTTCTCCAAACGGATTGAAATCCAATCCTCACACTACGGAAGGAACCCTTCCAATAAAGGAGTCACCACTCCACAACCACGGGTTGCACCCAACCATTATAACAAGGAATAAAACTTCCTTTACAACAAAACAAAAATAGAATGTATAAGAAAATACAAACAACGCTTATGGAGAATCTGATGTCCTTCTTCGTTCGTTGAGGCTTTCTTTAAAGTAACGAAGTGTCCACAACCGGATTTCTCTCTTGGAGAGGATCTTGACAAGATTGACGGCGGAAAGTGAATGCGGCGGCGATACTTTGTAGATCCAAACTTCTTGACGAAGCAAGTAAGGTCTACGAACGATCTCAGTCAGATCAGTCGTCTCAATCAATTCGGAATGAAGAACTAACCTCATTCAACGAATCGAGAGACAAGATATCTCAAGAGAGATGCGTGAGACGCTCGTCTTACCTCGGTACTGTCGTCGGAAGATCAGAGATGATCGTAGATTGTCGGCGACGACTTTCTTGCGAGCGGCTACAGGCGATCGGCGGTTTTCCGCGATCCGCTAGGTCATGCTCGGCCTCCTTTTGATTTCCGAGAATAGATCACTGTAGAAGTTCGAAATACGCATGTATATATACCCGAGCCAACCCTAATGACAGTTGTGGGACCCATAAGGAGAAACCCTAGCCCCGGCCAAAACAGCGCACGGTAAGGCGGTTTGGTCCAGCGAACGAGAAAAATTGCCTAAGGCAAAATCGGCGAGAATCGTTGGTGATTCTCGTCGAAGTCGGCGGGAATCACTCACGATTCCCGTCGATTCTGCCTTGGCCGAATTCAAGTTAGAAACCTTGTTAGCCGGTGGGAATCAGCGGGAATGCAAACTGATTCTCGTCGAATCAGCGGGAATCACAACGATTCCCGTCGAAGTCGGCGAGAATCACTTGGTGATTCCCGTCGATTCTGCCTTAGCAGAATTCCTGTAGGAAAACAGTCACCCGGAAGAGGTCGGCGGGAATGCAAACTGATTCTCGTCGAATCAGTGGGAATCACTAACGATTCTCGTCGAAGTCGGCGAGAATCACTTAGTGATTCCCGTCGATTTTGACTTAGAAGAATTTTCTCTTCCTTCCTTTGATGACTTGGTTTTGACCCATCTTTGCTCCTTCTTCTGCTCATGATCTGCCTTAATCATGTACTTGAAAATAAGTACACTCCAATTGAGAGAGCACACGTGAGTCAACACACTGATCTGTTTAACGAGCGATTACGTTACACAGACCCGTGTATATTGACCCACTGCACCCTGATATTGGTGTGTACTTAGCATGGAATAGCTGCAAGCATAACTTAATAGAAGATTGTCAAATACATTGTGAATCCATCTTTGCTTGACTGGAGGCTTCTTCAAATCCAGGTAATTGTGGATTTGACTTAGAAGAAGCAAAAATCCTACTAGCTAAGATGAATTACAACAACCAGAAAGATATACATAACAAATGTGCAAGACAAGAATTCAGAATAATAAAATTTCACGTATTCAGAAAAACAATTGAATCAGCATGTGATCTTATATATATATATATAAGATCATTACAAGAATAGACGCACACGCATATTGAAAAATAAAAAGTTTAGATTCCAAGTTTATCACTCCTTTGCCTCAGCATCACTTAGTTGTTTAGCCAGGTACTTCTTGTTTTGTCTTTCAAAATATTCCTTAGGCTTCGGGTAGTACCTGGGAGGAGGAGCTTTATTCTGCACAGTGTTTGTCCTGAAGAATATGTTTCTTTTAGCCTCATATTCTTTGTGTATTTCCCACTCATACTGACTGTACACTTCATTTCTATTAAGCTCTCCCCGCTGTTGTAGCAAGATGTATCCATTATAATACTCTTAGACACGGGACTCCATCTTTCATTCTTAACTTCACTTTCCTTCAATCTTGATTTCCTCTCAGCTGGAGTTTCTTTGGAAGTTCCTTCTTGAAGTTTTCTTTTCCCTTTTGTAATGGCCTCTTGATCAAACATAGCACTGTGAGCAGCTTTGGCAGCGGCTTTGCTAGCCTTTCTGGCATCAGCTTCACTCAAAGGAAACTCCTCAGCACTTGCAACCTCATCAGCAGCAGTAGTAACCTCATCAGTAGGAGCAACCGGAATATGTATACCTGATGCTTGCTGAACTAGCCAATAACAACTGTCAGAAAGCATACTCGTTTGATTGCTTGAAGTTTTTGACCATGATTTGCTCTAACCCTGCCATCTTAGCTATATATTCCTCCTCCCCCCTTTTTGGCTTCTTGAGCAATTGAGTTTGCATAAGAATGCAGTGAATCATCTATGTGCTTAACATTCTGAGTAAAATCGTCCAACAGGGTTTTCTGATTCGTGTTGAGTGTTACCATGTTGGCATCGAATAATTTGATGTTGTTGGCAACAACATGAGCATTTTTATTTACCACTGCCATGTCAGCTGTATTTTTCTGTAGCCCTTGCATCAGAAGATTGACGGCAGTGCCGGCCTCGGCATACTTAGTTTCAAATCTCTGTTCCATCTTTTCCAGCTTGTGATTTATCTCCACAACATTCTTTAGAATCAGATCCTCTGATTGCTTAATTCATTTAAGTACCTTGTTGTAAGATCGTTCAAAGGAGGCCTTCAGTTCATCCACTATACATTGAATGATATTTACAGTGTGATTTGCCAGGCTGGGTCTTAACGGATGATCCTGATGCATGGCCTGGTCGTGCTCAGGGGGGATAGCACTCTGTAAGTCAGGATTCTCTTCTTCAGATACACTTGTGGAGCTAGATAGAGTTACGGTCTCCAGCGGGGGGATTGGGGCAGCCTCTGTCGTTTTTCCATATATACTCATCATCCCCTGCCGGGAGGTCTCCCCCTTAATTGTTGTGCCAGATACATTAGTAACTTTTAACGAAACCTGTTCCTCAAAGGGGAGGTCAACATCAATCTCCCTCATGTCCATTTCATTTCCATCTTGCTCATTGTTTAGGTCATCAACGGCGGCATGTTCCACATCATCATCATTAGCAGCAACATTCTCCATATCCTCCTTTACTTCCTCCTCGTCAGTCTGATCAGTAGAGAGGGTATCCACTGCATCCTTCGCGATGAGGGAAATATCAGTGACAGCATCTACCTTATCTGAGACTGTGGCCTCCATCCTTATGTCAGAAAAAAGACTAGGTAAAGACTCCCCCTCAGTTCCTGCATGCAGCAGATCAGGAACTTCGCTGGGCTCATCCGAAGGATTTCTGAACTCGGGTGCTCTGTCTTCTTAATCCACAGGTGTTCCAGACGGTGCCCTTGGGCAATTCTTCTTTCCTACCTGTCAAAGACGCTCGAGTCCATCTTCTTTAGGTAGTGAAGGGGAACTCCCTTAGTCATATCAAATCTATCTCCATCCATCATATTCAGGTATAGACTGATGATTCTCCCGAAGTTAGGAGTACGTAGGGTATCTTTTATCTTCTCAAATACCATGGCCCCTAGTTGAATTTCTTTCGGCACGCTATAGCCATCAGGATCTTAAACATGTCACCTGATATATGATCATGGGAGCCAGGTTTGCAGATCAGAACCTTCCCTATAATGTCTGAGAGGAGCTTTCCTTCTTCGTTCATGTCCTTGCGTTTTATAGCCTTGGTCCCTCGAGTAATCCACAGAACAGTAGTGTCCTCGTACGATCATTTTCATCTAGATAGTCCTCTTGTACTGAGCTAGTGAGCTGGAGGTGATGTGATAGTTTTGTAGCAGTCATCTTGATCCTTAGTCCTGCTATCTTACTCTTTATTAGGGTGTACTCGTGACGTAGCTTGGCGTTTGCGTAAAACTCAAGGACTTCCTTGTCTAGGACTTTGCACGGGTGCTCGAGAATGAAGGAGAGCCCGACTTGGTCTAGCATCAAAATGATGTTCCTGAATTCATCAGAAGCATGGGCAAAGCCGGTCCTAACCAACTCACTCCCAGTGAGGAGCCCGACCATTGTTCGAGGAGCCATTATAAACCTAAACAAGTTACACTCAAGAAACTTAACTCTATCTAAATCTATAGTTTGTAGGAACTAAACTAGTAGGAACTAGACAAGTTACAAATGAGCTAATGATTCAATGAAGAACGGTTGTTACCTTTTACTCGGAGGGGGGAAGGTAGAAAACTCTAGGCAGGCGGTGAGCGGAGAGAAGCCCTAGTCCAATGGGAGGCTTGTGTCGAGCAGATGTCGAAGACGGGAACCCAAAGCTGACGGGGAGAGGACAGCGGGCTACAATCGACGGGAGCCACGGGAGTCGACGACGACAGTTGCGGGAGTCGACGAGCACGACGGATGTTGAGCGACGGAAGGCAGTCTCGATTCCGAGGTTCCAGAGGGAAGCTAATTCCATATAGTCGACGGGAATACGAAGGGTCTGGAGGTGGAATCGAGCAGTTTCCGCTATTTATTTCCGTTATTTGCCGCTGGTTTAGATGATTTTCGATATTTCCGCCCGATTATTCTAATCGACGGGAATCCTGTTTATTTCACCTAGATTTCCTTTTTCCTCTAAACAAAGGATATCAAGTTTTCATGTTATGATAGCTAAGTTGAGTTTAAGGAAGGCTAACATTAGAAATAAACCCCGGCTTATCCTTGTTGGATTCAAAATGTAATATTGTAGTTTCAACTATTGATACAAGTCCCTTGAGAGTCATAGGACCATCTGACACCCTCTTTCTCACCATATCAAAATTTTGATAGTTTATCAGTTTCCATAATATGGATCATACGAATATTAGCTTCCGTGTCCTTCCATCAGGTGTGTATATATTTATATATATATATTTATATCTTGAAAGGGAATCTACATATGTGTTTGGATATATATATATACATCTATGTAAAGCGATTTAATTTTCGAAACTGAATGCGCGTACCTGAGGTCATTAGGTTGATCATTCAGATCCACTATTTGAAGTACAACAGGTATCAAGTTCAAGTAGGACACTGTAGTTAGCATTATCTCAAGTCTCTTATACTTGTTCCATAGCAAGCCTGGAACATCTCTTGTTTAGGTCCCATCATGTTCATGGGTACCTAGACTATCCTGCAAAAATGAATTACCGTACCTTAGGAACCCAATATGTATTGGGTCCTAGGTTCTTGTCAACATAAAATACAGGATGCCTTCCTACAGGATTTCTGTTAGGAAGGCTATCTCTAGCCAAAGGATGTGGACATACCCTTGCCCTTGGCACAGAAGGATTGTGCCAACAATCTATGGCAAAGTGGCCCACTCTGCCACAACACCAACACTCATGAATATTATACCTCCTTTTCTGACTAGGTCTATTAACGGAGTTAGTCATGACCCTAGGTCTAAAAGAGGCAAAGCTGGAACTGATCTCAGATTTACCCTTTCAACCGAGACTCGAGGGGGGTCTGATGGTGAACATGTGGTGAGTATCATGAGGCCTGGGGGATGGTGCTTTCTTTTCAGCCAGCACACATCCGGGGGCCCTATTGATGTTTACTACATGTTTGCCAACTCCCTTTTCCTTTGTCCTAGGGTGGGAAGATGTTTTGTGAGAGCTGCTTCCAGCAATGTCATGAAGTGAGGGGGCTGAGGCCGTAAATACAAACGGTTCATGATGAGCCGTGTGTATTTTCTCATGGGTAGCCATCACAACACTTGCACTATGGGCGTTTCCACTTGAGGGTCGATCATTCTTGCAGTCACCATAGTTGTTCTTGTGGTCATACCTGAAGGAATGATGAATGCCCCTCCACTCAGTGTGAGGGGGGTTTGTAAACAGTTTCCCCATTTCTCCACGATTTTATAATTTGCGAGATCCACCCGTTTTCTCTCTTTCTCTTAATAGCATCTATCTTGAAAAAGTTAGATATTATCCTCTTCACAGTCTCTAAATTAAACTCTAGATCCGAGATCTTTGAGTCCTTCACCTTGATGGATTTCAATTGGAGGTCCATCATGGTCCTCAGCTGAGCGATTTCCTTAGCTTGTTCTTCAACAAGCAAGTTGCTCTTCTGAAGGGCTCGACGAAGGGAATCAAGAGTTTCAATCTTTTAATTGAAGCTGTCGATTTCCCTTGCATCAAAAAATGGACAAACCTCTTAACTTCTCCTGTCTTCAGGAGATACAAGAGGAAGGGAGCAAGAAGAGGAAGATACATGATCCTGAGTGTGCTGATTAGGGTAAGAGTTATGGTCTGCTGAGACTGAGGCTTCAGCTTCATCACAACTGCATTCCTCAATCTCTTCTTCATTCTCAGATAGAGGCACTGGAGCCCTGATATTGAGAAGTTGTTCTTTACTTTCATCATCAGAGACGAGGACCCCCACATATGCCTCATCCTCTTGCTGGCATTTAGTCCCGACAGTCTTCTTTCCCTCCATGAGGTCAGAGATTGTTTCCCACATGGACTTTGCAGTCTTGCACTTATCCAATCTTGTAAGAGAAGACCCTGACCAAATATCAGAGATGATCTGTCGTACCAGCTTGTCCAGGTTGAATAGTGAGAGCTCAGTTTCCGACATCTCTGCGGTACTCTTAGGGATTTGGAGATCTTCTCACGAGTCAGAAGCCTTCATGAGAATGAAGGGACCCTCTTCCACAATGAATATAGCACGAGGGTCAATGGCTTCCAGATGAAACTGGACTCTCATTTTCAAGATGGGATAATAGTCTTTGGTTCAGGCAGGCTTTCTCAGGGGAGAGACATAAGTGTATAGCTCCATTCATGAGTCTTGTTTTCTTCTTGACACTAGATGCAAGATCTTACTCAAGGTGTTAACCTTATTGATGAGGAACCTCCCTCTGATACCACTTGAAAGTATCTAGTGTCGACTAAACCCACCTATGGGGGGGGGGGGGAATAGGTGACATGCAGTCTTTTGCGGAATTAAATTAACCTGCATAAATTAACAAACACAGCACAGAAAAACACACAAAAAGTTATAATGGTTCCCCGATTTGGGTACGTCCACTTTCCCCCTTCGACCTATCTCCCACCAAGGGACGACTCGGTCACTTCTCCAAATAGATTGAAATCCAATCCTCACACTATGGAAGGAACCCTTCCAACAAAGGAGTCACCACTCCACCACCACAGGTTGCACCCAACCCTTACAACTAGAAATAAAAATTCCTTTACAACAAAACAAAAATAGAATGTATAAGAAAATACAAACAACGCTTATGGAGAATCTGATGTCCTTCTTCGTTCGTTGAGGCTTTCTTGAAACTAATGAAGAGTCCACAACCGGATTTCTCTCTTGGAGAGGATCTTGACAAGATCGGCGGCGGCAAGTAAATGCGGTGGCGATACTTTGTAGATCCAAACTTCTTGACGAAGCAAGAAAGGTCTACGAACGATCTCAGTCGATTCGGAATGATGAACTAACCTCGTTCAACGAATCGAGAGACAAGAGATCCCAATAGAGATGCGTGAGATGCTCTTCTTTCATCGGTATTGTTGTCGGAAGATCAGAGATGATCGTAGATTATCGGTGACGACTTCCTTGCGAGCGGCTCCAGGCGATTGGCAGTTTTCCGCGATCTGCTAGGTCACGCTCGGCCTCCTTTTGATTTCCGAGAATAGATCACTGTAGAAGTTCGAAATAAGCATGTATATATACCCGAGCCAACCCTAATGAATTGTGGTACCCACAAGGAGAAACCCTTGCCCCGGCCAAAACAGTGCATGGCAAGGCGGTTTGGTCCAGCGAACGAGAAAAATTGCCTAAGGCAAAATTGGCGAGAATCGTTGGTAATTCCCGTCGAAGTCGGCGGGAATCACTCACAATTCCCGTTGATTTTGCCTTGGCCGATTCCAGTTGGAAACCTTATCAGCCGGTGGGAATCGGCAGGAATGCAAACTGATTCTCGTCGAATCGGCGGGAATCACAACGATTCCCGTCGAAGTCAGCGAGAATCACTTGGTGATTCCCGTCGATTCTGCCTTAGCAGAATTCCTGCAGGAAAACAGTCACCCAGAAGAGGTCGGCGGGAATGCAGACAGATTCTCGTCGAATCGGCGGGAATCACTAACGATTCTCGTCGAAGACGGCGAGAATCACTTAGTGATTCCCGTCGATTTTGACTTAGAAGAATTTTCTCTTCCTTCCTTTGATGACTTGGTCTTTGACCCATCTTTGCTCCTTTTGCTCATGATCTGTCTTAATCCTGTACTTGAAAATAAGTACACTCCAATAGAGAGAGCACACGTGAGTCAACACACTGGTCTGCTCAACGAGTGATTACGTTGCACAGACCCGAGTATATTGACCCACAACACCCTGATATTGGTGTGTACTTAGCATGGAATAGCTGCAAGCACAACATAATAGAAGATTGACAAATTCATTGTGAATCCATCTTAGCTCCACTCGAGGCTTCTTCAAATCCAGGTAATTGTGGATACAATACCCAATAGAGCCTGCGCAGCGGGTCGACCTGGCGCTGAGCCAAGCTCGGGGTAGTACAAACATCCAAGCTGAAGTATCTCCAAGAACCAAACCTTTCCCCCACAGGCAAGCATTCGAACCTGCCAGCTAGATGAGAGCCTACGCAGTGGGTCTACTTGGGGCCGAGCCAAGCTCGGGGTAGTGCAAACATCCAACCTGAAGTATCTCTAAGAACCAAACATCTCCCCCACATGCGTGCCTTTGGACCTGGTAGCTAGATGAGAACCTGCGCAGCGGGTCTACCTGGGGCCAAGCCAAACTCAGGGTAGTGTCAACATCCAAGCTGAAGTGTCTCCAAGAACAAAACCTCTCCCCCACAAGCGAGCCTTCGCACCTGCCAGCTAGATGAGAGCCTGCACAGCAGGTCTACCTGGGGCCGAGCCAAGCTCAGGGTAGTGCAAACATCCAAGCTGAAGTATCTCTGAGAACCAAACCTATCCCCCACAGGCAAGCCTTCGGATCTGCTAGCTAAATGATAGCCGGCGAAGCGGGTCTACCTGGGGCTGAGCCAAGCTCGGGGTAGTGCAAACATCCATGTTGATGTATCTCCAAGAACCAAACCTCTCCCCCATAGGCGAGCCTTTGGACCTGCCAGCTAGATGAGAGCCTGTGCAGCGGGTCTACCTAGGGCCGAGCCAAGCTCAGGGTAGTGCAAACATCCAAGCTGAAGTATCTCTGAGAACCAAACCTCTCCCTCACAGGCGAGCCTTGAGACCTGCCAGCTAGATGAGAGCCTGCGCAGCGGGTCTACCTGGGGCCGAGCCAAGCTCAGGGTAGTGCAAACATCCAAGCTGAAGTATCTCCAAGAACCAAACCTCTACCCCACAGCCGAGCCTTGAGACCTGCCAGCTACATGAGAGCATGTGCAGCGGGTCTACCTAGGGCCGAGCCAAGCTCGGGGTAGTGTAAACATCTAAGCTGAAGTATCTCCGAGAACCAAACCTCTCCCCCATATGCAAGCCTTCGAACTACAAGCTAGATGAGATCCTGCGCAGCGGGTCTACCTGGGGTCGAGCCGAGCTCGGGGTAGTGCAAAAGTCTCAAAACTGAAGTATCTCCAAGAACCAAACCTCTACCCCACAGGCGAGCCTTCGGACCTGCCAGCTAGATGAAATCCTATGCAGCGGGTCTACCTGGGGATGAGCCGAGCTCGGGGTAGTGCAAAAGTCCCAAAACTAAAGTATCTCTGAGAACCAAACCTCTCCACCACAGGCGAGACTTCAGACCTGCCAGCTAGATGAGAGTCTGCACAGCGAGTCTACCTAGGGCAAAACCGAGCTCGGGGTAGTCCAAACATCCAACCCTTCTATCAAACGCATTCCACAACATGTAAGACAAAAGAAATAACAAGTTAGTGAACACAATGTGATAACTTGACTTTAAATACACAGTTTCACCTTCCCCAACATGGGTAGAAACGTTTTAAATCGTCACCGTTCCAGGTGTGGCTCATGGACCTCCCCTCCACATCCTAGAGGTGGTAGCCTCCTATTCTTAGAACCCTTTCAACAATGTAGGGTCCTTCCAAATTTGGATTGAGCATGCCAACGGGGGCTGATCGTACCACGTCATCGACTTTCTTTAACACTAGATCACCTTCTACGAACTATTTGATCCTGATGTGCTTGTCAAAGTATCTTGCCATTCACCATTCTATTTTCTCTTGCCTTATAGTCGCAACATCGCGTAGCTCTTCCACCATAACTAATGAGAGGAGAAACTCCCCCTCATTCTCCAACCTCCAAACATCGTCTCCTTCTCCTGCGGGCGCGACCCACGGGGATCGAACCCCAAACTTCAATGGCCGGACCGCCTCACACCCATGATAAAGTTTGAAAGGTGTCTCGTCGGTGGCTTTGTTTGGGGTCGTTCGCAAGGCCAATAAAACTGAGGGGAGCTTTTCCACCCAATTCCCCCTCAGGTTCTCCACCTTCTTCTTAAGTAAGTTCGCGATGATCTTGTTTACCACCTCCACCTGGCTAATGCTCCTGGGGTGGTGGACGAAGGCAACCCTGAGGTCTATCCCCAACTGGGTGCAGAAGCTGATGAATTCCTCGCTGGTTAATTGCGGACCATTATCCGTTACTATCGCCTGGGGTAGCCCGTGCCTGCATATGATCTCTCGCCAAATAAAGTTCCGGATGAACTGAGAGGTGACCTGGGCCTATGCCTTGACCTCTAGCCAGTTGGAGAAGTAGTCAATCATGACTAGGAGAAACCTCCTCTGCCCGCTAGCTGGAGGGAAGGGCCCAACTAGATCCATCCCCCAGATTGCGAAAGGCCATGGTGTCGTAATGCTTCGGAGCCTTTGAGTAGGAAAGAGTTGGAGGGGAGCATACAGTTGACAATTTCGGCACCTCCTCGCAAACTCAGCCATGTCCTTCCTCAGGGTCTGCCAGAAATACCCTTGCCTTACCACCATCGCTTCCAACATCCTTCCCCCGGAGTGACTGCCGCACTCTCCTAAATGCACATCATCCAGGATCTTCGGGATCTCTTCCTCGGTCACACACCTTTCCAGGAGCCCTGACAACATCTTCCGATGCAACCCTACCTACAGCATTAGGTAATGGTCTGCCTTGTGCCTGAATCCTTTGGCATCCTTAGTCCCTTCCGAAAGCTCACTCGTGGTCAGGAAGGTCACCAAGGGGTCTAACTATGAGGGTCGCCGATCTACCTCCATCAATTCTCCTTCCTTGATTGCAGCTCGAAATAGCTCGGTCAGGGTTCCTCCCCCCGCGGTCCAAACTTAGCCAGCCGATCGGCCGCTGTTCTTTCTTCCCTGGGAACGTGTTGGATCGAGAATGTCTGGAACCCTCCGATGATCACCCTTATCTTGTATAAGTACTATGCAAGAGTGGGCTCTCGGGCTTCAAACTCTCCCCGGATCTGTGATGCTACCACCAACGAGTCCATAAAGGCTTCCACATCCTATATCTCATGCTCCTTTGCCAAACGGAGGTCGGCTATCACATCCTCATACTCTGCTTGGTTATTAGTCACCGAAAAGTGCAAGGATACCGCTTGCTCTATAGTGACTCCCTGAGGGCTAATCAACACCACTCCTCCCTTGAGGGAATGATTTCTTGAGGCCCCATCAACCACCATCTTCCATTCCCCCTACGGTCGTGGTTCCTCGGCTCCGACCTCAATAGTGTAGTCAGCTAAGAAGTCAGCCACCACTTGCTCCTTGATGGATAGCCTCAGGACAAACGAGATGTCAAATTTGCTCAATTCAATAGACCACTTGGCCAACCTGCCCGAGTGTTCGACTCCTTCAAAGATCATGCGAAGGGGATGATCCGTCCCCACTTGGATCGAATAAGCTTGGAAATACGGTCGAAGATTCCTTGCTGAAGCAATAAGAGCGTAGGCCAGCTTCTCTAAGATGGGATAGCAGAGCTCCGACTTACAGGGTCCTGCTAATGTAGTAGATTGGCAGTTGATTTATTCCCTCTTCCCTTACCCGAAAGGAGCTCACAGCCTCGGCTCCTACTCCAAGGTATAAGGCTAAATCTTCCCCCTCCTTCGGGATTTGAAGTAGCGAAGCCTGGGAGAGATGCCTCTTCAGCACTTGGAAAGCCTCTTCGCATTCGGCAGTCCACTCAAACCTCAGATTCCCCCACAGCACCTTGAAGAACTAAGAGCACTTCTCCCTCGACCTGGAGAGGAATCTGCTTAGCCCGACTAGCTTGCATGTTAAGCGTTGGACCTCCTTAGCATTGCGCGGTGACTCTAGCTCCAGGATGGCCTTCACCTTATCAGGGTTGGGCTCTACCCCTGCCGGGGTTAGAAGATGCCCCAGGAACTTCCCGCGACTCGCCCCGAAGACACACTTCGAGGGGTTCAGCCTCATCTTGAACCTCCGTAGGGTAGTGAAGTCTCCTCCAGGTCCTGTAGATATGAGTCCATACTCTTGCTCTTGACCATCAGGTCATCAACGTAGACCTCCAGGTTCCTTCCCTATTGACCCTAGAAGACTCGATCCATCATACGTTGATAAGTAGCTCCTGCGTTATTCAGCCCAAAGGGAATCATCTTATAGCTAAAGCACCCCTCCCTCGTGATGAAGGAGACATCCTTGACATCAGGAGGGTATATCCGAATCTGGTGATAACTTGAAAAAGCATCGAAGAAACTCACAATAGAAAAACCAACGGCTGAATCAAACAACGCGTCGATTCTAGGCAGGGGGTATCAATCCTTGGGGCATGATTTATTTAATAAGAAAAAATCAATACACACTCGCCACTTCCCACCCCTTTTTCACCATTACCACAATGGAGATCTAGCCGCGATACTGGATCTCTGAGATGAAGCCAGCCTCCAGAAGCTTCTTGACCTCTTCGTGGATGGGCTCCTCTAGCTTGGTGGCGATGGTCCTCATATTCTAGAGAATAGGGCGCATCCGGGGGTCCAGGTTCAGACGATGGCATGCAACATCAGCTTCGATACCCGGCATGTCCTCCTCGCTCCAAGCAAAGATGTCGATGTTACTCTGGATGCAGGCCCGCACTTGCTCTTGGTCCTCGGGACTTAAGCCCCCGCTGAACAGCACCCTCTGCACATGTCCTGCGTTGGTGAAGACCTCCATCTCCACCACTTCCTCAGCCGGCTCCAGCTGCGACTACTTCCAGCAAGACCTCGTCTCTTCCTCCTGCCCAAACTCTTCCTCCGCTCCTGCTTCTTCAACCTCCATTGCCTCCTCCAGGGTCTCCTACTGCTACTCCTCGACCTCCACGCCCTTCTAGGCCTCCCTCGCAACTCCTTCTGCTCCTCACTCCTCCTCTAGCTCCATCGCCTCCTCTAGGTTCTCCTGCTACTTTTGCTCGACCTCCACACCCCTCCGGGCCTCATGCACTCCTTCTCCCCAATTTTCCTCCGGGCTCTCCTCCTCCTCCAACAACCTCCTCCTGCTCTGCCATATCCCTCCCCAACTCTTCCACCTCTGTCATCTAAGACACGGTGTTGACTGCCATCACATAATACTGTCTTGCCACCTTAGGGTCCCCCCTGATCCTAACCTACACCCCTCCATTTTTGAACTTGAGGAACTAATGGAATGAGGAGGGGACGCAGTGAAAGACGCTAATGAGGGGGCACCTGAAGATGGCATTATAACTGCTTGGGGTGTCCACTATCACGAACCTATAGTTCCGTGACACGCCCCCCAACTTCACATGCAAGCCTACCCCTCCATCTACCTCCTTCCTCTCTCCAGAAAACCCGAACAGAGGTCCATCCGAAGCCAAGACCCTCTTACCCTCGACCTTCATCTCATCGAAGGCCTTCTTGAAGGTCACATTCACAGAGCTCTCGTTGTACACCAGTATCCTGGAGACCGTGAAGTTCTCCACTGCCGTCTGGATATCCAGGGCATCACAGAACGGATCCTCATAGTCCGGCATGTCTGCTGATGAAAAGGTGATTTTTTCTTCCGGAGGGGGAGCTAAGGAGGTCGAGGAGACCCCCTTCAAAATAAGGTTTGAAGGCTCTCCTTCCGAGTTGCCTCAATCCCAACACCTCCGTAGATCACTCTGATCCCTCCTCAGGTCCGCACTTCTGCCCGGTCCTCACACACGTCTTCCCCCTCTCCCAGCTGCACCTCCACGATCCTTACCGGCGGATCCTGCCTCCCCAGTCCCATAGCTTCTCTTATCTCCAAGAACACCGGACAGGTGGCCGTTGCGTGACCTTCCTCCTGGTGGAAGTCACAAAAGAGCAATGCCGCCCTACCCCCTATTCCTTCTCCTCCTCTTCTCCCGGCTCCTACTCTAACTCCGCTCCTTACTCCTCTTCCTCTGCCGACCTCCATGGCCTCTTGCGGCTGTGGGAGGTGACCCCTATCTCTATGCCGGTTGATCAAACCTCCTCGGCTCCCAGAAGTTGTCTCTTCCCTGAAAGCCTCCTCCTTGACCCTAGGGACGACCCTCCTGGGGCCTCCAACCTAACTGGTTGTTTGGCTCTCGGGCCCCCCATCCCTGATGCTTCCCCTGCCCTCGAGGTTCTTCCTTCCTCTTTTCTCTCTGCTCCTTATGCTCCCAAGGATCCCTCTACCTTCCTACTGTTGGTTCCTTCACATTGTCCTTTGCCAATCGGGCCAGCTTCCTTATAAAAGCCGGATTGGCCCTTTCAAAGTCTATCTCCTTCACCGCCCTATCCATAAGCTCCTCAAAGTAGAGGGGGCACTCTTTTCAACTCCATGCTAAAGAATCCTGGTCTCAGCCCCAGGGTGAAGGCGAGCATTAGTGCATACCCTGGGACCTCGTGGACCAAGAGGATCTCTTCTTGAAACCGATCAATGTAATGACCCAGCGTCTCATCCTGCATCTGCCCTACCGCAAACAGGCATTTTGCCTCCTTCTTCCGCTTCCTCGATGTTGAGAACATCAACAGGAACCCTCGGCGCAGATCCTCAAAGCTGTAAATCGAACTTGCTGACAACTTGTGGAACCAGTCCCGGGACTTCTCCTTCAACATGATGTCAAACAGTCGGCACTTGAAGGCATCCATCATCTGCCTTATCGAGACCATGTCTTTGAACCACTATACATGCTGCATAGGGTCATCCTTCCTCGAGTAGTAGGACATGTCTGGCTCCCCGAACCCCTCAGGCACTAGAGCCAAGATGCTGAGCTTACTGAAGGGGCTCTCGCCATCTACCTGCCGAGAGGGCACGTCTCGTGGCCTCGGCTGGCTGGCCTAATTCGCTAAACCGTGCCCAGGGAAGAGCTCTCGCACAACAGCCTCCTGCTCGCTGATCTCATCCAGAACAACCTTCCCTGGAAGCTAGCCTAGGAAGAGCTCCCGCGCGGCAACGTCCCTCTTGCCAAACTCCGTCGGGACCTCTTTCCCAGGGTGCTGCCCAGGGGCGTTCTCGCCCAATAGCAGGACTACTTCTATTGGAACATGAGGAGTTGCCCACTCGCTCCTTGCCGAGAAGGCCAGGCTGATGGTCTGCATGACCTCTTGCCTGAAGTCTTCCAGCATCTTCCTTATCGTCTCTTCTCCCTGGGGGGAGAACCTCCTAAGCCAGATCCTTCACCTTCACCTCCTATCATGGGGCTAAACTCTAGATTTTCTTGTATTGGCTACCTTCCACACTCACCGCACCAGAACTGTTGAAGCAAAAATATGACCTCAATGAGAGTTTGAAAATAGGGGCATAGCCAACACCTACTTCTCCCAAGCTCCGACCCCTAACTGGCTTAAAAGGACCTAGAACTTACCCATAGGCTCAGCAGGGAGGTCACACCTCTAATCCGGAAGATCTCTGAGAGCATCCCCTCCAAAGCCAAAAGCTGAGTTTGGAGCTCCTCAGAAAGCACTAGAAGATCTTAGGGAAAAATGTAAGCTTGCTTTTTGAAGAGCCCCTGTGGGTCTATTTATAGCCTTTACTGTCCTGAAATTACAAAATTACCCCTGGCTGGTCTGCCAATATAAAAATCCCTCTGTCATGAAATACTAAATGCAGACCGTGAGGGCATATAGGTAATTTACCCGAGGAAAACCAGGTAATTTCTCCCTGGGCCCCACATGGTGAGAACCCCCCTATGCCGAGAACTGTTGATTGCAGAGAACTCTCCCGCCCTCACTCGGCGGGAGCTAAAGAGAAGCCGAAGAATGCCTCGGACCGAGACGGTTCTGCCTTCCGCAGGGCGCAAGCCTTCTCGCCCGTCTCTCGACAGAAGCAGGTCTCGACCGGTGCCTGAGCGTGAGCGTTCCCTCCCACTCCTAGGCGGGAGCTCTGCTCTTCTATTTGGAGGCCTAAAGTTAGCCCAAGCTAGTCCAGTCCTGACCCGTGGTGCCTCTGGGTCCCACTTAGCGATTATGGGGTTGTATAGGGGGTGAATAGAGCATATTAAAAAACTTTAAATTTTTTTATAGCAGTTTAAAAATTTGTGATATATATATAGATAAAATACACACCATACAAATAGAAAGTAACAATCACAGATGACACAAGAATTTTATAGTAGTTCCCCCAATAAATCTAGGTATATCTACTCTTCTACCACCCTGGTAGGAATCCACTACAGGTTTTTGCTCAGGTGCCCTGTAACCAGAAGTTCTATTTTCTAAGGGAGATCTAGCAAACCTTTAGGCTTTTGACCAGGTACCCAAAAACCAAACTTAAGTCTTTTGATCATGTGACTTATGAACCAAGTGTTAACTTTTTAAGGTAGTTAGAACCATGTACACAGTTTAAGAATAAACTAAAAGAGTTAGATGTTGTCTTCTCAGTCAAGTATCTCTGAGAAGACTTAGTGGATGATGTTGTAAAAAGCTCCCTTTGATTTGAATAGAGTTTGTGATCAAGAGCGGAGACGTTTTCTTCAAGGTGTAGGCATTCTTGTAAGCTTTTACTCTTTAGTAGATGTATCTGATAGAAGGATGTCTCTCAGATTGAATATATGTCACTGGACGAGTCTGAAGCAGAATATCTGTATATCTTTCTATATATAGGGGGCACTGTATTTCCGCGCAGCGCTTTTTGGACAAAAAAACGCGCTCCCCGAAAAAACGAAAAAAACACCTCCTAAACAGCATTTTTAGAAAAAGTGGTCAACATGAAAGTTGTAGACCTCGTCGAGATCTACAACTTTCATGTTGACCACTTTTTCTAAAAATGCTGTTTAGGGGGTCTATTTTCAAAAGGCGCGAAGGGGGGTCCGCGCAAAAAAAAAATCGTAATATTTACCGGGCGGAACCCCCTTCGCGCCTTTTGAAAATAGACCCCCTAAACAGCATTTTTAGAAAAAGTGGTCAACATGAAAGTTGTAGATCTCGACGAGATCTACAACTTTCATGTTGACCACTTTTTCTAACAATACTGTTTAAGGGGTGTTTTTTTTGTTTTTCCGGGAAGCGCGTTTTTTTGTCCAAAAAGCGTTGCGCGGAAATACATTTTCCTGATATATATATATATATATATATATATATATATATATATATATATATATATATATATATATATATATATATTGAAGCAGCAATCTTCTGTACATATAGACTGTCGGGCCAGAGTTCAAACGTTGTGTCTATTTGAAATAATCGATTCTTGAAATGTCTGAAGAATCCTTTGAGATTTGTAACTGCCTTGGAATTAATTCGAATTATATCCTCTGTGATAAATACATATTTAATGATGCCGTAATTGGCTATATTCGTTAGAATACTTAGCATTAAATATCAGAGTTTTAACTGACAGTTTTTAAGCATTTGAAATTATTCCGCATTCTATAATATAGAAACTGCCTGATCGTCGAACATAGCAAGGATTTCGTCAAACTGAGCTTGGATTTCGTCGAACTAAATTTTTACGAATTGAGATTTTACTTTCGTCGAGCTGAGGTCTGAGTTCGTCTAACTGAGCTCTGAGTTCACCGAACTAAGCTCAGAGTTGAGATCTGAGTTAGTCAAACTGAGTTCAGAGTTCGTTGAATTATGCATCTCTGGAATACCTTCTGAAACAACTGTGGAAATAAAATATGACCCTAGTCTATACAAGATGGTCAAAATAAAAATCCTAATCAAAGAATAGTAATCCTAGCCCAAATCAGCAATAAGGAGTTCTAATAATCTCCCACTATTTGGGTGAGGAAACTATCAAATAAGAAAGACACAAATAATAAATAATTATCTAGAAGATATTTTCTACAAATATAAAAGTTTTAGGGAAGTTATAACAATAAGGATCGAAACCATAATCAAAGTTCAGAATCCTTCTTAAATGCATCAGATGGAGGATCTGAAGAAGACATAGTAAAAATCAATTGTCTTTTTATGGATCATCAGACTCCCTTTTGCTTAGCTTCAGATCTTGAGAACCAATATTCGCTTGGGAAGAGACTGTAGGAACAATAGCTTTTGGATGCAAGCTCATATATTCATCAATATTGAACAAACATTTATTCTGATATTTGTCCAATTCATGTTGCCTGTAAGAAGACATATAGTAGTAAACTGAGAGGTATCCTTATCTTCAGTTCTTGCCTTATTTATCTGAGAAAGTGCAACTTGTTCCTTGAACCTAACCATTCTATACACATGATCTAACTCTAGTTCAATCATAGGAGAGGCTGGCCTGTCTTGGCTAGAATATATTACACACTGCTCTATCTACCATAAGTCTCAGACCATGTAGGTCTGTCTTGAATGAACTGAGTTGATCTAGAATAGTGAGAGATAGGCCTCTGACAAGAAGGTGAAATACCTGCTAATCCATCTACTGGGGGAGGAGGACTTCTCCAAGACTATGGATGTGAATGAAACCTTTTCATTTTCTTCCTTTTTTCTCATTCTTAGAATACCTCATCTAATTTGGATGGTCTATAGTAAGAGTTATCCCATCCAAATATATTAAGGGATATCAACAGTAGAAGAGAGTTGAGGAGTAACCTTGGCTTGAGCCTTTTTTCCTAGATTTCCATTTCTTAGAAATTGAGTTTTCTAATTCATCTGAATCTATATGATCATCAGACTGCACTTCTAGATTTTCATATAATTCATCAATTTGTCTATATAGTTTATCTACCTCTTCCTTATCTTTAAAAATCAGATCATCAAAATTAGGCATGGGAGATTAATCCCATTTAGGAGGGGAATAAGCCTGCTCAGAAATATTCATTATCTCATCAAACATAATAGTCTGTGGGACTGGATCATCAATCATTATAGTCTATGAGACTGGATCAAAACTGGTAGAAACATCAATAGGAGCATTGTAACAGACCGATGCTCTAAAAAGATTCTATCCCGAATCTGGGAAGCTAGTAATATGACTGTACAGTAAATCAAAATTTGATAGTAAAGAATATATATTAACTGTGGTATTAATGATGAAATTACCAATAGGAATAACTTCTAGAGTATTTGAAGACTCATCCTCAATTATCCCAAAATTTCTATAGTGAGCTAGACTAGCTAACACTAAGAAGACTTCAGTCATTTCTATATCAGGAACTTCAACAAAATCAGCTACTACAACTGTAGTTTCTTCATTTGGAGCTTCTTCATCAAGCATCTCTTCCTGCCTAGATCTAGGGAAAACTGAATCATGCCCCTAGAAGGAGGGACAAAATGGGAAGAGGTAACTTTAGAAGTGAGTTCTTAAATAGAAGATAAAACAGGAGCCAAGGATTCATCCAAGAGGTTTTGGAGTGTAGGAGTGATGAAATCAAGAAGTTGAGTGGCAATAGATGAGAAATCCAGATACATAAACTCAGGTGGATTCTGAGTAGATGTAGAGGATGGATTGGAGGAAGAGGGAGTTGATCTGTTAGCACAGTTTATATAGATAAAAGAAGACTGTGGCATAAATGAAGGATTTATGATATGGGCAATGTCACTAGGAATTGTCTCTTGGAAGGGTAAGTGAGGTGGAAATAAGTGAGGTGGAGATAAGTGAGGTGGAGATAAGTGAGGTAGAGATAAGTGAGGTGGAGATACGTGAGGTGGAGATACGTGAGGTGGAGATAAGTGAGGTGATTGATGATTTGGGGAATCTGTATGGAAGGCAGAGGATGGAACTTCTTTAGACAAAGTAGTTTGTAGAGAAGGTGGTGTCGAAGGTCTATGGGAATTATGTGGAGATAGTGGAGTGGGAGAAACAAGTTAAGAATCTTCTTCAAGTGTAGGGAGAGTAGCTGTGATAGCTCTAGTACTTTCAAAAGCTACAATAGAAGATTCAACTTTGGGAGGCTTAGGAATCACCCACTCCCATTTTCCAATCAGTGTAGAGGTTATCCTCTTGGATGAATTAATATAGACAGTTTGAGAGATCAAAACCTCTGGACATTTGGTCTGGAGGAAAATTCCCAAAATTCTTCCATAGCACACATCCTTTTTACCAATCTTCTTATTAATAGAATCAAACAAAACTTTTCCCCAATTAATGTTCTTCTGGTCAACCAGAGCACTCATCAATAGAAACTGGTTCCTGGTGACATAGTCATGGGCTAAATGTTTTCTCAGAAGAACTTTGCCAACTACATCAGCCAGAAATTTATATTCCACAAAAAAATTCTTTTTCAACAAATGGTTATGGTTTCCTTGTGAGTGACCCATTCTATCTAGCATATTATCAAATTCTTTATTAGATAGTTCTAAATCATCTTCTCCATTGACTTAACCAAAAATTTCGGATAGAATCGTAGGGGTGAGAGAAACCTGATGACCCGAGATGGATCCAGTAATGGTTGTAAGATCATGAAGGTAGTGTGAACCCATTCCTTTATCTCTGTGATTGAGAGCTTGATTCGGGTGGACATAAAATTTTGCAGAGGTTGTGCCTCAAATAGTTGCAAAATGTCCTGAAAGATTTGATCTGAATGGCAAAAAGAGTCCATGTCGATATCAAATTCAGCATCGAACTTCATCGCAGTGAGAATTGCTTGCGGCACCACCATTATCCTACAAAACAAAGAGATCAAGTGCTAGAGAAGAGAAATGGAGAATGCGCCAGACGAAGCTCGATGAAGACCTAAAATATTAGTATTCAGAAGTTGAAAGAAAGAATAAAAAATAATTCGTCGATCTCCGTTCGACGAAAGGTTCACGAAAGGTTTCACAATTCATCGATCTCCATTCGACGAAAGATTCACAATTCCTCGATCTTCATTCAAATTCAATTTAATGACTCTCCATCAATCATTCCTAACTGATTTAAAAAGAAAATATGTTTCTTTTCATCCAATGGTTTTGTGAAAATCTTTGGAAATCACTAGAAATGAATACTAGGCTAATTTTACTTTTATCAACATTATCTCTGATAAAGTGGTGTCTTATTTCTATATGTTTATTCCTACTATGAAGGACTGGATTCTGTGCAATTGAAAATGCACTAGTTTTGTCACAGTATATAATTGTATTATTTAAGTTGTATCTATAATCTAGTAATTGATTTTGAATCCACAAAATCTGTGAACATAAACTACCTTCTGCAATATATTCTGCTTCAGCAATTGAAGTAGAAATAGATGTTTGCTTCTTGCAAAACCATGATGCAAGCCTATCACCGAGAAACTGACAAGTTCCTGATGAGATTTTTCTGTCAACTCTGCATCCAGCATAATCAACATCTGTGAATCTAATTAATTCAAATCCTGACTCAATAAGATACCGGAGTCCAATATTAGGACAACCCTTTATATATCTCAAAATTCTTTTTACCAAAATAAGGTGAGATTCTTTAGGGTTAACAAGAAACATAACATAAATACAGGTTGCAAACATAATATCTGGTCCACTTGATGTTAATTACAATATAGAGCTAATGATTATTCTATATATTTTCTAATCAACAGATTTGCCTTGTTCATCATTATTAACTACAGAATTAGTAGGCCTGGTGTTTTCATAGAGGATTCATCTGACATCCCAAATCTTTTAATTCGCTCTTTAGCATATTTAGATTGAAATATGAAGATGCCATCAGATGTTTGCTTCACTTGTAAACCAAGAAAATAAGACAATTCACCCATGGTACTAATTTACAACTTTGAATGCTAAGTCAGAGAACCTTTTGCAAAGTTTGGAATCAGTAGAACAAAAAATTATATCATAAACTTATATTTGAACTAGTATAATTTCAGTTTTATGATTTCTAAAAAAAAGTTTTGTCTACCTTGCATCTACAAAATTTGTTCTCCAATAGAAAATTAGCAAGGGTCTCATACCAAGCTCTTGGAGCTTGTTTAAGACCATAAAGAGCTTTATTAAGCTTAAATACATAAGATGAGTGTTGAAGAGATAAAACCTAGAGGTTGTTCTACTTAAACTTCCACTTTGATTTCTCCATTAAAAAATGCACTCTTTATATCCATCTGATATAATTTGAATTTCTTGAATGCAGGAAAAGAAAGAAATATCCTGATAACTTCTAATCTTGCAACAGGGGCAAATGTTTGATCATAATTTATTCCTTCCTCATGTGAATGTCCTTGAGCTACCAGTCTAGTTTTATTTCTCACTATAACTCCTTGAGCATCCAATTTATTTCTGAAGACCCATTTGGTTCCAATTACTGGATATTCTTTGGGTCTTGGAACTAAGTCTCAAACTATACTTTTCTCAAACTGATTGACGTCATCTTGCATTACAATGATCTAATGAGGATCTTGTCCAGCATCTTTTATTTATTGAGGTTCAATCTGAGATAGAAAGCTTGTATGCATCTGATCTTGATTGAGTTGATGCCTTGTTTGCACACCAACTAATATGCCTCCAATCACTTGAGATCTAGGATGATCTCTAATAGTAACTGTTGGTTAAAACTTGTGGCTTATTTATTTGTTTAGGTGGTGTATTTAGTTTGGAAGGCATGGCGCACTGATTTTATTGGATACAAAAGTTGAAACCGAGTTTTAATGAAAGAGGGCAAGTGCACCTATCACGAGTAGTACAGGATATTCCGGTGGGGAATATCGGTGTCGTATTGTTCTCGGGGATAGGTTGATTATTTTTACTCTTCCCTAGAGGGACTATTATTTAACTGAAGATAACTAAAAGCAGAAAAAGTCGATGAAGAAATAGCGCACCGGCACCGAATCGATTTGAACTAAAATAATTTTTATAACTAGAGATCCTAAATTTCAAATTAATTAAAGGGCGACTTGGATGTGGATGATACAAAAGAATGAGCTCACCTAGCTCTCGGAATATCGCCCACCTAAACATTAAGACTATTCGACCGAACTCTCATCTGGCGAAGGATTCCTCTTAATGCCCGCATTATGCTAAGAACCCCGCTATTGGGTGGGGAACCCGATCCGGGAGAATTACGCTTTTCCTCTCTCGAGCTTATGCACGCAATTCTCTTTACCCAAGGGTGATCGGTCCATATGCACGGCCTCTCGGCTAGCTAGCGTATGGACAACGGAAATAGAGCCCACACATAGATATGTGGTCCTACGCGTCGTAGACCCGGGGCAAACCTTAAGTGCTTTAATTAATGAAAAAAAGATGACCTTTAGTTATTTAAAACGATTTTATCTGTCCCAATGCTCTTCGATACTGAGGGTTAAGAGCGATTAGCCACTCATCGGAATTGAGACGGCTTAAGAAAAGAAAGTGCATAATTGAAAATGCCAGTCCTACTCAAACGAGTAGGCGGGAAATTAAAGCATTAAAAGAAAGCAGTAAAGAAAGACGTAAAGTGCAAGTCCTACTCAAACGAGTAGCTGGGAAATGAAAGATGAAAAATTGCGATTCCTACTCAAATGAGTAGGCGGGAAGAGAAAGCGATAAAATAACAAGTGCTACTCAAATGAGTAGGCGGGAAATTGAAAGCTGAAAATGCTATATCATGCATGGACACACTCTACTTGAAGGAAAAAGCAACGAAAATCTAACTCATACACTCACACACACAAACAAATAAACAGAAAAACAAAGTGATCGAAAAATTAAAATAACTATATTTCTACCGTTAGAATATGCTAGAAATGCATAAAAAGGAGAAATAAAAATTAAAGAAGCAAAACGATTTTCAAATAAAAGCAAAATCAAAGTGTTTGAAAAATTAAAATAACAACTAATTCAGACTTATAACTCTATAAAAATGCTTTAAAATGGAAGAAAGAGTAAAAGAACAAAACATTTTATAAAAATAAAAAGACAGTAAAAAAACACAACCACTTTCAGAACCATTTTTATAAATCTATAAGAATGTAAAAAGCTATTAAAAGCATAAAAGCTAAAAAGGGGGCAGTAAAATAAAGAAGATGAACATAAAAAAACAAGTTATTCTCATACATCCACACACCCATTTTAAAAAAGAATAAAAACAAAGACAAAAAAAATAAGATTTCTTAAGGAGAGGCATCAGATACATTCCAATACACACAAAGAGAGAAAACATACTAATTTTATTAAGCTAAAAAGAGGGGTCACAAAAAGCTAAACAAAAGCTAAAGAGAGGGGATAAAATCTCCTTATATAGCTTGGAAATACACCCAGGCAGCACCTACCCTAACAAAATGGTTCAAAAAAGGGGAACATTTGATCTTACAAAGAAGATCTATTTATAAGCAAAAAAATTATAGGAGGTGGCACGCTGGTGTGCAGGGGAAGCCAAATTTTTTGATGACTCGCCTAGTTCTAGAAGTAGTGGGAGAAGGCTTTATTTGGTGAAGGCGTTGAGTATTTGATGGAAGTAAAGCGTCGAGTGGTGGAGTCTGGAAGATTTTCGTCAAGAGGAGGGAAATTCGTCAAGCGCTGCTCGACAAATGGCGAACAAGCATTGGGAGAGTTTTCGTTGAGTGCTGGGAGTATTTCGAATCGTCGTGCTGCGTTCCACAAATATCGAGCGAAGAAGCACTGATAATGTTTCAGCGAGCTGAGATCGACGAACATCGTTCTGGCGTTTGATTGAAAAGTCGATTGGGTTGAGCTCGACGAGCGTCGAGCTGAGATCGACGAGCGTCGAGCTGAGATCGACGAACGTTGACTTGCTGGAGGTGTTGAGTGTTGATCGTTGAGTCAGTTGGCGAAATGTCGAGCTGAGATCGACGAACGTCGATCTAGCGTTGATTTGAGTTCAGGTCGACAAACGTCGTTGGCTGAGTCTGGCATCAAATCATCGAGCTCAACATAAATTTCAAGATTTTCTTCATCACGGTCATTAACAATCTGTTGAGAAGGATACAATGTATCTTCTTGCTTTAGGTTTAATTCATCTAGTTTCTCACAGAGAATTGGTTCCTGAAAAGAATCTATGGTAGAGATACTCCTCTCCTTATAAAACATGTTGGATTCATCAAATGATACATGTATGGATTCTTCTATTTTAAAGGTAGATTTATTATAAACCCAATAAACCTTACTGACAAGAGAATATCTAAGAAATATTCCATCTGCAACTTTGACTTCAAATTTTCCTAAATGTTTCTTGTCATTATTATGAATATAATATTTACACCCAATTTTTTTTTAAAATAATCTACTTTTAGTTTCTTATTTTTAAGCAATTTATAAGGAGTCTTACCCATGAGTTTATGAATGAGACATACGTTAAGAACATAATTTGCTGTGCTTACTGCCTCTGCCCAAAAAGATAGGGGCAAGTGAGCATCTGCATATAATGTTCTAGCAGATTCAATTAGGGTTCTAATTTCCTTTCTGCTACCCTATTTTGTTGAGGAGTTCTAGGAGCAGAGAAACACTGCCTGATCCCTTCTTTCTCACAAAATTCTCTCATGAGAAGAGATCCAAACACATTGCCATGATCACTTCTTATCAATGCAATTTGAGTAGATACTAAATCTTGATGTTCGTAAGAAAGTCTGTAAGAATTTTGAATTTATCAGACTTGTTCCTAAGAGAGAACACCTATGTGAAACTAGAGAAATCATCAATAATTACTAAAGTGTATGACTTTCCTCCCAAACTTTATATTGTAATAGGTCCAAAAAGGTCCATATATAGGAAATACAAAATTTTGGGTGAATCACCCATAGATATGGATTTAAAACTATTTTTAGTTTGCCTATCTAATTGACAAGCCCTACAAATTCCTTCCTTCTTGTAAGATCCAGAAGGTAGTCCTCTCACAAGGTTGTCCTTAGACAATTTAGAAATAGTTTTAAGGTTTATATGCCCTAATATTTATTATGCAAAAGTTCATTTGATTTACTTATCTGATTGAACAAACATATCTCAGTTCTAGCAGAATTAAAATTGACTAAATAGATGTTACCATGTCTAACCTCAGATAAAACAATTTTGTTTACATTAGATGTAATAAAGCATAAAGACTTATTAAATGATACCTGATAAACTTCATCACATAGTTGACTAATGTTGATGAGGTTATGCTTAAGACTTCTCACATAAGCTACCTTTCTGAAGATAACTACTCCAACTTTGACACTGTCATAGCCCTCTGTCTAGGCACAGTTGGAGTCTCCAAATATTACTTTTGGTCCCATCTTTGCTTTGAAGTCTATTAGATTAGCTTTTCTTCCTGTCATGTGTTTAGAGTACCCACTATCCAAATACTATTGTTCCTCGGGGGTAGGATAGTTCTTTTCCTGTATTAACAATAAGTTAGGTGTTCTTGACCCAGATTACCTTGGGTCATGATTTTTTTGTCATAATAAGTAGAAATATAAGAATATTCAGGTTGATTTTTATATCCAAGTGGATGGTATCTCCTGGGAGGAATGATCCTTCAGTAAAAAGATTTGTCAACTTTTGAGTTTGATTATTCTTTTGAAAAGAAGTAAATTTTATGTTTGAAAAGATTGAGTTCGACATATTATTCCGATTTCGTCGAGCCATGTTCGACAAAAAATGGTGATTTCATCGAGCACCATTCACTGAATAATTATTCTCATTCCCTATGTTCAACATTCGTCTATCTCAGTTTGACGATTAACTTTAATTTCGTAGAGCTCGGTTCGATGAATTCTGTTGAACATTGATTTTCTAGATGTTTTTATTCTGTTTTAGAATTTATTTTGATTTATTCTCTAGTACATTATTTGACAAAGCTTCAATGTCTTTATCTGTAATTTCTAATATTTCTTTTCTTTTAGCAGATATAAATTTTGTAAAAGTAGTTAAAATATTTTTCTTAAGAATTTGAGGTTGACTAGATAAGGCTCCCAAGCCTAGTCTTCCATTTAATCTGGCATTGACTGTACTTCTAATATTCATCAGTCTGATACTTCTCCCATTAATAAACTTCTGAACCTCAAATAATTTGTTTTCCAGAGAAACTATCTGTTCCTTAGAAATTTTCAAATCTTCTTTAAGTCTAATATTTTTTGAAGATAAATTGTTCAATTCAGTTAATTTTTCTCTGAGAAGTTTTATTTCCTTCTCAGATTTTATCAAATCTTTGCAAAGAAATTAAAAATCTATTTTGAATTAAACATATGTAAAATCAAAAGTTGAAAATACCTGGTCTTCTTCATACTCAGATTCAGAATCAGAATTGATGTTTGATGCATTGATTTCCATCATAAAGACTTCTTTAGCATTTTATTCTTCTTCATCTTCACTTGAACTGGATGAAGAATCAGTGTTTGACTCACTCCATGTTTCAGCTACAAAGCCTCTCTCCTTTTGTCTGTGTTTATTACAAAAGGGTTTGTTTGAATGCTTATTAAAGTATTTCTCCTTCTCTTATCTTTCTTCTGATTTTCAGGACATTTTGGAAGAATGTGTCCTGGTTTCCTGCAACCATAACAAACAATTTCCTTAGTAGGTGTTTTGGCATACCTTGATTTTTCCTTGTTTCTGGAAAATCTTCTCCTGAAGTCTTTCCTGGCCATTTTGTAAAATCTTTTAGCCAATAGACTCATGAGTTCTTCATTTTGTAGAAGTTGTTCTTCCTCTTCAATTGCTTGTAAACAAATACTATTGTCCTTCTTAATTGAGGATAAAGTCATTTATGCAGCTTCTCTTGTTTTGATGAGCTGCTCATATGATTTGAGCTTGCCCAACAAAGTTTCTATTGAAATTTCATTCACACTTCTTGCTTCTCTGGCCAAATTCTTAAATTCCATGTGCTAGGAAAATTCATGAGGATTTTGTCAATTACTTCTGTCAGTGAAATGCCTTTCTCCAAAGTTTTCAGTTCATTGATTACGTGACTGAGTCTTGTACACATATCTGCAACACATTCAGTTTATCCCTTTTTGAAATTCTCATATTAAGAAATCAGGTGAGTTCTTCTATCCTTTCTTTCATCTACAGATCCAGCAACCTTTTGAAAAATATCATCAGACATTGTTTGGACTAGTATATTCATAGCCTTTGCATCAGTAGTTTTTAGTTTTTTCTGAGCATCTGTCAATTCTGAAGGTGGTGTAGCATGGTGCTTGTTGCTGCCAGTGGTGGAGGTGGACCTGTCAAAATTGAATTGTAGATATCCTCATCAATAGAATTCATATATTATCTAATCCTTGCATGCCATAGTGCAAACTTGTTAAGATTGCAAATAGGAGGTCTAGTGACTGAGTACTCCTTATTTTGTGTCATGATAAATTTATCAGTGATCTAAAAACAAACTTCTAGGTAAAATAAGATATATCAAATCTGTTGGTTCAGGTGTTTGCTAGTAAAACCAACCCTCCTCTGATACCAATTGCAAGTGAAGGGATAGATCTAACTTTACTCTAGAGGGGGGTGAATAGAGTATATTTAAGAACTTTAATTTATTTTTATAGCAGTTTAAAAATTAGTGATATATATAAATAAAATACACATCAAACAAATAGAAAGTAACAATCACAGACAACACAAGGATTTTATAGTAGTTTCCCAATAAATCTGGGTACGTCTACTCTTCTACCACCCTGGTAGGAATCCACTACAGGTTTTTGCTCAGGTGCCCTATCACCAGAATATCTAATTTCTAAGGGAGATCTAGCAACCCATTGGGCTTTTGACCAGGTACCCAAAAACCAAACTTAAGTCTTTTGATCAGGTGACTTATGAACCATGTGTTATCTTTTGAAGGGGTAGCCATGTACACAGTTTAAGAATAAACTAAAATATTTAGATGTTTTCTTCTCGATCAAGTATCTCTGAGAAGACTTAATGGATGACATTGTAAAAAGCTCCACCTGATTTGAATAGAGTTTGTGATCAAGTGAGTAGACTTTTTCTTCAGGGTGTAGGCCTTCTTGTACGCTTTTACTCTCTAGTAGATGTATTTGACAGAAGGATGTCTCTCAGATTGAAGATATGTCACTCGAAGAGTCTGAAGCAGAATATCTATATATCTATCTGTATGTATATATATATATATATACATATATATACATCGAGTGACATATAGATATGTCAGCCTGACTCCAGCCCTCGACTAAGGTCCTCCTCTACTCTTTCTATGGATAGATCTAAGGAATCTTTAGGGATAAGAATTAGGCTCAATTGAGCCCGATCGGGTGGAGCTTTCCACCGATTTTTTCGTGAAAAATGAGCTTGGGAGTTCGCCAAAAATAGCCCTTTCGGCGGCCGTGCCACCGCCTAGCGATAGCCACCACCTCAACAGAGGTGGTGGTGGCGATGGCCGACCAGGGAAGTAGCTGGGTAGCCAGGAAATACGGTTGGAACTTGCTCCAGGTCGGACTGATTGGGGCCCTTGGCTGGAGGAAGAAGAAACCCAGCAGCCGTTGGATTTGCTTCAAGATCTGTGCAGATCTATTTATACTAAACGTTTTATTTGTGCATTTCTGTCATTTATTATTAGTTACCTCAGGAATTAAATTAAAAATACCTAAATGACCTTTGTGAAAAAGTGGTCAACATGAAACTTGTAAATCTATGAGTCTAGTTTATTTTGAAATTAATTTGAACAAATTTGGAGTTCAAGTCAGACCTTAGCACTCATTTTAGTGCGGTCTATACATAGGGATGAACAAAGAATGATTGGAGTGCCCCCATCAATCCTGACCATCAAATAACATGAAATTTGGAGCATGGGCCAATAGTATCTAGTCCTATATAATATCCAAAAATGGGAATTTCTGGATACTATTTTTCTGAAGTTTTGGTAAACATTTCATTTTTCATTAATAGGTTAATTTATTTGTCTAATGACCTCCAAATCCTCCCAAATTTTGGTGAGTGGTCATTGAGGTAAATATATGTCTCTGTATAAAATTTCATCCCATTTGGTGATGATTTGGTTAGAATTTAGTAGACACTACCCTTGACCTAAAAAGGTTATTTATGTCAAAATGTCCCTTGTGGGTATTGAGTGACCAAATCACCTCAACAAAGGCTTAAACATGGAGTTTGGGGTAGATTAGGGTCGGTTTGCCCTAGAACCCTAGTTAAAACCCTAAGGTTAAACTTTGGGGATTCGTGAAGGACATGAGGTGATATGTCCTTGTATGGACCTAGTGTTTAGTCCATGTGATCTTTGGGTGGTGAAATGCCCTAGGAAGGAATTTGGTGACATTTAGACGTAGGCACACAACTTAAACCATTTAGGGAAAGTTTGGGCCTATGCCTTTTATGAAAATGTTGAAGGGTCATATGATTTTGATTTTCATGAGATTTGGGTAGGAGTAAGTTTATAGTGTTATTGACCCCAAAATTTATTATAGGATGTTTAGAAAACAGTAGCTCAAACTTATAGGTATAATCTCCACCTTGCCCTTTTTGATGATTTTGAAGTAACCATGGTTAGATTAATATAGAATGATATAAAACTCTGGCAAGGTTAATTAAATATCATTCAGAGACACTAGTAAATTATTTGGATCATTTGGGCATTTCCTCTTGGTACTTCATGTGTTAAGTGAACTAGTGCACCATATTTTGATAAATTGGTAATAAATATTATATATTTCTGTAAAATTTTGTTACTTAGCTAGAGAATCTTTTAGGGCATAATAAAGCCTTTAAAAAATTATTACATGTTATTTTGATGAGTTTATAAGAATGTTGCTTCACAATGTGCACTTTAATGGAATTATTTGAAGTATTTTTATATGTGGCTCACTGACCTTGGAATTGCATGAAACTTAGTCAGTAGTGTATTATGATCATTATAAGGCTCATTAAATTTGTATATAATTTATGGACTATGGTTTATGGTACTCTCTTCATTAACTCTATTTATTTGAATTACTTTGAACTTATTATTTTGAGGTTATTACATTTATAAAAATATGTGAAATTTGGTATTCACTGATATTCTGCTATTATATAATTGTTAACCCCAGAATCCGCAACATTTCCAGCTAGGCATCTTGCCCTTCCCTCGCTGAACTCAAGTACTCAGTTCGCCCAGCTCGCCAGTTGACGTGGTCCGTCACCTAGGCGGATTCCAGCTGTCAGTCCGCTCAGGTCGCCCTCGGTTCCCAGCTCTGCTAGATCGACGACCTCCAATCGACGAGTCAGGCTCAGGACGGCAAGCTCCGAGTCAGGCCGCTCAGGTCGCTCAGGTCGCAGCTAATTTAAAAGAACCGCGCTCAATGCGACCAAGGGAGGTCTCCAGCTCGCTAGCCCAGTCCGCCGGTCCCGCGCGGACTGCTTGTTCCTTCTCTTTTTTGATTCCCGTCACTGCTGCCCGGCTCTTTTGTACCCCGGGCAGCCGGTTATTTTAGCCCTGCCCGCTTGGGCAGGCCCCCAGCCTATAAATAGGGGGAAGTGGTGCACTCAAAGCACGCTGACTCGAGCCCAGGAGCCCACTTGTTAAAGGCTGCGGACTCGAATCTCTGGCTTTGCGGTCTCCAGCTTGCTTTCTGCTTTGCTTTGCTTTTCTCTTCTTGTAACCCCTCCTTTGCAATCAAAAGTAAGCCCGTCGCAGGAGAGGCATTCAGGCCGCGACGAGCGAAGTCTGGTGTTGCCGTGTTCCACGGCTCTTGCTTTTCTGTTCCTTTTCTAGTCCGCCAAGTAGACTGCTGCTCGCAGTTTGTTTTCCTTTTCTTCCCTAGGTGCTCGAACAGTTAGCTGCTGGTGCTCGTTTCCGCCTTCTCTTTTCGCGCATCAACAGTTAACACGCGACCTTCAGATTCGAGCAGTTTTTGAAACCGCGGATAGAAATGTCAGACCGCCGAGGTCGCCACTCCGACCGCTCCAGCTCCCCCGATGATTCGCTGTGGGAGGCGTTGGAGCAGTCCCGCTGGGAAGCTGAAGTATCTCGAAGAGAGACTGACCAGCGGCTCGATACGATCAGCCAAGCCCTGTTAGCATTGACTCAGCGGCTTGCCCCCCAGGTTGCTGAAGAAGTTGCTGAGACACCTGTCCGCCAGACTCCAGTCCGCCGGACCCCGGCTCGTCACACCCCTCTTCAGCAGTCGCCTGCGACCGCGCCTCCGCCTCTCCACCAAGCTCAGTCCGCAGCTCCCCTGCGACCTCAGGCTGATCAGTTCGCCCCACTGATGGATTTCTTCAGGGAAGCGGCCCGAGGGACCCCGGCTCGCCGACTAGACTTTGTTGATCGGCAGTCCGCAGAGCCCGCAGAGCTTCGTCCTCCAGTCCGCCCTTCTGCTGATTCAGAAACTCCCTCTCCCTTCGTAGATCGAATCCGATGGGAGTCAGCGCCAAGCAATTTCAGAGAACCTCGTCTCCCTTTTTATTCAGGGGAGACTGATCCGGTCTCCCACCTGCAGGCATTCGAAGGGGCAGATGCATTGAGGAGCCTCTCTGACGCCCTGAAATGTAAACTTCTGGTGACCACTCTTGATGGTCAAGCAAGAGAATGGTTTTATGAGTTGCCTCCAGGCACCATTTCCTCCTTCGCCGAGCTTCGCAGTGAGCTGCTCCTGAGGTTTGCAACCTCTAAAAAGAGAAAAGATGGGCCGGCAGCCCTTTTTGACATTAGATAGAGAGACAATGAATCGGTGGCAAGATTCGTTGATCGGTTCCAGAAGGAAATCCAAGGGGTAAGGAATGTGAACCCCGATTATTATAAAGTTGCCCTGATTCACGGCCTCCGGGAGGGCCCGTTGAAATTCAAAGTGACAACAAAGGCACCATCAACTTATCAGGAGCTCATAGCGATAGCTAATCGCTTTATTGAGGGAGAAAATGCCAACCCAACCTATATCTCGTCCCTGACAGCTAAAGCTGGAGGAAGGGATGTCCCCAACTCCTCTTCCAATAATCAGTACCACAGTAAGCCTCCCCGGCCTGACTTCCATCCTCCACCTCAGAGGGGACGTAACCTCCGCCATAAGAAACCCTTCCTTGACCATCAACAGTTTCATGATCAGAGACTGCCGTTGGCCGTCACTCCCGCCGTTCCCCTTCAAGCGCTCCCCATTCTTCAGAGCGCCCTGCCAGCTTCAAATCCTCATGGGAGCAGCCCTATGGAAGAGCTTGCAGATCTGGGCATCGACTTTGAAGAGGTTGCCCAGATAATCCAGAAGAAGGTTGAAGAAAAGAGGCAAGGGCCTCAGAGAGATTGGAAGCCCAGGGACAACTCTCAGTTCTGTAATTTTCACAAGGAGAAGGGTCATCTGACTAAAGACTGCAAGGCTCTTCAGAAGCTAGTTGAGAGGTTGCTCGCCGAGGGTAAACTCGAGGACCTGGGCAGGAAGAGTGATTCTTCAAAGCCTTCCACCTCAAGGGAAAGGAGATGGCTGAAGTCCACCAGGAATGCATAGAGATAAGGGATGAGGGCAATCTGGGGCTCATTGCCATCCCAAATGAGTGTATTGATGTTGTCGACGAGGGGGCCCTGGGAAGACTCTTTTTCATCCATGGCGGAGCAGGGACTGAGTCTACTCGGAAGTCTTCTCTATCAAGGCTTTCCCGAGCTGAGGTTGCTTCTACTTCTTTCGCCCCACCCTCTGAAGTCGTCACCTTTGATTCTGCGGACCTTCCAGTAACCGCCAACCCTTTCGATGATGCCATCGTAGTTCAGGCAGCCATCGGAGATTTTACAGTTGATAGAATTCTCATTGACACTGGCAGCTCCGTAAATCTCCTCTTTAAGTCTACTTTTGAAGCCCTGAGGACTGGAAAGCCTCTGCTTTCCACCGAGGGACCGCTTTATGGCTTCTCGGGCGAAAGAAAGGATGTTGAAGGAAACGTCACACTCCCAGTGACGCTCGGAGGGGTGAACAAGGAAATCCAGTTCATAGTGGTAGACGCCCCGAGCAGCTATCATGCTATCTTTGGGAGACCATTGCTGAACAAATATCGCGCCATCATTTCAACATACCATTTAGCCATCAAGTTCTGCAAGGATGGCCATCAATGCAGGGTAAGGAGCGACCCGAGGCAGGCTCGAGAGTGTTACCTCCGCACAGTTAATGTGACTGAAGTCTCCCCCTCAGCTTTTCCAGCAGCAGCAGAAGCCTTTTCTCCATCAGAAGCTGCTGAGGATAAAGAAGGCGCTCACCTGGAACCTGCCCAGGTAACGCAAGAAGTCCCCATTGCAGAAGGGGAAGAAAGAAAGCTCTCCATCAACTCCGAATTGCCAGAAGATCAAAAGGCGGAGTTGATATCTTGCCTATTGAAGAATCTGGATGTCTTCGCTTGGTCAGCGGAGGACATGCCAGGGGTGGATCCCAACGTGGCTTGCTATCATCTCAATGTTGATCCGGCAGCCAAGCCCGTCCAGCAAAAGAAGAGGGATGTAGCTGTCAAGCTAGCAGAGCCCATCAGAGAGGAGGTTGCCAAACTCCTCAAAGCACGTTTCGTTCAAGAGATTCAGTATCCCGAGTGGGTCTCGAATGTTGTAATGGTTAAGAAACCTGGGGGAAAATGGCGTATGTGTGTAGATTTCACCCGTTTGAATAAAGCATGCCCGAAAGATTTCTACCCCTTGCCTCGGATAGATTTATTAGTTGATTCTGCGGTAGGATATCCGTTTATGAGTTTTTTAGATGCATTCTCTGGTTATCACCAAATAAGAATGCACAAACCTGATATCCCTTGCACATCGTTCATCACTAATGACGGTTGCTATTGTTATCTTGTGATGCCCTTTGGGCTTAAAAATGCTGGCGCAACCTATCAACGCATGATGGACCAAGTGTTTAAAGAGCAAAAAAGTAGAAACCTCGAGGTGTATGTGGATGACCTCTTGATTAAGAGTAGGTATCTTCCACAGCACCTGGTAGATCTTGTAGAGACCTTTTCTACTCTACGAAGGCACAAAATAAAGCTTAACCCGTTAAAATGCATCTTTGGGGCAAGTAAAGGGAAGTTTCTCGGCCATCTCCTTACTCCTGAGGGTCTTGCCCCCAATCCTGATAAGGTTAAAGCCATCCTTAATATGACTCCTCCCCGTTCACCAAAAGAGGTTCAGCAGTTAGGAGGGAGGTTGGCAGGACTCGGGAGGTTCATCTCTCGAGTTGGAGATAAAAGCGCACCATTCTTTAAAACTCTTCGGGGAGCGTCCAAGTTTCAATGGACAGAAGAGTGTTCCTTGGCCTTTGAGCAATTAAAAAAGCAGCTAACCTCAACTCCTTTACTCCAAAGCCCCCGAGCAGGGGAGATGTTGTTCCTATACCTAGGGGTTGGTCCCGAGGCAGTTTGTTCAGTTCTGGTTCGCGAAGAAAGCAGAAGGCAGTTCCCTATCTACTATGTCAGTCACATCCTGAAAGATGCAGAGGCAAGGTACCCCATCCTAGAGAAGCTAGCTTTGGCATTAGTTATGTCTGCCCGCAGACTCCGGCCATATTTCCAGGCTCATTCAATTCAGGTGGTTACTGATCAAACTTTGAAGAGTGTGCTAGAAAAACCAGAGCATTCGGGCAGGCTAGCTAAATGGGCAATTGAGCTAAGTGAGTTTGAAATTTCCTATGTGCCCAGAACAGCTATCAAGGCACTGGTGCTTGCAAATTTCCTGATTGATACGACAGAATCTAGCTCGGACCAGGCAGCAAGGTCTCCCTTAGCTTGGACCATTTATGTGGATGGAGCTTCTGGTAGAAACTCCTCGGGTGCAGGGGTAGTTTTGATAAACCCGAATGGCGTCAAGCTTGAGCAAGCCATCAAGTTCTATTTCCCAGTAACTAACAATCAGGCAGAATATGAAGCTTTATTAGCCGGCTTGAGGCTTGCACGAGAGCTTGGAATTGATCACGTCCATATCAAGACTGATTCACTAGTAATGGCTTCACAAGTTCTTGGCAACTTCGAGACCAGGGAGCCAGTGTTGAAAAAGTACCTTGTGCTGGTAAAGGTTGAGGTTGGCAGGTTCAAAAGTTTTACTATTGAGCACATCCCAAGGACAGAGAATGAGGAGGCCGACGTTCTTGCAAAGCACGGGCTCTCGTCAGGAGGGACAACTTCTGAGCTTTTCCACCCGGCAGTGGAGGGGGAAGGGATAATGCAGATTGATCAATGCTCCTCTTGGATGGATTCGTTCATTCTCTACCTGCCAACTGGGAATCTACATCAGTCAGTAAAAGATAAGAAGAGATTCAGGTTGAAGGCAGCACAACCCCTTGGCCCTTTGCTGTTTGGGGAATGGATCTCATTGGCCCTTTTCCCATGGCAAGTGGGCAGCGGCGCTTTATTATAGTTATGATCGACTACTTCAGTAAGTGGATTGAGGCTAAAGCACTGGCAAAGACAACAACCCAGGTCGTGAGGAATTTTATTTGGGGAGAGATAGTCTGCCGACATGGAATCCCTATGGCAATAATCACTGATAATGGACCACAGTTCAACAATGTAGAGATGATAGGCTTTTGCAGGCAGATCGGAACAGAGCTGCGCTTCGCATCAGTTCATCATCCCAGAAGCAATGGTCAAGTAGAAGCAGCTAATAAGCAAATCCTCAACTTGCTTAAGAAGAAAGTTCAAAATCTCAAGGGCAGTTGGGCTGATCAACTTCCCTCAGTCCTCTGGACCCTGAGAACAACACCTTCATCTGCAACAGGAGAAACCCCGTTCAAGCTTTCTCACGGGTCCGAGGCATTGATTCCTGTTGAGTTTGAAGTTCTGTCGCCTAGAGTACTGCTTGCCAGGCAAGGAACGGAGGATTGGCTTGAGTTGAACAGTGAGGAGATGAGGTTCAGTTTGGAGCATATCGAAGAGGTCAGAGACAAGGCTGCTATCAGGTAGGAGGAAGTTAAAAGAAGAATGGCCCGTTACTTCGATAAGAACGTAAGGATCAAACACTTTCAAGTGGGAGATCTGGTTCTTAAAAAGGTCGATGCTGCTGCAAGAGCCAGCTCAGTTGGAAAGCTTAATCCTAGCTGGGCAGGACCATTCATTGTCAAGGAAGCACTTCAGAATGGGGCCTACCGGTTACAAACATTTGAAGGAGAAGACATGCCGCACACGTGGAGCGGAGATGACCTAAAGCGGTTCTTTTCCTGAACCTCTTTTCTTTTCTTCCTATGTAAACTCTTTAAGAGGTTCACTATTAACAAAAAGTTCCTTGCTAACACTTTTATCAAGTATCTTTGTGTTTCAAGTGTTGACAGTTAAATATATGAAGCAAGGATAACTCTAAACGGTTCTCTCTGAACTCTCTATTTTATGGTTATACGAATCTCTCAAAATTGATATTTGTCTAAATACTCATACTAACACTTCTTTGAATGCCTCTTCCTTCTTACCTCCTCGAGCAACTCCCGACAGTTGCTTGATACCAGGAGATATCGCCGTGTTCAGCAAAAACCTCCCCTAGAACCGTTGGTGTCAGCATAACACCACGACGACCACGTGTTGCGGGGAGATTTCGCACCGTGTAGTGGGAGCCTACCAACTCTAGTGCGGTAGGATACTGGATTTCGGATCCCGGCTAGTACCTAACCCCACTTCTGCATTATGGAGGAGCAAAGTGGAGGTCAGCTCTACCATGCCACTTAAGGGATATTGTTACAACCCAGATGATCGCACGGGGAAAGCATTGATGCTCCGGCCGCACCTACCCCCAGATCATCTTAGGGTTGTGACTCTCGAACACTCCTTGGTACACTCAAGCAGTGCCTGCAGGAGACCCACAGTCTTGTCGATCTCAAAGGAAAGCAATGCCGCTCCGGCCGTACCTGCCCGAGAGATCGACTTAGACTATACTCCAGGCAAGAGGGCAGTGAATTGAGTTATTGAGTCTGCAGATCTCGAGGTCCAGTGAGGGAAGCAATGCCGCTCCGGCCGCACCTACCCGCTTGGCCTCCAGACTGCGGATTTCTTCTTCACAGGGGTTATTATTCATTAATGAAGTGCGGACTCCAGTTGTCTTATCCGCTCAGTCCGCCGTCCCTTGGGTTGATTCTATAATTCATAACCTTGTGAGGAAAGCAATGCCGCCCCGGCCGCACCTACCCGCTTGGTTGTGAATTACAGGTCATTTCTGTTATTATTCATTACTAAAGTGCGGACTCCAGTTGTCTTATCCGCTCAGTCCACCGTCCCTTGGGTTGATTCTATAATTCATAACCTTGTGAGGAAAGCAATGCCACCCCGGCCGCACCTACCCGCTTGGTTGTGAATTACAGGTCATTTCTGTTATTATTCATTAATGAAGTGCGGACTCCAGTTGTCTTATCCGCTCAGTCCGCCGTCCCTTGGGTTGATTCTATAATTCATAACCTTGTGAGGAAAGCAATGCCGCCCCGGCCGCACCTACCCGCTTGGTTGTGAATTACAGGTCATTTCTGTTATTATTCATTAATAAAGTGCGGACTCCAGTTGTCTTATCCGCTCAGTCCGCCGTCCCTTGGGTTGATTCTATAATTCATAACCTTGTGAGGAAAGCAATGTCGCCCGGCCGCACCTACCCGCTTGGTTGTGAATTACAGGCCATTTCTGTTATTATTCATTAATAAAGTGCGGACTCCAGTTGTCTTATCCGCTCAGTCCGCCGTCCCTTGGTTAATTCGGTAGTCCATAATCTTGTGAGGAAAGACGCTCCAGCCGCTCTTACCCGCTTAGTTATGGATTACAGGTCTTTTCTGATGTTGCTGACTGATGAAGTGCGGACTTTGGCTTTCTAATTCGCCTAGTTCGCAGAATTTGTTCGATGCATGCAATGATTACTTAGAAGAAATTCAAACGTAAATATCTGCGGACGGTGACCCTAGACCGCCTAGTTCGCCTATTCTTGTTATTCAAGTGAGCAGATTGTCGTTTTCTTGGTTCTGTTCTGCAAAGCGCGGACTGCCAACCGAACTCGTCCAAGTTCGCCTTACACGTTCTCTTCGCTTAGAATATTTTCATATTACAACAAGCTGTGGCTATGCAATTTCAGCGAGCTTTAAACGTACAGTAAAGCAATGACAAAGATTTACATATAAAGTGCGACCTCTAAACATAAGCAAGGGAAAAGAAAGCAGAACATCTCAGATCAAAAATATCCTTTTTCTATTCATTCAAAAATATATTTAAATGTCTTGGCAGGCTCGCGCAGAGTCTGCCCCCTTACATTAAAGGAAACCAAAAAATTACAATATATTCCTATTTTGTCTTCTGCTTCTTGTCCGCAGGCTTCTCCGGGCTCGACCCATCCACATCCACTCTAGGCGAGTAGCCGCCTGAGTCACTGCTGCTGCTGTCATCAGAGTGAGAAGCGGCTGAGGGTTCTGTTCGCGAGCTGCTCTCACCAGAGCCGGAGCTAGCGGACTGATCCGACTGACCTCCTTGCTGCTGACTTGAGGCCACGTCTTCAGCGGCTTCCTCGTCAGCGGACTCCTCCTCGTCATCCTCGGCAACCGCTTTCCCCTTGGCAGCTTGCTCGAACTCAGCAACCTTATCCTTTAGCTCCGGGAAAAGCTTCAGGAAAGGAATAGAGTCTACCCCAGCCTTCGCGTACCCATCGCTGATAACGCGCTCGAGCGCGACCTCGACGCTTTCCCTTACAAAAGGAAACATGGCCTTTTGAAAGTCTGGGTTGGTCACCTCATATGCGATCTGCAAAAGAAATCAAAACATCAGTCCGCGAAAGATAAGCAAGATTAATGACGGCTAACTAAGCACTTACGGCCTTGTCTTCTTTATATTGATTAACTTTTACACCAAGTCGCTTATTCCTTTCTTTCAGCGAATGGCTTTCCTTCTTATACCGCGCATTGTCCCTAAGCAGCTCGTGCGTAAGCCTGCCTAAGAAGTGGTTGGTGACGGTGGAGTTCGCACTGGCCTGCGCAGCGAGAAGGGGGAGGTCATCAGGTGCCACACCTTGCAGATCGCAAAGTTTTTGCTTCCCGTATATGGAGGACAGGGCGACGTGGGCATGGCGAGATGGGCACGGACTCCTCCAGGAGGGAAGAGCCGTTGATAGGCGGACATACTTTTTCTTCTCATGCCAGTGGATCATGGGGTTGCCCCTCAGATCCTTCTGCTTCTCGCCGAAGCCCGCAATGTCGAAGCTGCCATCAGAAGAGTAACCCGCGGCGGGGTCTCCGTCTTCCCTCCTCTTTTTTGCGATTTCTTTTCTCCTTTCCCCTTGTGTAGGAGTTTGTCCGGCAGACGCAACGGGCAGATTTGCGGGCACCGCCAAGGTCGCTGCAAGAGAGAAAGTTAGCTAAAATTTCCAGGTTATTGCGGATACAAACGAAGGTCGCAAGACTTACTCTCTTGGCGGCTAATAGTATCCAGCCCAGGCAGCAGCGGGATGTAATAGTCGACATCCAGCCTCGCTCCATCAAGGAATCTGACGATGGCGGCCTCGACATCGTTCAGCCGCACGCTCTTGAAGTCAGCATCCACGCGCAGCTGCGGACTGGTATGAAGGAACCCCAGGTCGCCTTCAAAGATAAGATACCTAGAGGTCCAGTTGTGGATCTTGTTCGGCAAGCCCACAACTTTCATTCCCCTGCAGTAGAAGTAGATGATGCCTTTGTACTCGCAGTCTCCCGTCGGAGTGATGGAGCGAACAGAGAAAATTTTCTTGAAAATCTTCAAGGAAAATTCAACCCTCTCAGCTCGCAGGTAAGCAATGAAACTGCAGATGGCAACCATACAGTTCAGGGCAAGCTGGCCCGGAACCACCCCATAATGCTCAAAGATCTCCGCGACCTCCCAGAGCAGGGGGAATTTGAACCCGCAGTCAAAATGATCTATTGGAACTGCGAGCTGGGTAGCGCTTGAAAAATTCAGTCGTTCGTGGTGTTCGGGGAGCCGCACGAGTACGGGCGAGCCCGCCATATGAACTTCCAAGAAAGCCTCCAGGTCGGCTTCGGTTAGCCTACTCCTTTTATGATCAGCAGCATGGAAGGCGGCTGCGGCCTCAGTGCGTGCGGACACCATGTTTTCAGACCGCAAGGCTTCAGCTCCCACTGTTTTCTATACAAAAAGAGAATGACGACCCAATTTATATAGAAACCGTCTGACATGACAGCCGTCAATCCGCTCAGATCAGAAAGCCAGTCCACTCAGCTCGCTTCTTCCCTGTTTTCCCTGCAATATCAAATATTTCTCAAGGCTTTGCGGATTCTAAGCCAGTCCGCTCAGCTCACTTCTTCCCTGTTTTCCCTGCAATATCAAATATTTCTCAAGGCTTTGCGGATTCAAAGCCAGTCCGCTCAGCTCGCTTCTTCCCTGTTTTCCCTGCAATATCACATATTTCTCAAGGCTTTGCGGATTCAAAGCCAGTCCGCTCAGCTCGCTTCCTCCCTGTTTTCCCTGCAATATCAGATATTTCAAGACTTTGCGGATTCAAAGCCAGTCCGCAGAAACCGCAGTTTGCCAATAAAACGCCAGCCCGCATAACTTACATTCCATAACGGGATTATCCGAAAAAATAATAGAATACAACAAGCAGAGTAGCATCACAGCACAGATACAATCATACAACAAAGATGTTCATCAACAATATTACACAGCAGCTTAAAAATATAAAAAAAAATGTTTAGGCCTTAGCGCCTTCCGCGGTCTCTCAGAGCAGGTCGCGCCTCCTCCTCCATTCCAACGTGAGCAGCCTGGTCGCTCCCTCGCAGGATCTCGCAGTAGAGCTGGGAAACCAGATGGTGCATGTTATTGAAGGTGCGGTGCATATGATCCATGTCTCTGACTACCCACGGAAATGGAATTAATTGAACTCCCGGGGTTGGATCTGCGACCACCGCGGGCTGCCCGCTTGCCGCAGGGGCCGATCCCTCCCCCACAGCAGGCTGAGACGTTTGCGACCTCACCCTAGCGGCTTCGCTTACTTGCTTTTTTCCTTCTCTCGCCAAAGCCAAATATTTATTCCTATAATGTCTAACATCTCCGCTCAGTCGATTTTTCTCCTTGTTCGCTCCTTCGAGTGCGGATGAAAGGCCGGCGACCTCGCTTTCTAGGATCTTTTCCCGCGCTTGGCTTTTCTTTAGTTCAGTTCGAAGCTCGCATAACTCTTCCTCATATTTCTTCGCTAACAGTGCGCTGTCTTCTTTAGCAGGCAGCTCCTCCTGTGCGAGCTCATCAGCAGTCCGCGCCGCGGCCTCCGACACATTTGGTGGCGTGGGCACGATCTCGCCGACCTCGACAGAATCAGGCGTGGACTTCTGAACTGCAACAAAGAAAGTAAAGTCGCCTCAGTATCCAAGTCGCAATAGCCCTAAAAAAAGAAAAAAGGGAAAAGGTTTTTATCCACTTTTGGTTATCTTCGCGGCGATCTGGCGACTATCAAGGATAGGTCTCCTCACGCGCTCCGGATCGATGAAGGTTGTACACACAATTTCATCTGAGGAGTTCGTAAAGGGACTAGAGGGAGTCAGACATTATTCGGGAGTCTCCAGGAGGGTGTGTCTCCCCAACGGGATGGAGGTCTTAGCTACTGTTAAGTGCCACCTAAGGGTGACTATTGATGGTCTGACACTCGAGGCCCCAACTATGATCTTGAGGATGCAATACTTCGACCTGGTTCTGGGCATGACATGGCTTACTTGGAACCACACCGAGATAGATTGCCCGACAGAGAAGGTTGTACTGAGTTACGACGGCATCTTCGCGACCTTCGAAGGTATTACTCCTGTCTCCCATTGGATGTTATCTTTTACTCAGGTCGTCAAGTCCCACATGCAGGGAGATGAGGTCTATTAGGTGTTCTTCAAGATGGTCTAGGTCAAGACGGTGGTTGCCGATATATCGATGGTGCGTGACTTTGCGGATGTGTTCTTAGAGAAGCTATTAGGATTTCCGCCGCATCGCGAGAAGGATTTCTAGATTCATTTAGTGCTTGGAGCTAAGCCGGTTTCTAGGTCTCCCTATCGGATGGCTGCAAAGGATCTGGTGGGTTTTAGGAGTCAGTGAAGGAACTGGTGGAGGCTGGATTAGTTTGGCCAAGTTCCTCACCTTGGGGAGCTCCAATATTGTTTGTGAAAAAGAAGGATAGGACCCTCAAGTTGTGCATTGACTATCATGCACTATTCCGATTGATAGTCTGGTACACATATCCACTGCCATGGATCGATGAGTTATTTGATCAGCTAAAGGGAGCACTTTGGTTCTCGAAGCTAGATCTGAGGTCAGGATACTATCAGTTACGGAATCAGGAAGAAGATATCCCGAAGACAGTGTTTAGCAAAAGATATGGCTTGTACGAGTTTATCGTGATGCCCTTTGGGCTCACAAATGCGCCATCGACCTTCATGAGCTTGATGAACCGGGAGTTCGAGTCGTACCTCGATAGGTTTGTCATTGTGTTCATATATGGCATCCTTATTTATTCGAGGACGAAGGAAAAGCATGCACAACATCTGGACTTGACTCTAGAGAAGCTCAGGAAGCATCAGTTGTATGCCAAGTTAAGCAAATGCCAGTTTTGGCTGACGGAGGTGGCATTTTTAGGTCACATTATCAGTGGAGCAGGCTTGGCGGTAGATCCAACGAAGATCCAGGCCACCGACACTGGTCCCAATTGAAGAAGACCACGGATGTCCGAAGTTTTCGGGGATTGACCGGGTATTATCGGAAGTTTGTGCAGGGATTCTCTACTATAGCCCTTCCACTCACTTCTTTGATGAAGAAGGACACTTCGTTCGTTTGGAAGCTGCAGTATGAGCCGGCCTTCCTCCTAAGGGTCGGCTTACGTCGGCCCCAATCCTCGCTCTCCCGTCTAAGAAGAAGGTCTTGTAGGTGTATACAGATGCTTTGTTTTAGAGGATGAGCACGGTACTGATGCAGCGTGGACATGTGATGGCGTACGCCTCCCACCAGCTGAAGAAGCACGAGCGGAAATACCCTGTGCATGACTTGGAGATGGCAACAGTGGTGTTTGCTCTAAATATTTTGTGGCATTACCTTTATGGGGTGCATTGCGAAATATTTTTGGATCATAAGAATCTGAAATATATCAATAAGAAAAAGGAATTGAACATCCGCCAGAGAAGATGGGTTGAGTTTCTATCTGATTATGAGTACACGATATACTATCACCCGGGGAAGGCGAATGTGGTGGCAGACGCACTGAGCCGGAGGGCTACCACTGCAGGACGAGAGCCCCAGGTGATGTCTATGGAGCTGATATAGATGATGGAGGATATGCAGAATACCTTGGTGTCCTCGGACGACACAGAGCTTTATGAGGAGGGATGACATGCTGGAGCCAGTATTCAGGACCTTGGAGGCAGGCACGGTCGGGGAGTATACTGAGAGGGATAGGTTATTGTGCTTTAGAGGACAGGTGTACATAATGTTGGGGGCAGGATTCAGGAGGACATTATGACCAAGGCTCACAACAGCATGTACTCAGTGCACCCGAGCATCAATAAGATGACGGTCGACCTAAATAGGACGATGTACTGACCGGGCAAGAAAAGGCATATCACATACTTCGTGACCCATTGCAAGGCTTGTCAGTTATTGAAGGCAGAGTTGAAGAGCCCGACTGGATTATTACAGCCACTTCTAGTGTTGGAGTGGAAGGTCGACGATATCGCCATGGATTTCATACATGGTCTTCCTCGGTCACATGCGGGGAACGACCCGATATGGGTGATCGTTGATCGATTCACGAAGGTGGCCAGATTTCTACCGATCAGGAAGGATGCTTCGATGGGTGACTTAGTGCGGAGTTTTATGAAGTTGTTTATCCGATACCATAGAGTGTCGAGGACGACAGTGTATTATCGTGATCGAAGATTTACGTCTAAGGAGTGGAGGTCGTTCCAGGCTTATTTGGGGACCCGGTTAACATTCAATACCGTCTTCCACCCTTAGAAGGATGGGAAGACAGAGCGCATCAATTAGACACTAGAGGATTTGTTGCATCTTTGCATACTGGACCGCAGAGAGCCATGGGAGAGGCAACTGTCGTTGATCGAATTCTCGTACAACAACAGCCGCTAGTCCAGCATCAACATGGCCCCTTATGAGGCTTTTTACGGGCAGAGATGCAGGACTTCTTTGTCTTGGAATCAGGTTGAGGATCCGAAGGCACTTGGCTCGTAGTTCGTCGAGGATACGGATGCTTAGGTGCGATTGATTTGAGACAGGATGTTTGAGGTCTGGAGTAGGCAGGCCAAGTATTACGATGCCCGACATCGTCAGGTAGAGTTTTAGGTAGGAGACCGGGTGTTTCTGAAGATATGACCGATGCATGGAGTCTCGCGGATGTGTGGTGGCAAGAAGCTCAGTCCGAGATACATGGGGCCTTACAGGATCCTGGAGTAGATTGGTCCTTGGTGTATAGATTGGAGCAATCGCTAGAGCTAGAGAGTTTGCATGACGTCTTCAATGTTTCCTCCCTCAGGAGAGCTCTACTTTGGCCGAAGCGGCAGATTACGATGATAGATGGGCCTATAGCTTCTGATCGATCGTACACCTGGAGCCTATCCGGATAGACGATACTAGGATGCGGGCCTTACGATGCAAGAAGGTTCTGTTGGTCAAGGTCTTGTGGAGGAATCATGGACAAGAGGAGCACACGTGGGAGCCACAGGACAAGAGGACACACGACTCAAGGCCGAAAGAGGCCAACTGAGGATCAGGGTCGGGGAGGCAAGAATGATCAGCGGAGGGGCCGCTTTGCTGATGAGTGAAGGGAAGAGGACCAACCCCTCCAAGAGGTGAGACTGGAGCCGAGGGAGTCGGTGATATTTGCCCCTCAACCTCTTCATATGCGGGAGATATAGAGGTCCGGGGCAGCCTGTGGTGCCGGTAGAGGGGCACCTCTACCGGCACCACAGGCTGCCCTGCCCGCTCAGCAGTTTCCATGTCGAGGCCGTGGAAGAGGACATGGTTTCCAGGGCAGAGATCGGAGGAAAGAGAGAGCAGGTGTATGCTCTGGACTTGGATCCACCTCGGGACCCAAGTAGGGTGATTACAGGTATGCTAGTAATTTTTTATGTTGTATTTACTTTTGGGACCTTTGAAACAACAAATAACAATAGCGTACTAGAAAGAAAAAAAGAAACCATAAGCCTAGTTACCTAACTATAATGAAATAAACAGGAATAGTCAAGATATGCGGCAAACCTGCCCACACCTTGGTGTATATGGGGGCGTCTCACAATTTTGTCTCTGAGGAGTTCGTAAAGGGACTGGAGGGAGTCAGACATTATTTGGGAGTCGCTAGGAGGGTGCGTCTCTGATAAGCTGGTGGTAAGATTACCATTCATGGCCAAGTAATAAAAGTGAGGAGTATCTTCCCCAAGTATCGATCTCACGCGGAGTGCAAGTAGGGAGAATGGATTTCGCTTTTAGAGAAATGAATCAAAATTCTAAGTAAAAATGAGGGGTTTGATTTTTGGGTTTTCTACACTAAGCAACATTTATCTAGTGCGGGTCTCCGTCACCGCATCGCCAGGGTGAATTACTCAAAATTTTAATAGCGGAGACGAACAAACTATCGAGGGTCCCAAACACCTCATCGCAATGCGCGGTTCCAGCAGTCGCTGGAATGGCTTAAACACAGCTTTTCTAACAAAGATGAAGCTCATCAACACACAACGTGAACAAGAAATCACCACGCAAAACCATAGCAAAACCTCGAGCAAAACATGGTTATTAAATCTCAAGCATACTAGCATAAGTTCAGGTTAAAGAAAATCTAAGAAAAGTGGTGGAGAAACACAACCAAGCACTCGAAGGCTCTCCAAGATTCACGACTGGAAGCGGGGATTGTCGAGCCTCATCCTAACTCGGTCTTTGGAAAGTATTCGGGATCCCTAAGGGCTCACTTCCTTCTTCACACCCGTCTTCTTCGTGTTGTGGTCGCTGATTTGGATCAGAGTGAAATGCTTCACAAGTGCTGTAACTAAGAACTCAAACAGTAGCTTGGAGGTCGGCAATGGTGATGGCGGTCAGAGGAAAAGCTTTTGCAAGCTCTTTTGAGGAGAATGGGTAGCCGGATCAACCCTCCAAGGAGGAAATAGCCCGGTCTAGAAGAAATCTATAGCTTAAATAGTAAAAGTCAGCAAAAATGGTCATGCATGGTCCGGCGCACGAGCGTGTGTGAACCGTGCGATAATAATCTCTAAAAAATGCCTGAGGAAGAAGAAGCATGGACCTGTGCATTTTACTCACGCACGGGCGATTCTGCCCGTGCGCTAAGGAAATCGCACGAGTAACGACAGAGTGCTCAAAATGCAGGCAACCGGGTGGAATCATGTGTTTTACTCGTGCACGGGCGCTTCCACCCCTGCGTGAAGGAAAACACACGACCAACCACAGAACAGAGTAAAACCAGAAGGCTACAGGAAAACCGTGCATTTCCTTCGCGCACGGTTCTGAAGAAATCGTGTGTGAAGCAATCACACGGGCTGGTCAATCTTCCAAAATAATCTGTGGAAAATGCAGGACGTAAATAAACCGTGCGCTAAGAAAATGCACGACCATGCGTGTTCCACAAATCAGAATTCTGAAGAGGGAAAAAATGACCACCAGCACACACTAAAAACTCCCATAGGAGAACCCTCCAGCAATAAAGAAAATGCAATAAAAACTACTGGAACGAGCCTTGGGGAGCACCAAGTATATACCACCAACAATCGAAAGCGCAATTGTGCACCCCTGGCTAGGTATGTGCACAAAACGTGAAACGCAGTAGGAACGAAATATCAATGAAAACAACCGAAAAGTGAAGTGCAAAGTCATGAAAACCAGCCCAGATGAGTACTCAAAACTCTATATAAATGGGACTCATCATTCCCCCAGACTTACCTATTTGCGCGTCCCGAGAAAAGAAGATCCTTGCTGACTAGAAAAATAACTAACTAACACAGTAATTATGATCTGGGGTACCATGCGAAGTCGCACGCTCGCACGCGTAAAAATATAGTAGAGAAAATTTCTAAGCATACAAAATAATTTATACTTTTCAACTTGCGTAACAAATATTCTATGACTACTCAAAAACAAAATCGCGGTGAATCCTCCGGTCACGCATAGGGAGAAAATAGACTAACCGTTACAGCGAGTATTGCCAAAGATCGTGATTCGAGACAACCTCCAAACGACTCCACCAATGTCGGTGACCATATGCTTGCCCGTTCGCACTCTCTCCACGGCAATAGTTTGACTTAAGCGCGAGTTCGTAGGACTTCGGGTAGTAATGGGGCTTTGGTTAAGGCGAGGTAATCAAGGATAAAAATGAAGGCTACGCACAAAAACCCAATTGAGCTAGCACAAAAAGAGTCTAACCGCTACCCACAAAACTCACGGGTATTGATAATACGTTTTATAGCCTAAACTATTATCGTATTTTCTAGTTTTGAAGGCGAGCATCTTGCCTTATTAGTTTATTTTTTATCTTTTTATGTAAATATTATTTCCACTAACCTTTAATTACCTTTTTGCAGGTTTACAAAAGTTTGGCCAAAAATGAACTGACACGCCCCTGTCACGCCCTTCCTGGGCGTGTCACAGGGCATGTCAGCCGATCCCGATGAAGCTTGTTGACAGATAAAAATTACTAGGAAAAATGGCTATCACGCCCCCCTGACACGCCCTCCCCGGACGTGTTCCCAGGCATGACACGGGGTGTGTCACCCTCTACCCGAAGCCTACCACCGTATTAAATGCCATTTTGGCTCAGCACGCCAACAGTACTGTCACGCCCCCCATCACGGGCGTGACACAGGGCATGACCCCTCCTTTTCCGATGACTGACGGATTTCCGACCAATTATTTTGACGCAACTTGCGTGTCATGCTCCCCCTACAAGGGCGTGACCCAGGGCGTGTACACTGACGTACAGAATAATCATCCTTCCTGCCAGAATCCAGAGCCCGAGGTCAACCCCGTACCTCTCACGCCCCTGACACACCCCCTTAGGGCGTGTCGCAGGGCGTGACCAACCCGTGAACTTTTCCTATAAATTCAGACCCCCTTCCATTTCAGCAAGCTTCGGTTGAGAGGGGAGGTGTTGTCCCTTTGTTTCTTGTTCTTTTTTTAGTGTTCTTCTCTCTCTCTCTCTCTCTTTCTTATTTTGTAATTTTCTTAACCCTAGCTTAGTTCTTAGTTTGTTTATGCTTTTATTGTAATTTATGCACTTGTTGTAATTGATAATTGTAAGGCTAGAATAGGATTTTATTTTCGTGCAGTGTAATTTTCATTTCAAATAGTTGTAGCCCTCTTTCATTAATAATAAAAGTGTTGTTTTCTCAACTTGATTACTTATTTTCTTACTATGCTTTATTACTCATCCCCCCTCCTCCACTCCATTATGATTAACTAATCCTCCTTGTAATCGATCTTGATGATCCAATGTTCGAGTGATTAAGTAATGATGCTTTAATTCAACCTTTTCTTTTTAGGGTTTTAGACCTTGAATTACTCTTGAATTATTTTGGGTTGGAGATATATCATCGATATATATTCTCCACCTTTGCTTTTATTCTTGGCTAGCTGAGAGGCCGATAGTTTGAAGTGAGCGCTCAAGAGTAAAGGGAGTTGTACGCACCCCTCGAGAGAGGCAGACAGCCAAATCTCCCGGATTAGAGTAAAATCCAATAGTGGAGTTCACCGTGTAAAACGAGCTTTAGGCCTCCTATTTAGAAGAGAGTCGGTCGGACCTTCCTAAACTTAGTTGGGCACGACTTCGAGAGAAGCATGTTCAAGATTTTGGAACCTCCACGGTCAAGGACCTTTACCCTATTAAGTTTAGGTTTTTATCGTATTTCTTTATCGACTTTAGCCGAGGTGATTCTTGATCGAGTGCATTTCCATTTCATAGTTTCATTCCTTCGTTGTAATCGCTTCTAATAGCACTTTCAGTAACTGCAGTAGTTCTGTTTCTAGCATAGCTTTATTTCCTTAATTGCAATTAGTTTCTCTAAACCCCAGATTTTCCGTCGATAAAATAATAGTCTTCGTGTGAGTAAGTGTACTCAACAGTTACCGGTTTTCAATACGATACTTGTGTCCCCTAGCTACAGTTTGATAGGTATACTTGCCTAATTGGATTGCTAGTTTGGTTGCTTTATTTTCTTTGAAGCTTAGCGACCACCAAGTTTTTGGCATCGTTGCCGAGGAGAAACTTCCGTTGATATATCAAAAACACGAATCTATTAATTTTATCATTTCTCTTTCTCATCCTCCTTCTAAAAAATTTTAAAATCCAATTTTTTTTTATTATCGCTCTGAATAGAAACCCACTTCACAATTTTTCTACGCCACCTAATTTTCTCGAAAAAGGCAAAGGTCTTTAAGTGCTACTATCTTGTCTAGTACCTTCCGAACCCTTCATTGGGTAGCCCTTGGGAAGTTCGGGAGTTAAGCGATTAAAAAAAATCAATTTCAAATTTTTTTTTATTTTATTAGTTCTCTTTTTCTAATTTATTTATTTCTCTTTCTTCTCTTCTCTTCTTCTAGTGTATTACCTGCGGGAGTCTGTCAGTTATTTTGGACTTGGACCACAAAATTGAGCGTACTCTTCGGAGAAGATCGCGATTTCAAGGTCCTACTATCCAAGTACCGGTTGAGGACTCCGAGTCATTTTCTACTTTAAGAATGGAAGAACCTATTGTGGAGGAAGTCGTGCAAAGGCCTATGTCCTATTATGCACGACCAAACCTCGTGGGAAAAAAAATCAAACATAGTTCGCTATGCTATAGCAAATAATAACTTCGAATTAAAGCCTAGCATAATTCAAATGCTGCAGCAGTATGTGCAATTTGACGGACTTCAAGATGAAGATCCGAACATACGTATAACAAGCTTTCTTGAGATTTCTGACACCTTCAAGATAAATGGTGTTATAAATGATGTTAATAGGCAAAGATTATTTCCCTTCTCTCTTAGAACTAAGGCTAAGAAGTGGATGAACACTCTACCTAAAAATAGCATCACAACCTGGAATGAATTAACTGAAATTTTTTTGGCAAAGTATTTTCCGCCTGCTAAAACTGCAAAACTTAGGAACGACATTTCGGCTTTTGGACAAATAGACTCTGAAACCTTATAAGAAACCTGGGAAAGATTTAAAAAATTATTAAGACGATGCCCACATCACGCGCTGCCTGTATGGTTACAAGTGCAGGCGTTCTATAACGGGCTAAATCAAAATACAAAGCAAATGATGGACGCAGCTTCTGGCCGTACTTTAAACCATAAGACCCCGGAAGCATCTCTTGATCTTTTTGAGGACATTTCCATAAACACATATTAGTGGAATGTGCCTAGGTCCCGCCCAAACAAACCTGTAGGTGTCTTTGAAGTGGACATCGTCTCCCAACTCGCTCTACAAGTTGAAATATTATGCAAAAAGGTAACGGAGATGACTGCTGCCTTCGCCCCTCAGGTATGGGAATCTGCAACTCCTGCCCCAGAACAATTAAATTTTGTTAACAATATGCCTATAAATGATTTTAAAAAAATTTCTGCTGTGAATTTTCATCCTCTTGGTTTTAATTTTCCGAATAGTTATAATCCTGCTTTAAGAGATCACCCGAATTTTTTGTGGAGTAATCCATTGAACGTGATGCGCTCACCACCTCAAAAAGATTTTTCTGCACCACCTCCGCCTCTTCAAAATTATCCAAAACCTCCAAGCTTGAAGGAGTTACTTTCCAAATATATCACCACAAATGACGCTACGATAAGAATCTTAACTGGAAGCGTTAATAGTATAGAAAATCAAGTAGGACAGCACGCTAAAATTATTTTTGAGCGACCCGCAGGGTCTCTTCCTTCCAATACCGAGCCCAACCTTAGATAGCAAGCGAAAGCTATAACTCTTCGAAGTGGGAAGCAAGTTTCTGGTAGGGTTAGTGAAGAGCCTGAGGCAAGCTATGCCCTGACATTAAAAAATCAAAGCTCCGCCCCCGCTTTAAAAAATCAATGCCCCGCTCCCGTTTTAAAAATTCCACCCTCTATAGAAGAAGTTATCACTCCGCACACTGTTTTGGAAAAAGAGCACGCTCCACCTCCTATTTTTAAAAATGATATCACTCCACCATACTCCCAACTTAACAAACAACATCAGGATGATCAGTACTCCTGCTTCTTAGAAATATTCATTAATCTGCCCTTCCACGAAGCGATCTCCCAGATGCCGAAGTGCACTAAGTACCTTAAGGACCTCCTGACCAACAAGAAGAAGTTAGAAAACCTTTTGCACGTCACGTTAAATGTTGAGTGCTCTGCTGTTTTGACAAACAGTTTACCAAAGAAAATCAGTGACCTGAGTAGTTTTACTTTTCCGTGTGTCTTTGGTGATCTTTTTGTCAAGAACGCATTGGACGACTTAGGTGCGAGTATAAACCTGATGCTCCTCTCGTTGTTTAAGAAGTTAGGAATTGGTAGCCTCAACCCCACACGCATGAGTATCTAGCTCGCCGACAGATCTGTTAAGTACCTGTTAGGAATAGTGGAGCATGTCTTAGTAAAAGTCGACAAGTTCATCTTCTCGGTGAACTTTATCATTTTGGACATCGAAGAAGACGTCGAGGTTCCCCTGATCCTTTACCGACCCTTCCTTGCCACCTCCCGAGCTATCATTGACGTAAGCAATGGTAAGCTCTTCCTTCGAGTAGGCGACGACGAAGTGACTTTCTATATCACACCTTCGAAGAAAAATACCCTAGCAAATGATGACTCATGTTTTTTCGTAGATGCCCTAAGTGAAGAATCTTCATATCGCTCTTCTGAATTTGAAAAAGAATATTCTGATTTTTGTTACCTCATCTTCTCTTCCAACTGAATCACTACAACTAAGTGAAGAAAGTGAAGAATCCTCTTATCATCTATCTAAATTTAAAAAAGAATTTTCTGATTCTAGTTCCTCCTCTACTTTTCCAACTGAATCGTTGTAAGAAGCCGCCTTGGCCACCAGCTCCACCGCTTTTAATTTTCTGTCTAAAAAGATCTATGAAAATATAGTATTTGAAAAAGAAAGAATTTCTAAAACCTCTTATGAAGAACCTCCTACCCTAGAACTTAAAGAACTTCCTGAATATCTCAAGTATGCCTTCTTAGAAAAATATTCCAAACTGCCGATAATAGTTTCGGCCTACCTCACGGATGCGCAAAATGATAAACTTCTTTTAGTTCTACGTAAGCATCGCCGAGCTATTGCCTGGCAAATTTCCAATATGAAGGGCATAAGCCCATCTTTCAGTACTCACAAAATATTAATGGAAGATAATTCACGTAATTCAATACAACCTAAGCGCCGTATAAACCCGAACATGAAAGAAGTAGTTAAGGGCGAGGTTATAAAACACTTAGACACATGAATTATCTATCATATATCAGATAGTAAGTGGGTTAGCCCTGTTTAGGCAGTGCCCAAGAAGGGCGGGATAACTGTAGTTATAAATGAAAATAATGATTTAATCCTGACACGGACGGTGATGGGGTGGCGCATGCGTATAGATTATCGTAATTTAAATGACACCAACCGCAAGGACCACTTTCCCTGTCGTTCATCGATCAGATTTTAGAACAATTATCCAGCCATAGCTTTTATTGTTTTCTCGATGGCCTCTCGGGGTATTTTCAAATCCCCATCTCCCCCGAGGACCAGGAGAAAACTATGTTTACTTGTCCGTTCGGCACCTTCGCCTACCGAAGAATGCTTTTTGGATTGTACAATGCGCCAGCTTCATTCTAGAGATATATGCTCGCTATCTTTGACAAGTACGTAGAAAGCATTATGGAGGTATTCATGGATGATTTCTCCATGTTCGGTGACGCTTTTGATAGTTGTTTGGAAAACTTAGAAAAAGTCTTAGAACGATGCAAACAGACTAACCTTGCCCTAAACTGGGAAAAATGTCATTTTATGGTGAGCTAAGGGTTAGTTTTGAGTCATAAATTTCGGCAAGAGGAATTGAGGTAGATATTGCTAAGATAGAAGTCATCGAGATGCTGCCGCCACCTATGAACATAAAAGCTATAAGAAGTTTTTTAGGTCACGCTGGTTTTTACCGCCGCTTTATAAAGGATTTCTCCAAGATAACCAAACACCTTACCCATCTCTTAGAAAAAGATGCCCCATTCATTTTTGATGACTCTTGTCTTTCTGCCTTCAAATTAATAAAAGAAAAGTTAATTAACGCACCCATAATGATAGCTCCGGTGTGGGACATTCCATTTGAGATAATGTGCGATGCGAGTTTTGCGGTGGGAGTCGTATTATGTCAACACATATCTAAAAACATCAACCCCATCTATTACGCTAGTAAAACGCTTACATCTGCATAGGAAAATTACACCACGACCGAGAAGGAGCTCCTAGCTGTAGTATTCGTTTTTGATAAATTCCGACCTTATATTACTCTTTCAAATATTATTGTTTTTACGGATCACTCGGCCCTCAAATATCTTCTTTCCAAAATGGATGCCAAGCCGCGCTTGATTCGCTGGGTCTTACTCCTCCAGGAGTTTTACTTAGATATCCGTGATAAGATAGGAGCCGAAAATTTGCCCGCCGACCACCTCTCACGCCTAGATAACCCTTATATTGAAAATTTAGACGAAAAATCTTTTAATGATTATTTTCCTGATGAGAAGTTGCTTTTATTTACCACTTCTCCTACTCCTTGGTTTGCACACATTGCCAACTACTTAGTGGCTCGTGTGCTCCCAAAAGAGTTCTCCTCTCAACAAAAGAAGAAATTCTTTTCTGAGTTGAAGAGCTACTTTTGGGAGGACTTTCATCTTTTAGAGTCTGTGCGGACCATGTGTTAAGGAGATGTGTTTCTTATGAAGAAGGAGTTGATATCTTAAAACACTTACATGAAGGTCCGACTGGTAGGCACTATCAAGCTGCTTGTACAGCTCACAAGGTGCTTTGCGCGGGTTTTTACTGGCCTAGACTGTTTAAAGACGTGTAAGCCTTTGTGAGTCGGTGAGATAGTTGCCAACAGTCGGGCAACATTTCCAATAAAAATGAAATGCCGCAAAATTATTTCCTCGAGTGCGAAATTTTCGACCTCTGGGGAATCGATTTTATTGGCCCTCTTCCTTCTAGCTTCGGGAATAATTATATTTTAGTTATCATTGATTATGTTTCACATTGGGCCGAAGCCCAAGCTCTTCCTACGAATGACTTCTGAGTAGTAGTTACCATTTTGAAAAAATTATTTTCTCGATTCGGTACACCGTGCGCTATCGTTAGTGACAGGGGTTCCCATTTATGTAACGCACAGTTTTAAAAAATCCTTACTAAATACAGCATTACACATAAGCTTTCAACTGCCTACAACCCCCAAACTAATGGACAAGTCGAAGTAGTGAATAGAGAAATTAAAAGAATTTTAGAAAAGATGGTTTCAACTTCTAGAAAAGACTGGTCAACCAAATTACACGATGCTTTATGGGCCTACCGAACAGCGTACAAAATTGCCCTCGGATGCACGCAGTATCGATTGGTTTAAGGAAAATCATGCCATTTACCCGTAGAATTTGAACACCACGCTTTTTGGGCCTTAAGGTTTTTAAATTTCGATCCCAACTCTGTCGACGACCTGAAAATTTCCACTTAACGAACTCGACGAGTGGCGCTCTTACGCATACGAAAACAACAAATTTTATAAAGAGCGGACGAAGCGTTTGCACGATAAACAATTAAGGAATCCGAAAACCTTTAAGCCAGGAGATCGGGTTCTTCTTTATAATTCACGTTTATGTTTTTTTTCCTTGGAAGTTTAAATCAAGTTGGTCTGGGCCCTTTACTATTTTAGAAGTTTTCCCGTATGGAACTATTTTAATTTTGCACCCTGATAAGGGTAATTTCAAAGTGAATGGTCAGCATCTTAAACTGTATTTCTGTAGTGATGTCAGTCCTAACTATGATAACTCTATCCTCCTTGATCTAACTTTTGATTAGTTTGGAATATTGTTTTATTATTATTAAAACTTTGAACAATATCTTTGCACTTTGTTTTAAACACTATTTTGGACTATATTATTTTGTTGCGTCGAGCTCAAACGGTGCTTTAAACAAAGGGCGCTCTTGGGAGGCAACCCATGTTATCTTTTCTTGTTTTCTTTATTTTATAATTTTTTCCCCGGAGACAAGCTGAAGCTTCTGCGATCGCCTGCTCCAATGTTGCTGAATCCATCACGAAGTCCAAAGAAGACATTTCATGAAGATCCAAAAGCGCAAGCATTGGGGAGCGGCATCACTCAGCTTTCGCAGCAAATAAATCTGGGGAAGTACCTGTTTTTCAATTCTGTACTTTCAATTCTGTAATTTCATTTTCTCTCTCTCAATCCCCTTCTTTTTCCATTGAGGACAATGTTTATTTTAAGCTTGGGGGAGGACTTCCTCCTTCTTTTTGCAATGTTTGAATATTTTGCTTTTTGTGAATATTTTTAAAAAATCTAAAAAAAATTAACATCTTAAGAATAAAAAAATAGAAAATATTTCAAAATAAAAATAAATAAATAAATGCTTTAATAGTTTAGACATTTTGGTATTTCAATAATACCCCTTATTTTGCCTTGTTTTACTCAAAATTTCTTATAAACAACTTAATTAATTATAATATTTATAATCACCCTTTTTAATTTTGTTTCACAAGTAAAATGTTGGTCATGCTGTGTTTCTAATTTGCGGTAGTATGTTAACATAAAATGTTTTTTCTAAAACTCGCATTTCCATTATGGTTTTCATTATTTATTTTCTATACTTTCTCAAAAATTCATCATCCACTATTTTCCTTTTCGTTTTTGGATAATTTTTGTTAGGTCAACTTTTGAATAGCGTAGTAGATGTGAATTATCCAAGTCACCAATTATTTATATTTTCAAGATAATTTCATTAATCTTCTTTTATTATCTAGGACTTGCTTTTTGAAATTTTTAAATATATATTTTAAATAAATTAAAAGCATGAATATGATTTAGGCCGTTTTTGTTTTCGTTTGAGCTTTCCTGCCAACATAAAAACTTTCACCACTAGTTAGCCATTTTTAAGCTTTTTTTCCAATTTCATTTGATGGCTCCTCTTTTCATATCATTTTCACCAAAGCCAAAATTTCCAACCTATCTAATCACACTAGCCTTTTTGAGTTTCACAAAGAATTTCATGATTATGTTAGGTTACTTTGTGAAATTTTTGGAGAAGTTTTCGAAAAAAGTTTGCTCAAAAGAAATGTTTGTTTTTGTTTGGCCAATTCAAAATGAAAATAAAAATATTTATGACATTTATTTTAAAAAAAGGAAAAAAATGGAAAAGAAAAAAAGAAAGAAAAAAAAATATTTTGTTTAAAATGAAATTTTTTGAAACTCTTTGTTTTGGTTTATTGTGATTTAAAGCCTCCTTGTTTATCTTTGAATTCCACTCCTAATCATAATTCTAAACCAAATGCTTCGATCCTATTAAGTTCTTTTGATTCATGCGTTTGAATTCTATTTAATAACTAAGAAAAAAAAAAAGTAAATCAATTTTAATTTTAGATTTAAACTTATATTTTTGTTATTTGATTGATATAATTATAATGCGTTGCTTGGATCTAGTAATAACTCAATGTGGTTTTTTCATTTTCATTGCTTTGCTTAAATATATTTAAAGAATTTCATCAAAATTTTTGATGATTTATTTTCGTTAAGTAAAGTTTATAAAAGTTAAACCATACCTAAATAATTATTTTAGATTTACTTTTCACCTTTTCCCTACTTAGAATTTTGCATGGTACTTGTGTGGACATATTTAGAACTTTTTGATTAGTCCTTTTTATGATTATCTAGTTTTTATATTTTTACTTGGGGACAAGCAAAGCTTAAGCTTGGGGGAATTTGATAATACATTTTATAGTCTAAACTATTATCGTATTTTCTGGTTTTGTAGGCGCTGATCTTGTCTTATTAGTTTATTTTTTATCTTTTTATGTAAATATTATTGCCACTAACATTTTTTTGTCTTTTTGCAAGTTTCCAGAAGTTTGGCCAAAAATGACCCGACACGCCCCCTTTCAAGCCCTCCCTGGGCGTGTTACAGGGTCAGCCGATCCCGATGAAGCTTGCTGATAGAGAAAAAATACCACAAAAACAGCTATCACGCTCCCCTGACACGTCCTCCCCCGGTGTGTCCCTGGGCATGAAACGGGGTGTGTCGCCCTCTACCCGAAGCCTACCGCCGCAATAAATGCCTTTTTGCCTCAGCACGCAAACAGTACTGTCATGCCCCCCATCACGGGCATGACACAGGGCGTGACCCCACCTTTTTCGATGACTGGTTGATTTCCGACCAATAATTCCGATGCGACATATGTGTCACGCCCCCCCCCCCCTACACGGGTGTGACCCAGGGCGTGTCCACCGACGTACAGAAGTAATCATCCTTCCCACCAGAATCAAGAGCCCGACGTCAACCACGTACCTTTCACGCCAACCTACAACATGTCGTAGGGCGTGACCAATCCGTGAACTTTTCCTATAAATTCAGACCCCCCCCTTCCATTTCAGCAAGCTTGGGTTGAGAGGGGAGGTGCTGGCCCTTTGTTTCTTGTTCTTTTTTTAGTGTTCTTCTCTCTCTCTCTCTCTTTTTATTTTGTATTTTTCTTAACACTAGCTTAGTGCTTAGTTTGTTTAAGCTTTTATTGTAATTTATGCCCTTGTTTTAGTGATAATTGTAGGGCTAAAATAGGATTTTAATTTCGTGCAAGTGTAAATTTCATTTCAAATAGTTGTAGCCCTCTTTCATTATTAATAAAAGTATTGTTTTCTTTCCTTTATTACTTGTGTTCTTACTATGCTTTACTACTCATCCCCCTCCTCCACTCCATTATGATTAACTAATCCTCCTTGTACTTGATCTTGGTGATCCGAGGTTCGGGTGATTAAGTTATGATGCTTTAATTCTACCATTTATTTTTAGGGTTTTAGACCTTGAATTACTTTTGAATTATTTTTGGTTGGAGATATATCCTCGATATATATTCTCCACCTTTGCTTTCATTCTTGGCTAGCCGAGAGGCCGATAGTTTGAAGTGAGCGCTCAAGAGTAAAGGGAGTTGTACGCACCCCTCGAGAGAGACAGACGCCCAAATCTCCCGGATTGGAGTAAAATACAATAGTAGGGTTCACCGTGTAAACCGAGCTTTAGGCCTCCGATTTAGATGAGAGTTGGCCGGACCTTCCTAAACTCAGTTGGGCATGACTTCGAGAGAAGCATGTTCAAGCTTTAGGAACCTCCACAGTCAAGGGCCTTTACCCTATTAAGTTTAGGTTTTTATCGCATTTCTTAGTCGACTTTAGCCGAGGTGATTCTTGATCGAGTGCATTTTCATTTCATAGTTTCAGCCCTTTGGTGTAATCGTTCTAATAGCACTTTAATTAACTGCAGTAGTTCTCTTTCCAGCATAGCTTTATTTCCTTAATTGCAATTAGTTTCTCTAAACCCCAGATTTTCCGTCGACAAAATAATAGTATTCATGTGAGTAAGTGTACTCAAGAGTTCCCGGATTTCAATACGACACTTATGTCCCCTAGCTACAGTTTGATAGGTATACTTGCCTAATTAGATTTCTAGTTCGGTTGCTTTATTTTCTTCGAAGCTTAGCGACCACCAGGTACACCACACCCCCAGACTTAATTTTTAAAATACGGGTGTGCTACGCCTACTCCAAAAAATTTATTAACTCAAATCACATTTTCAGTTATACTTTTCCTTCCTCTTTTTCTTTCTTTTTCAAATTTTCATTTTATAAATTTTCTTCATAATTCTTCTTTTTCTTTTACACAATTCCAGCAAATAAATACATGGGAGCACCACATATTTCACAAAGAACAACACCGCATCAAAACCCCCCCATCCTGAAATTATAAAACAGTAAAGCTAGGCTTGGGTGTGCGACTAGGGTCGGTTACTAGGCTTTGGTGAAATAAAAGTGGTGCTGAATCAAAGGAGGGGTAGGCACAACGGGACTAGCGAGGATAAGATGTTAGGAACGGGTACAAAGCTCAACCTGGCCAAAATGATGGCCTACATCATGCTCATGATTAACTAACCATGCACCAATGCTTCGAGAGTAGCTTGGGGCAAGTTCTTAGCCAACGAGAAAGACTATCCGTCCTCCCGACTCGAGCAATATGAATCTAACGGCGGTCTACACACATCCCTAAGCTACCGTCAGATTCACACCAGTTTCAGCAATTTTTGAGTAGAATAAAAAGAATTTACGCAATTAGAAAAATATAAAACTAAAAGCATGCAGAAAAATTAATTCTACTCTAATTTCTACACGAGATGGGAGCACTCGACTAGGAGCACAGCAAGATCAACATTTTACCCCGTCTCACAATCCTATGTTAGCAAGGTAATTTTCCCAAATCTAACGAAAGAAACAAGTTTGACTCTCCTTCGCAAAAAGTAAGTACACGCTCATGTGGGTGCAATGGTGCACAATGCAATGAACTAAAAAAATAAATTAAAAACAGCTACTGGTATGCAAATGAAGTGCACGTGCAAAGGTAACATCGGCAAGCTCTCCCCCAGACTTAAGCTAAGAAGCGCAGCAAAATTTGTTGAGGTTAAAATCAAAATGAGATAAGGGGAGAAGTTACCCAATGCTCAGAAGATGATCATACTAGAAGATTGGATTTAAACATGATAAAAAGCCCACAACCCAGACAAAATCACGTGCAAAAAGCACATCTCCATCCAAGAAAATAATAGGCATGCACCTCAAAAAGCTAAACAAACAAATTAAACGCAGCTAAATTGGGTTGTTTCCCAAAATCTCTTTTCTTTACCGTCCTTAAGGTGGACCAAATACCTGTATTAACAATTTTATATAATGTTCAGGTAAAAAAAGTTTAATACGCAAAAAAAGAGAATTCAAAGACACACAACATTAAGCAAATAAAACGCTAGCAGCAATAAGACAAAAGGAGACGTCCCCGAAGATCCCTCACTCTTCAACTAAATGCTGATTTGTGATAGACCCCCCCCCCCTATATGCGGGATGAGGAAGATGTGGAAGCTTTAGGGCCCAAGAAAGACAAATCTCCCCTGCCCCTAGCCTCCACCTTCCTGCGCCTGCGGGCAAAACTCTGCGCCTTGCGCAGGAACAGCTCCTTACATTTTAAATCCACTGAAGCGGATCGCCAAGGCGGTACAGTCACCTCCAGCATCACCATGGCCAGTTTCACATCCCAAACCGGGGGAATCCTTTCTTCACCCGCTGAGGGTGAAAGATCAGCCCATGTTACCTGTTTCATAGTTGTACAGACTTTGGCTAAACAAATTGCAGTTTTTAAATCTAATTTCTGCACGCCCACATTCGGCGTGCACAGTACTTCCATCTTTGCAGCAACATCATGCATCACATCAAGGACCAGTGTCATGTCTTTCCCTTTAGTTGTCATTGGCGTTTCAAAAACTTCCTCAACCTGTTCTTATCCTGTCGATTGAAAATCTTCCTTCACAAAACTAGAAATATCATTAGATGGCACGATAGTTAAATTCACTAGTTTTATGAAATCAGCAACAATTAAATTGAGGAGGCGAAGGTGGTCAAGGTGCATTAACTTTTGGCACAACAGTGATTCCACTAGCATAAAAAGCAATGTCGCCTCACTGGCTTTAAGGAAGGGGACCGCAAGGATGGATTTCGACGTGTTGCCCCTGGGTCCAAGCACCTGAAAGTCTATGAGGACAGCTGCCCCATTCAAAACCACTTCTACACCCTTCACCTCTCCATTAGTCTCAACCACAGATCCATTAGCTAGCATTAAGGATTTCCATCCATCAGATTCTATATTCAAATTCATCTTTTCAACATCTTGCAAAGCAAGAATGTTGCAAGATGAACCGGAATCACATAGCGCTAGAGTTTCTATGGCATTAATCTCACATGTAACATTCGTTTCACGGGAATTACATTCTCCCACATCCTCAACACTCTTCCCCTGCTCACGGGGATTCTTATCCGTGTCGTTAGGAAGAATGTCGCGGGTGAGCTCAGAAAATACGTGGCAAATTGTCCTAATTATGTTTCCAAATTCCTCAAGGAAGCATTCTGAGTAGCCATATTCAACTGGGCCATTTCAACACACTTTTCCATCATCTCCTCTAATGCGCTCATGCACATCCCTTGCAAATTCTGATTATAACCCTGCTGAGACGATCACGGCTGGCTACCAGAAGCCTGAGCATTGAATTGATGCTGGCCCCCATGCCATCTTTGACCGGGCGTGTTTTGGTTCCACGAGATAAGTTCATGATCGTACCACCCACCGCCGCATCGATCATTGCCCTTAAATTTGGCTCAATGGCGAAATAAAATATCTCAACCAAATTCCAAGGCTCACAGTCGTGTTGAGGACAATGACACTGCAGGTCGGCAAATATCTCCCATACCTCAGAAAGAGTTTCTTAATCTGTCTAAACGTGGCTATTTCCCTGCGAGCATTAACAATTTTATCAACAGGATGAAACTTAGCCAAAAACATGGACGATAAAGCTTCCTAGGTAGCTGCGGTGCCAGTTGCGATCGTATGCAGCCACGTCTTGGCTCTATCCCTTAGTGAAAAAGGGAACAAATTTAGTTTCATAACTTCATCCGCAATGTCCACATAGCGGAAAGTACCGCATATCTCAGAAAAATTAGACAAATGTAGCTGAGGATCCTCGCTCGACAGACCCGAGTACTGCTTATTGTTCCTAATCATATTTAAAATCACAGGCTTGATCTCAAAATGATTATTGGCTATGGATGGCCCGAACCCTTGATAAACACTCCCCACTATAGGGGTAGTGAAATCCCGCATTGTCCTAATGCGAGGCTTGGTCACATCCTGGTTCTCAACGATTTGTTCCCCTCGGCCATTTCCTACATGGCCCAAGTCATCCATCCTTCCCTCAGCTGCAGCAGCACGCACGCGAGATCTTCTTGCTCGTGCTGTCTCAGGATCAAAACCCAAATCATCGCCCCTTCCACCAGGGTTCAGATCTGTCATACAACACTCACAAAAATAAAACACCAAAACACTAACAAACTTTTCCCAAAAGAAACAAAATCCATGCAACAGTTGCACTCCCCGGCAACGGCGCCAAAAACTTGATGCGCTGGCGGTAAGACTACCGTTCACTGCCAAGTAATAAAAGTGAAGAGTAGCTTCCCCAAGTATCGATCTCACGCGGAGTGCAAGAAGGGAGCATGGATTTTGCTTTTAGAGAAATGAATGAAAGTGCTAAGTAAAAACGAGGTGTATAATTTTGGGGTTTCCTACACTAAGCAACATTCATCTAGTGCGGTTCACCATCACCGCATCGCCAGGGTGAATTACTCCAAAGAGTAATAGCGGAGACGAACAAACTATCAAGGGTCGCAAACACCTCTTCGCAATACGTGCTTCTAGCAGACACTAGAACGGATCAAACGCAGCTTTCTTTAACAAAGATGAAGCTCATCAACGCACATCATGAACAAGAAATCACCACGCAAAACCATAGCAAAACCACGAGCAAAACATGGATATTAAATCTCAAGCATTCTAGCACATGTTCAGGTTAAAGCAAATCTAAGAAAAGAGGTAGAAACACAACCAAGCACTCGAAATCTCTCCAAGATTCACGGCCGGAAGTGAGGGTTCTCGAGCCTCGTCCTAGCTCGATCTTTGGAAGGTATCCAGGATCCCGAAGGGCTGTCACTTCCTTCTTCACACCTGTATTCTTCATGTTGTGGTCGTTGATTCGGATCAAAGTGAAATGCTTCACAAGCTCTGCAACTAAGAACTCAAATAGTAGCTTAGAGGTTGGCAATGGCGATGGCAGTCGGAGGCAAAGCTTTTGCAAGCTCTTTTGAGGAGAATGGGTGGCCGGATCAACCCTCCAAGGAGGAGAGATAAAATAACGACTGGAGGGACGAGTTCCCACTCAAAGGGGAGGAAATGGCGGGGGAAATCGGAGATAGCATGGTCTAGAAGAAATTTGCGGCTTAAATAGTAAAAGTCAGCAAACATGGTCACGCACGGTCCGGCGCACGACCGTGCGTGAACCGTGTGATAATAATCTCCAGAAAACGCCTGAGGAAGAAGAAGCGTTGACCTGTGAATTTTACTCACGCATGGGCGATTCCGCCTGTTCGCTAAGGAAATCGCAAGGGTAACGACAGAGATCTCAAAGCGCATGCAACCGGGTGGAATTGTGAATTTTACTAGCGCGGGGGCGTTATCGCCCGTGCGTGAAGGAAAACGCATGACCAACCACAGAACAGAGTAAAACCAGAAGGCTATAAGAAAACGGTGTGTTTCCTTCGCGCAATCCCACGGGCTGGTCAATCTTCCAAATAATCTATAGAAAACACACGACGAAAAAAAATAGTGCGCCAAGAAAACGCACAACCGCACATTTTCCACAAATCAGAATTCTGAAGAGGGGAAAACTGACCACCTGCACACAATAAAAACTCCCACAGGAGGACCCTCCAACAATCAACAAAACGCAATAAAAATTACTGCAACGAGCCCTGGGGAGCACCAAGTGCATACCCCAGCAATTGAATGTGCAATTGCGCACCCCCGAGCTAGAAAAGTGCACTAAACATGAAACGCAGTAGGAACGAAATATCAATGAAAACAACCAAAAAGTGTAGTGCAAAGTCATGAAAACCAGCCCAGATGAGTCCGCAAAACCTTATATAAACGGGAATCATCAGTCTCCCAAACGGGACGGAGGTCTTAGGTACTGCTAAGTGCCTCCTAAGGGTGACTATTGATGGTTTGACACTCGAGGCCCCGACTACGGTCTTGAGGATGACAGACTTCGACCTGTTTCTGAGTATGACATGGCTTACATGGAACCACGCCCAGATAGATTACCCGGCAAATAAGGTTGTACTGAGTTACAACAACACCTTTATGACCTTCGAATGTATTACTCCTGTCTCCCGTAGGATGTTATATTTGACTCAGGCCGTCAAGGCCCACATGTAGTGAGATGAGGTCTATCAGGTGTTCTTTGATATGGTCGAGGTCAAGAGAGTGGTTGCTGATATATCGATGGTGCGGGACTTTGCGGATGTGTTCCCAAGAAGCTACCAGGATTGTCTCCTCATCGCGTGAAGGATTTACAGATTCATTTGGTTCCTGGAGCTAATCCGGTGTCTAGGTCTCCCTATCGGATGGCTCCAAAGGTGCTAGTGGAGTTCAGGAGACAGTTGAAGGAACTGGTGGAGGCTGGATATGTTAGGCCAAGTTCCTCGCCTTGGGGAGCTCCGATCTTGTTTGTGAAAAAGAAGGATGGGAACCTCAGGCAGTGTATCAACTATCGTGCACTAAATCGATTGACAGTCCGGAACACATATCCACTGCAAAGGATCGATGAGTTATTTGATCAGCAAGAGGCAGCACATTGGTTCTCAAAGCTGGATCTGAGGTCGGGATACTATCAGTTACGGATTCAGGAAGAAGATATCCCGAAGACGGCGTTTAACAACAGATATGTCTTATATGAGTCTATCGTGACGCCCTTTGGGCTCACGAATGCACCATCAGGCTTCATGAGCTTGATGAAACCGATGTTCGAGTCATACCTTGACAGGTTTGTCATTGTGTTCATAGATGACATCTTTATTTATTCGAGGACGAAGGAAGATTTGCAACGTCTGGCCTTGACTCTGGAGAAGCTCAAGGAGCATCAGTTGTATGCTAAGTTCAGCAAATGCCAGTTTTGGCTGACGGAGGTGGCCTTTTTAGGTCACATTATTAGTGGAGCAGGATTGGCGGTAGATCCCGCAAATATCCAGGTAGTGCGAGACTAGCCCTAATAGAAGACGACAAGGAAGGTCCGAAGTTTTTTGGGATTGGCAGGGTATTACCGAAATTTTGTGCAGGGATTCTCTCAGATAGCCCCTCCGCTCACTTCTTTGGCAAAGAAGGACACTCCGTTCGTTTGGACACCGCAGTGTGAGGTGGCCTTCCAAGAGTTAAAGGGGCTTATGTCGGCCCCTATTCTCGCCATCCCGTCTGGGAAGGAAGGCTTCCAGGCATACATTGATGCTTCATTTCATGGGATAGACACTATACTGATGTAGAATGGACATGTGATAGCATATGCCTCCCGTCAGCTGAATAAGCACGAGCAGAACTATCCTATGCATGACTTGGAGATGGGAGCAGTGGTGTTCACCATGAAGATTTGGCAGCATTACCTTTATGGGGTGCACTGCAAAATATTTTTGGATCACAAGAATATGAAATATGTCGATATGCAGAACGAGTTGAACATCCGCCAGAGAATATGGGTTGAGTTTAATTCTTATTATGAGTACACGATACACTATCACCAAGGGAAGGCAAAAGTAGCGGCAGACGCACTGAGCCGGAGGGCTACCACTTCAAGATCAGAGACCCAGTTGATGTCTTTGGTGCTGATACGGATGATGGAGGATATGCAGATTACCTTAGTGTCCTCGGATGACTCAGAGCTTTATGAGGAGTATCTGGCCACGATGAGCACTACCGGTGATATTCGAGATCGCATCAGAGCTGAGTAGAGGAGGGATGACAAGCTGGAGCCAGTATTCAAGACCTTGGAGGCAGGCACAGCCGGGGAGTATTCTGAGAGGGATGGGTTGTTGTGCTTTAGAGTACAGGTGTACATACCGCATTGAGGCAGGATTTGGGAGGACATTATGACCGAGGATCACAACATCAGGTACTCAGTGAACTCAAGCATCACTAAGATGACGGCCAACCTGAAGAGGATGATGTACTGGCCGAGCATGAAAAGGTAGATCACATACTTCATGACCCATTATGAGGCTTGTCAGTTAGTGAATGTAGAGTGTAAGAGTCCTACCGGATTGTTGCATCCACTTCTAGTTGCAAAGTGGATGTTCGACGATATCACCGTGGATTTCAAACATGGTCTTCCTCGGTCACAGCCGGGGAACGACTCAATATGGGCGATCGTTGATCGATTGACGAAGGTGGCCATATTTCAACCGATCAGGAAGGATGCTCCGGTGGGTGACTTAGTGCGGAAGTTTGTGGAGCTGTTCGTCAGATACCATGGAGTATCAAGCAAGATAATGTCTGATCGTGATGGACGATTTACATCTAAGGAGTGGAGGTTAGTCCAGGCTTATTTGGGGACCCGGTTGACATTCAGTACCTCCTTCCACCCTCTGACTAATGGGCAGACAGAGCGCACCAATCAGATACTGGAGGATTTGTTGTGTCTTTGCATACTGGACCGCGAAGATCCATGGGAGAGGCAGTTTCCGTTGATCGAATTCTCGTACAACAATAGCCACCAGTCCAGCATCGGCATGGCACCTTATGATGCTTTATACGGGCAGAGATACAGGACTCCTTTGTCTTGGATCGATGATGAGGTTCTGAAGGCACTTTGCTCGGAGTTCGTCGAGGATACAGATGCTTAGGTATGGTTGATTCGAGGCAGGATGTTGGAGGCCCAAAGCAGGAAGGCCAAGTATTACGATGCTCAGCATCGTTAGGTAGAGTTTTAGGTAAGAGACTGGGTGTTTCTGAAGATACTACCGATGCATGGAGTCTCGCGGGTACGTGGTCGGAAGAAGCTCAGTCCGAGATACATGGGGCCTTATAGAATCCTGGAGCGGATGAGTCCCTTGGCCTACAGATTGGAGCTACCGCTAGAGCTAGTGGGTTTTCATGACATCTTCAGCATCTCCTCCCTCAAGAGGGCTCTACTTCGGCGGGAGCAGCAGATTACGATGACAAATGGGCATATAGCTTCTGATCGATCGGTGCACCGAGAGCTGATCTGGATAGATGATACTGGGATACGGGTCTTGTGACCCAAGAAGGTTCCGTTGGTCAAGGTCTTGTATAGGAATCATGGACAAGAGGAGCACACGTGGGAGCCACAGTACTTGATGCAGCAAAGGTACGAAGAGCTTTTCACGTCAGGTATTCCTTTAACCTCTCGGGATGTTACATTTTACTTCTCAAACTTGAAAACCCGCAGGCCTAACCTGAGAGTTTAGTTAACTCGAAATAGGGGAACTAAAGGTCAGTGCGTGTAACATCCCTCAGACAACTAGAACACTATGAGTGGTTTTGTCATGATTAGGTCATGACAAAATCGTAGGAAGCTCAAGAAGACGAAGTGAACCTAAGAATGAGGTAAGATCACCATGGTCTACAAATAGTAGAATTCCTATTACTTGAATAGGGAGGATCATAGAGCTTCACCATCAGTCCATGATCCCACCATAACATCACTAACCTATTAGATGGTCTATTAGAGCCATAGGAACCCACTAGGGTCAACTAAAAAGGTCAAGTTGACCAAAGTCAATCCAAACCCTAGTCAGGTCAAACTAAGCCCATACATGGCTAACTGACATCCCCTTAGCCAAAGGGACCCACCTAGACCTTCCCTAGCCCTAAGGGAGGCCAATGGGTCACCAAGGACTCATTGGGATAAAATAAAGAGGCTAAGTTGACCCAAGTCAACCCTAGCCATAAAAAGGTCAAAGTGTCCTAACAAAGGGTCAAGTGACCTCCAAGATGCCCAAACATCCCTACTTAAGCCTTACTAGACCTTAGGGGAGGCCAATGAGTCACCAAGGACTCATTGGGAGTGTAACATCTCATTTTTTGCTAGGCCCCTCGCACGCGTGTTGAGTCAAGAGAATTTACTCAGGCTCGGGAAGCTTTGAGTGAGTCGAGGGAACACGACGCCACCCGATGAATTTAACTTAGAAAACACTGGGGAAAACTTTAGGTGTCGAGTAATTTCGATGCCATTGGAAAAGGCGTCGAGTGATCCCGATGAATTTAACTAACAAGACTCGGGAAACTTTAGGCGTCGAGTGCTCTCGATGCCATTCGACGAAGCATCGAGTGAAATCGATGCAACTCAATGTGGAATTGAGTGGTATCAACGTTCTCGACGCAGTTTTACATAGACAATACATGATGACTTTGGGGTTGAGTGGTATTGACGCCGCTCAACTCCTTAACTTAAGTTGCTGGTGGAGTTGAGTGGTGTCAACAGAATGCGGCGCTGAGTTGTGGAAGGTCCTTCTGCTAGCAGATCTGTTCCCCAGCCAGAGGTAGAAAGGAGAAAAGCAAAAGAATTTGCTGAAGTTTGGAGCCCAACTTCCAAAGCTCTAATTCTTGACACTCTTAAACTTGTCATAGACTTTAATGAGAACAGACATCTGCACGACAGTTCAGTTGAGTGGGAGTTATATCAAAAAACCATGACCAAAATGAGAATTTATGACAGAGAAAATGGAAAGAATAATCCCAAAGCTCCTCCAAAGCCTCCCAGATACTATCATAAACCTTTCAGCTATCAGAGAAGACAACAGGAAAAGCAAGACAGGCAACAACAAAGCAAAGGATGATTCATGATGTTGTGGTGTTGAGAAATGTTGAGGAAATGGGTGTTGACTAATTTTAAAACATTATTGATATATATAACATTTCCTAGTTTTGCTTAATTATGCTTTCTATTAATCTGTCTGTGCATTTATTCTTACTTTTCTTCCTTCACGTTCTTTCTTTATTATGATAATTCACCTTAGTGTAGAGGGTTTTGACTTCTACAAATAGGGGGAGATTGTTGGGTATTGCATCCACAATAACCCAGATTTGCGTGAAGTGACCTTGAACTAAGATGAATTAAGTTGTATTTGATATCCTTGTTCTAGTTGAATGTGTGTAGATTCTCAGTGCTAAGTATAGACCAATGTCAGTCTATAGTGGGTCAGGAACACGGGACCATACAGTGTATTCCCTCACTGTGTGATCCAAAGTATTGACTCATGTGTAGCCTCTCAATTGGGATACACTTTATATTCAAACATTGGGAGCAAAGGATGGAGATAGGGCAAGAAGGAAATCTTCTCTAATGTTCTTGAAAAACTTTCTAAGTCCAGTTCTCGAGAAGTAATCTCAGAGTTCTCGAGAAGTATGGCATAGTTCTCGAGAAGCTCAGACTCTACTTCTCGAGAAGTCAGGACAGTTCAAAAATTTCTCTATGTTAAGTTCTCGAGAAGTTAGTAAAGCTCTCGAGAACTATTCTATAAGTTCTTGAGAAGTCAGTAAAGCTCTAGAACTATTCTATAAGTTCTCGAGAAGTCAATTTAGTTCTCGAGAAGTATTCCTTTGATTCTCAAGTTCAGAAATTCAATCAGAAGTTGATTCTAAGTAAAGTTCTCGAGAAGTCTTCTATAAGTTCTCGAGAAGTCAATTTAGTTCTCGAGAAGTATTCTCTTGGTTCTCGAGAAGTTCAGAAGAAAATTTCTCTAAGCTCAAGTTCTCGAGAAGTCCTCTATTATTTCTCGAGAAGTAAATTAATTCTCGAGAACTATACTCTTGTGTTCTCGAGAAGTCCAACCCTTTCTAAAAGAGATTAGTTTTCGAGAAGTCTCTACAGTTCTCGAAAACTCAGTTCATAGTTCTCGAGAACTATAATCACTTCTTGAGAACTAAGTTGAATTTTTCCAGAAAATTTCTTCTAAGTCCAGAACGGGCACAATTTCAAATAACCCAATAGGATTGGTCCACGTGTCATCATTAATGATATTTCTAACCGCTAAGAGATATCCTATATAAGGTATATTCACTAAGACATAATCCTAAGAAGGATTAAGAGAAATTATTGAGCGGATCTCGTACTTTCCAAAAAGCTCTGGTTCGGCCGATCTCTTCTAAAGCTCGACGTCTTGAAGCCGCCGCCACCGCTCTAGTCAAGATCGATTCTCATCCTTTCAATCTAGAAGATCTACTGATTTAGGAAACATTCTTTCTTCCTTGATCGAGTAGATCCAAGAATTTCTCAGGTCAGATCTACTAGTCTTCTTCAACAATTCTGAAAGGGCCGCAACTTCAAGAAGAAGACCTAAAGATTTATTTCTTGCAGATCTGAGAAAGTTTATGCTTGTATTTTCATATCTATTTGTAAATCTGGTAGGAGATTATTCTCCGAGTGTAGGAGCATTGTGCTCCGAGTGGTAGGAAGTTTGTATCTTCTGAGTGTAGATCCATTTGGATCGAGTTTTGTAGGAACGTGGTTCCGAGGTGTAGGATTGGTTTGCGATATCCGAGATAGTGGTGTAGCTGAGTCTAGTGATTTGCTAGATCGGTGAGGAAAGTGGACGTACCCAAGATTGGGTAACCACTATAAATCTCTTGTCGTCTATGTGATTGCTTGATTACTTATTTGTGCTAGTTGTCAAATTTTTTATTCCGTATTAGACGCACATCTCACCTATTAACCCCCCTCTAGGTGATTTAGGTAGACAACTTACATCTTTCAGGTTTTATCATACCTTGGCTTGTCATCTTGTCTAGATGACTTCCTTCTGAAATCCTTCTTGCCCATTTTGTAGAATCTTTTGGCTAGGAGACTCAGAAGTTTTTCACTAGCTAATGGAGCTTCTGTTTCTTTAAATGCTTTGAATGCTATGTTTTACTCCTTTTTAGCTGACAAGGGAGTCTTCTCCTCAGCAGCTTCTCTAGTCTTTATTAACTGCTCATAGGATTTGAGCTTTCCTAGTAGAGATTCAGTGGAAATCTCATTCAAACTTCTGGCCTCTTTGATTGGCAAGATTCTTGAATCCCATGAGCTGGGAAAGCACATGAGAATTTTATCATTGACGTCAATGAGGGTTATGTCCTTATCTAGAGTTTTATGCTCATTGATGATTGAGCTGAGTCAATTGTACATATCACACACTGACTCTGACTCTTCTTTCTTGAAATTCTCATATTGGGAGATGATATTTGATCTCCTGTCTTTTCTCTCAACTACAGATCCAGCAACCATCTTGTTTAGGGAATCCTAGATGGCTTTAGCTGAGGTGCACTCTGCCACTTTCTGGAAAATGTCATCTGACATTGTCTGAGCCTGAATGTTCATGGTCTTGGCATCAGCTATCTTGGCCTTCTTCTGTGCATCTGTCCACTTAGGTGGTGGAATAGCATGAGTGCTGGAAGTTGCAGTAGATGTAGCCACTAGAGATGGTGGACCTGTAAAGATAGATTTAAAAATATCTTCATCAATGGAGTTCATATATAGTTTAATTCTTGCCTTCTAGATAACAAACTTGTTCAAGTTACAAACTGGAGGTCTGGTGCTTGCATAGTTCTTGTTCTGTGCCATGGTATAAGTAACGTGCTAGAGAAATTTAGATCTTAGAAGGATCTGTTGGTTCAAGTGTTACTTTGTACAACCAAATAGACTACCCTCTGATACCAATTGAATGATAACTTATGCAATTGATAATTCTCTGATACCAATTGAAAGTTAGGGGGTAGATCTGATTTACTCTAGGGGGGGTGAATAGAGTGATTTAAAACTTTTGTTGTTTTTAAAATCTATCAGTAAAATTAGTGATTGTAGTAGTTATATAAAATGAAAGAGGAACTAAGCTAAACTACACAACCACAGCACAACAGAGCAAGGAAAAATGAACACATAAACAACACAAGAATTTATAGTGGTTCCCCAAATCTGGGTACATCTACTCTTCTACCACTCTGGTAGGAATCCACTAATAGTTTTTTTAACAGGTGACTACCACCACAGGTTTTTGCTCAGGTGCCCTGTCACCACAAGATTTATTTGTAGGGAGATCTCACAACCCTTTAGGCTTTTGATCAGGTGCCCAAAAACCAACACAAGAACTTTTGAAGGGAGTTAATAATCCCTTTTTAGAGTGAGGTAAGAAGGTGATGTTGTCTTCTCTTTCTCTAAACAACAGAGAAGACTTAGTGAATTGCTGGTGTTAAATCTCCCCCTGAGATGTTGAAGTGCTCAGGAAGACTGGAGCTTTGCTCAGGGTATATGTAATGTCCCATTTCGCGCTAGGCCCCTCATGTGCACTTTTGAGTCAGGAGAGACGATTTGGGATCAGGGAGTGCTGGCAGCTCGGCTTACAATAATTAAGGGAAGAGAAGTCAGTCCAGAGTAGGACACGGGTAGTGACACAGGCGTGTCCATACCCGTGTGTTGCTCCTTACCTGGGATGGAAATTCATGGATTTTCCAGAGAAGGACACAGGTAGTGACACAGGCGTGTCCCTACCAATGTGTATGTGGAAACGGGTAGAGGCACGGGCGTGTCCCCTACTCGTGTGTGTAACTGACATCGTGATAGTGTGTCCCAAGCAGGACATGTGTAGAGACACAACAGTGTCCCTACCCGTGTACAATGTGTCCAAGAGTTTCTCGAGCAGGACACGGGTAGAGAAACAGGCGTGTCCCCACCCGTGTGCATATCCCCAGAAAGACGGTCGTGTCTCCCGAGAAGGATATGAGTAGAACACGAGTATGCACATGATAATGTCGCTTGACACGGGTAGTGGACACGGGAATGTCCTTACCCGTGTTTGTGTCCAAACGACACTCTAACCGTTGACGACGCTTCACCCGAGCAGGACACTGGTAGGGACACGGGCGTGTCCCTACCCGTGTTAGTCCTATATATATAGGATTTCTGAAACTTTAGCCGTTTTTCATCCTCTTCCCAAGCCTTTTCTGTGGAGAGACGGGTGTTGGAGCAATCTTCATCCCGTGAAGAACCATCGCCGCCGAGGAGAAAAAGATGTCGTCGCGAAGGGTGACGAGATCGATGGCCGAAAATGGTGGAAATGCCGGAAACGAGGTGAGCTTCCTCCCCTCTCTCTTGGTGCTAGATCTCTAGTTATTTCTAGGCGAGATATTGACTCAAAAGATTCTTATGTGTGAGATGAAGAATTTTAGGAAGAGGCTATATTTGGACTTGTCTTCTAGGGTTTAGTCATCTTCAACCTCTCCTTCCTTCAATGTGTTGATGGGGGATGGTCTCTTGATGACAAATGTACATATGAGGGTGAATAAATGATGAGGAATTTCTGGTTGTGATTTGGGAAGATTGGCTAGAGGAGGAAGACGAACTAATGTCGTTCATTCCGCCTTAAGATGCGCGCAGAAATCTTCTTTCTGAGCGCAGTGATCTTTGTGGCCATTTTCAGATATGAAACGGCCAGATCTGGGCATTTGACTAAACACGAAAGTCATAGAACATGGAAATACCTTTCCAACGAGTGATTACACGTTTTTGTGCAAAGTCTGTAGCCACAGAAAAGTCTGATCGAAAGGGATGGTTGCCAAGCTAAGTGTGCAGAATCTGTATTCTGTACAAAGCAAACTTGTAGCCGATTACAAGCATGATACGGCTAGAATTGTGCTTTCAACTAAAGACAAAAAGTCGTAGCCCTTGGAAATACCTTTCCAAAGAAGGGTTAAATGTTTTCACCAGATTCTTGTAGCACCCAGAATCTCCATTTGAAGTTTTGTCTTTACTCATCTCTTGCGCATTTTGTTCTCAGGTTTAAGTAAATCCATGATAGGAGTTGGTATAGGGTTTGTTGTGAGTTGTTGAATAGATCCTTTGTAATCAAATGGCGAAGTGAAACGTACTTGAACAAAATGATTTGGTTGATAGATCCTTAAGTGAACTAGTGGGTAGACGAGTTGGATTGAATAGACAAACAAGTTATGTGAACCGGTAAGATGAGCTTGATATTAGCAATGCGATGAATATTGTATAGAAAAGGATTGAATAGGGTAGGTGCATGAAAATGTGGAAGGGTTGACAGTGCGTGAGTGTGTGCCGCACCTGATCAATTGTGTTGATAAGGGACCCTGTGAGGAGCCCTTGTGAGCTGTTGAACTCGAAATGTGAGATTGCATGCGGTGTGAGTCGACACATGGTGTCGTAATCCTGGGTTAAGGATAGTGTGGCAGGTCTATGGGCTCGCCAGTCATCACACCGACGGGAGTTAATGGTTAGACCTTGGGCGGTTGGGCTTATTCCTCAGTGCTAATTCCTGGGGCTCCTTTCGTGCGAGGTGAACGATTGGGCTTGGTCCTCATGCTTTTTCTGAGGCTCCTTCCGGGTCGCATCATAGGCCAGTTTGGGGCTTGGTTCTCGGTGCATATCTACCTGAGATTCCCGCTGAGCCGTAGTACACATGTGAGCTCCACTGTTGTGTTCTTAGCAATGAGACATACGGAGGACTAGGCAAGGTGGTGTTGAGACCAGACTAGTAGTGGAGATGCCCGCTCTACTGTAACCGTCTGGCCACGAAGGATGACGCCTGAGAGGTTTGCTACCTACTCGAAAAGTGGGAATTAGGAGTCTGTGTCGACACAGCAATTGCATCTGCTTGATCATTGGTGAGTCATTGCATAGCATTCATGGCATTGCATTACATCGCATACACATGATCCTCATCGTATAAGTTTGTAAGGGCACTCTTATACGATGAGTTACTTTACTGTTGAGCTGAACCTCAACTTATATGTCCGTATGGGCTTTCATATAAGTTGGGTTACTTTATGTTATAGCTTTACTATTTCATACTCTGCTGTAGATAATAGAACTGCTAGGGCAATTGGTTTGCTCATTTATTGTGTTGCTATATATATAAATTGTTTACTGATCAATCTATATCATCATGTTTGTACTATTGCTTTGTATACATATATTGTACCCTCTTCCTTTCTCTGCCTGGTGCCGAGGAGTCGCCAAGGGAGCGGAGCTGATAGCCACTTAGTCATTATGACTAACGGTTGCTACATCTTCCTTTTTAGAAGGAAACCCCGCAGACGGAGTAGCGGCAGGTTTTGTAGCAGGACAGCCTGGCCAGGACAACACGACCTGAAGGGATGGTACGGTTGTTACTGTCGGTGACTGATGTGATTTTTTGAGAGACTTTTGAAGTAGCCCCTTTTGGGCAAGGTTACTCATACTCTGATACTTTGGAAGCTTGATGAATCTTCTTTATTTGCTGTACTTTTGGACTAATTATATGCTTTTTGTGGATTTTGACTTTTGATTTATTCGGCTTGGGTTGGCATGATTGATATTTGTAAAGGCCTGCAAAATATGCGTCTTGTAGTACAGGCTAGCCCGAGTGCTAGCGCTACAGCAAGGCGGCTGTTCTGGGCATAAGACTACCCACGGGTCATGTTTTGTTTTTCGGGAGGGGGGGGGGTCTTACAAATGGTATCAGCTTGCTACAATCCTGAATTAGAGAAGTCATTTAACAATGGTGCCACCCCCATTCGATTAGTCAGTTTGGGGACAAATTGACTAAGTATGTCCAACTTTGACCTTAAGATTAGCCAACCTTACCTTAGGTTTGTATTCTACGTGTAGATCTTAATGCACGTTGAGCTAGTAGGGAACCCCCACCCCATCCGTACCCACATAGTTTCAGCAATCGGAGCTAGGGCAGACGCTCACAGCTATCCTAGATGCCTTCAGATCCCAACAAGCCTCCGTACAACAACAGTCTCCAGGATCCAATTGGGTGAGCACTTTCCGAGCTCTCTCCCCTCCTGCTTACCTTGGGACAGAGTCGGCAATGCGTACAGAGGAATGGCTCGACACTGTGCAAGAACTGCTGGCAGGAATTAGATGTCCAAGCAACATGACTGTGACCCTAGTAATGACCCTCCTAGAACTGCACGCCAAGAGTATGTGGAAGTCCCTGAAGGGCTCCACCTTTCAAGGGCGAGTGTATACGGATATCAGCTAGAACGAGTTCTCGTCAGCCTTTTTGGAACACTTCATTCCCTCATCTGATCGAAATAAACTCGAAGAGAGATTCTTATAGCTAAAACAAGGATCCAAGTCAGTGACGGAGTACCAGCAGGAGTTTCAGCATATGGCTAGATTTGCTGACTCCTATGAGTTGGAAGATAGAGGATATGCAAAAAGTTTCTACAAAGGCTTCTAAGACCCCTGAGGCAAGCCATTTTGTTTATAGCAGACTCCAGCCTGCCACTAATTATTGAGATGGCGAAGAGGCTAGAAGCAGACCACTTGGGAAGTGGTAAAAAACCTGCTGAGGGTGTGATTGAAGCTGGCCCTAGCAACAGAAGGAGACAAGACTTCGTAGGAGGAAGAGGACATCAGAGAAGTGGCAGGCGTTTCCACTGTAATTATAGCGTAGAGCACCCGGTTCCACAGCCGCCAGCATTGCCTCCACCACCGCAGCCTCAATAGTTTCAGCAACACGGTTGGCTGCAGGAGCGAGTGTGCTTCGAATGCAACCAACCGGGCCACATTCGACGCTACTATCCGCAACTGTTTGGAAATGCTCCTCTTTATCTCCCTCCGGTAGCTCCTCGAGGGTGGTGGAATATGCATGGTCGAGGACGAGGAACACGAGGAGGAAACCCTGGCCCCGCTCGGAATCAGGTGTACGCGTTGGAGATGACACAGGAGCGGAACCCTCAGGAGGTGATTGCAGGTATGTTGCAGTTAGTTATCACATTTTTATTATTAATCTTTAACTTGCTTAAGACATAGTAGATATCTAGCCTTGATAATTGCTATTGGTACTTAGGCACCGTGGTGGTCGGCGGGAAACCGGTCTATACGTTATTCGATACCGGTACATCACACTTGTTTGTGTCTGCGAACTTCATTAAAGACCTAGAAGGAGTGCAATACTTCACTGGTATTGCTCGAAGAGTATGCCTCCGAGACCGCTTTGAGATGACTGCAACCGCCAGGTGCGAATTAGAGATACTCATTGGGGGAAAGACCTTTAATACCCCTGCAAAAGTTTTTAGAATACCAGAATTCGATCTCATTCTGGGCATGGCATGGCTGGAATGACACTACGTAAGAATTGACTGCACGAAGAAGCGAATTTACTTGAGACATGGAGACACTGATGTCATCTTTCAAGGTATAAAATTTACGCCTCGTTTGTTATCATCTTCAATTCAGGCCTTGAAAGCTCACATGAGAGGGGATGAAGTTTACATGATATGTTTTGAACTGAAAGAGATGATAATAGATATGAAGGACGTGCGAGTGGTGCGAGATTTTCCCGAGGTATTTCCTGAGAAATTTTCAGGATTACCCCCGCATAGAGAAGTGGATTTTAAAATTAAGCTAGTACCAAGAGCCAAGCCCGTCTCCAGGACCCCTTACCGGATGGCCCCAAAGGAACTCATAGAGTTTAGAGTTCAGTTGCAAGAGTTGGTAGAAACAAGGTTTGTTCGCCCCAGCTCATCACCTTGGGGAGCCCCTGTTCAGTTCGTTAAGAAGAAGGATGGAACCTTGCGATTATGTATAGACTATCGAGAGCACAACTGACTGACGGTATGGAACACCTATCTGCTACCTCAGATCGATGAGTTGTTCGACCAATTGGTAGGAGCGCATTGGTTTTATAAATTGGATTTGCGCTCGAGGTATTATTAGTTGAGAATACAGGAGGAGGACATTCAGAAAATGGCCTTTAACTCAAGGTACGGCTTGTACAAGTTCACTGTGATGCCGTTTGGGCTCACAAATGCCCCTTCAGCTTTTATGAGCTTGAGGAACAAAGTGTTCGAGCCTTATCAAGATTTCTTCGTCATCGTTTTCATCGATGATATTTTGGTCTACTCTAAGACGGAGGAAGAGCATGTCGAACATCTGACCTACGTACTAAAGAAGTTAAAAGAGCACACCTAGTTTGCCAAGTTCAGCAAGTGCGAATTTTGTCTCAAAGAGGTTGCCTTCTTGGGCCATATGATCAGTGGGGATGGGTTAGCTGTGGATCCGGCAAAAGTGTGTGTCCTGAAGGAGTGGTCGCCCTTGAAGTCAACGACCGATGTGCGGAGCTTCCATGGACTAGCCGGGTACTATCACAAGTTTGTAAAAGGCTTCTCAAAGATCGCCCTTCCTTTTAATACGCTGACAAGGAAAGGTATGTCGTATGAGTGGACACCCCAGTATGAAGCTGAGTTTCAGGAACTGAAGGACCGACTTACATCTGCACCCATCCTAGCCTTTCCATCCGGGAAAGAAGGATTTCAAGTTTACACTGACACGTCGTATTAAGGAATGGGAGCGGAATTGATACAGTACGGGCATGTGATTGCATATGCTTCAAGACAGCTGAAGAAGCATGAAATCAACTACCCGGTACATGATCTAGAATTGGGAGCGGTGGTTTTCGTCTTGAATATTTGGAGACACTATCTATACGACGTCAACTGCGAAATCTTTTCAGACCACAAGAATCTAAAGTACGTCCATACACAGAAGGAATTGAATTTGAGACAACAACAGTGGTTAGAGTTTTTATGCGATTATGAAATCACTTTGAACTACCACCCCAAAAATGCAAATTCTGTGGCTGATGCTTTGAGCAGAAAGTTACTAGAATCGAACTCGGAGTCCCGATTGATGAGACTGGAGTTAGCCCCGATGCTCGAAGAGATGGAGATCACTCTGGTATATAAAGACCAATCGAAAGGGTATAGAGAGTACTTAACCGCGATGAGCATAGTCTGTGATATTCGAGACTGAATTCGGGCGGAGCCAGGAAAGGATGCGGCTCTAGCACCAGCAATTAAGTCAATTGAAGATGAGACTACTGACGAGTATTCCCTAAAAGATGGCCTCGTTCATCTCCGTGGCCGGCTTTACATTCCCAAAGGAGGTAAAATTCCGGAAGACATCCTGAGAGAGGCACGTTGCACAAAGTATTCTGTGCATCCTGGGATTGCCAGGATGTACGCCGACCTGTAGAAGACCATGTGTTGGTCGGGAATGAAGAGGGACGTCCGATATTTTGTTACGCACTATGAGGCCTGTCAAAGTGTGAAGACAGAATGTAGGAGCCCTGGTGGATTATTACAGTTATTGCCCATCCTCGAGTGTAAGTTTGAGGATGTCTCCATGGACTTTGTCCACGGTTTTCCCCGCTCACACTCAGGGAATGATTCAGTATGGGTGATCGTTGATCGCCTGACGAAGGTAGCCCGGTTTATTCGTATGAAGAAAGAAGCTCATGTTGATGTTTTTGTATGCCTCTTTGTGGAGAAGTTCGTACGGTATTATGGTGTGCCAAAGACAATTGTTTCGGACCAGGATGGTCGGTTTACCTCTAAGGAATGGAGGGACGTACATGCATACCTGGGTTCACGCCTTACCTTTAGCACAACATTCCATCCTCAGACGGACAGGAAGTCTGAGAGAACCATCAGAACATTGGAAGACCTATTGAGACTGTGTGAATTGGATAGAGGAGAGCACCGGGTGGTTGAATTTCAATAGTCACCACGCCAACGATCACCAGGCCAATATCGGGATGGCTCCTTATGAATCCCTTTATGGAAGGAGGTGCAGAACCCCCTTGTCATAGGTACAAGATGAGGACCCAAAGGTTTTGGGTATTGAATAAATCGATGATACCAATGTGATAGTTAGGCTAATACGGGACCGCATGCTTGAGGCTCAAAGTCCGTAGGATAAATACTATAATGCAAAGCACCGGGTGGTTGAATTTCAAGTGGGTGACAAAGTGTTCCAGAAGATCCAGTCAATGAATGGAGTGTCACGGGTATGTGGTATGAAGAAGCTCAACCAATGGTATGTTGGGCCTCATACTATATAGGAAAAGATTGTCCCTTTGGCCTACCGGTTGGAGTTACCACCAGAGCTAGAGAATCTTCATGACGCATTCCATGTGTCATCTCTGGAAGGCGTTGTTGCGGCCCAATCAACATATTCCCACCATTGATGGAGCTGTAGAGATCGATAGATCTGTATGACTAGAGCCGGTGCGGATAGTAGACAACGAGACAAGGATTTTGCACCGCAAGAGGGTTCCTTTGGTAAAGGTGCTTTGGTCTAATCATGGGAAGGAGGAGTATACATGGGAGCCGGTGGACTTGATGCAAAAGCGCTACCTGGAGTTGTTTCCTTCAGGTAAAAATTTAAAAGCATGTTTTTATTTATTTTTCACGCTTTCCTCTCCCCATAGCCTTAGCCTGATTTCAGGGATGCAATATTTTATTTTGTTTATAGGATTTATAACGTCCCAATTCACGCTAGGCCCCTCGTGCGCTCTTTTGAGTCAGGAGAGACGATTTGGGCTCAGGGAGTGCTGGCAGCTAGGCTTACCCTTGTATAAGGGATGAGAAGTCAGTCCAGAGTAGGACACGGGTAGTGATACGAGTGTGTCCATACCCGTGTGGTGCTCTGGTACCTGGGAATGAAATTCATGGAGTTTCTAGAGGACACGGGTAGTGACACAGGAGTGTCCCTACCTGTGTGTATGTAGACATGGGTAGAGGCACGGGGGTGTCCCCTACCCGTGTGTGCAACTGACATTGTCGATCGTGTGTCCCGAGCAGGGAAAGGGTAGGGACACGGGCGTGACCCTACCCGTGTACAATGTGTCCAAGAGTTTCCCGAGTAGGACACAGGTAGAGACACGGGCATGTCCCTACCCATGTGCATATCCCCACGAAGACGGTCGTGTCTCCCGAGCAGGACACGGGTAGAACACGGGCATGCACACGACCATGTCGCTTGATAGGGGTAGTAGACACGTGCGTGTCCCTACCTGTGTTTGTGTCCAAATGACACTCTAACCGTTGACGATGCTTCAGCCGAGCAGGACACGGGTTAGTCCTATATATAGGATTTCTGAAACTTTGTCCATTTTTCATCCTCTTCCCAAGCCTTTTCTATAGAGAGACTGGTGCTGGAGTAATCTTCATCCCGTGAAGAACCATCGCCGCCGAGGAGAAGAAGATGTCGGCGTGAAGGGTGACGAGATCCATTGCTGAAAATGGTGGAAATGCCGGAAACGAGTTCAACTTCCTCCCCTCTCCCTTGGTGCTAGATCTCTAGTTATTCCTAGGCTAGATATCGACTCAAAAGAATCTTGATGTGTGTGATGAAGATTATTAGGAAGTGTCCATACTAAGACTTGAGTTCTAAGGTTTAGTCATCTCAAACCTCTCCTTCCTTTATTGTGATGATGGGAGATGGTCTCGTGAAGAGAAATGGCCTTATGAGGGTGAATAAGGGAGGAGGAATTTCTGGTTGTGATTTGAGGAGATTGCCTAGAGGAAGAAGACGAACCGATGTTGTTCGTTCCGCCTTAAGATGCGCGCAGAAATATGCTTTCTGCGCGCAGCAATCTTCGTGGACGTTTTCAGATATGAAACGGCCAGATCTGGGCTTTCAACTAAACACGAAAGTCGTAGCCCATTGAAATACCTTTACAACGAGTTGTTATACGTCTTTGTGCGAAGTTTGTAGCCACAAAAAAGTCTGATCGAAAGGGATGGTTGCCAAGCTAAGTGTGCTGAATCTGTATTCTGTACGCAGCAAACTTGAAGCCGATTACAAGCGTGATACAGCTAGATATGGGCTTTCAACTAAACACGAAAGTCGATCATATCCCTTGGAAATACCTTTTCAACGAAGGTTTAAATGTTTTCACCGGATTCCTGTAGCACCCAGAATTTCCGTTTGAAGTTCTATACTTTACTCATCTATTGCACATTTTATTCTCAGGTTTAAGTAAATCCATGATAGGAGTTGGTAGAGGGTTTGTTGTGAGTGTTTGGATAGATCCTTTGTAATTAAATGGCGAAGTGAAACATATATGAAAGAAATGATTTGGTTGATAGATACTTAAGTGAACTAGTGGGTAGACGAGTTGGATTTAATAGACAAACAAGTTTTGTGAACTGGTAAGATGAGCTTGATATTAGCAATGCGATGGATATTCTGTAGCAAAGGATTGAATAAGGTTAGTGCATGTAAATGTGGAAGGGTTGATAGTGCGTGAGTGTTCTCCGCACTTGATTGATTGTGTTGATAAGGGACCCGGTGAGAAGCCCTTGTGAGATGTTGAGCTCGAAATGTGAGATTGCATGCGGTGTGAGTCGACACCTGGTGTCGTAATCCTGGGTTAAGGATAGTGTGGCATGTCTATGGGCTCACCAGTCGTCACACCGATGGGAGTTAATGGTTAGACCTTGGGCGATTGGTCTTGGTCCTCGGTGCTCATTCCCGGGGCTCCTTCCGTGCCAAGTGAACGGTTGGGCTTGGTCATCGTGCTTTTTTTGAGGCTCCTTCCGGGTCACATCATAGGCCAGTTCGTGGCTTGGTTCTCGGTGCACATCTACCTGAGACTCCCGCTGAGTCGTTGTATGTGTGTTAGCTCCGCTGTTGTGTTCTTAGCATTAAGGCGTATGGAGGCCTAGGCGAGGTGGTGTGGAGACCACCCTAGTAGTGGAGATGCCCGCCTACTATCACCGACTGGCCACGACAGATGACGCCTGAGAGGTTATCTACTTACTCGAAAAGTAGGAACTAGGAGTCTGTGTTGACACAGAAATTGCTTATGCGTGATCATGCATGAGTCATTGCATAGCATTCATAGCATTGCATTACATCGCATACACAAGATCCTCATCGTATAAGTTTGTATGGTCACTCTTATACGATGAGTTACTTTAATTTTGAGTCGAACCTCAACTTATATGTCTGTATGGGCATTCATATAAGTTGAGTTACTTTCTGTTGTAGCTTTACTATTTCATACTCTTCTGTAGATGATAGAACTGCTAGGGCAATATACATATATTGTGCTGCTATATACATATATTGTTTACTAATCACTCTATACGCCCCTGTTTGTACTATTGCTTTATATACATATATTGTACCCTGTTCCTTTCTCTGCCTGGTGCAGAGGAGTCTCCGGGGGAGCGGATGTGATAGCCACTTAGTTGGTATGACTAACGGTTGCTACGTCTTCCTTTTTATGAGGAAATCCGTCACAACCCGCATTTTCACAGCAATAAAATTATAAAAGAGTAAGAGAAAATACGTGTCGTGATGCCACGCCATGCGGGGATATTTGCAGACGCACAGGCAAGACATAAACCTAAACAAGTTATACAGAATTCATAAGTTATTATGAAGAAAATCATTCAAATTAGATGGTCGTATCCCTCAACACAGTGGATCAACTAGTCCACGAGTAAAATATAGCTATACGCTGCGGAAAAATACTTTAGTTAAGATGGTTTGAAATCCTACATGAGCGTAAACGTCCACGAAGGACAAAACATGGTATGCAAGACTCTAAGTTTAGTATAGTATGAAGATAGTCTTTACGTTAGTTTAGAAAATAGTTCTTTAGTTTTAGAAATATGACATGTATGAAGTAATATTGGTAAGGGTTTTATAAGTTAAAAATATCTAACATGCACCCTAGCATAAAACAATCCCAGAGATCAAGTACACAACCTTAAAAATAGGCAAAAATTAGAAGTTTAAGTCACATACTTAGCCTCACAAGGAAAACAACAAGTGGGCGTCAACAACATGACATGAACCTATTGGTGAGTATGTATGTCTATACAGAAAGGAAACAAGGAATGAACTACCTCACAAAGATGAGGAAAGAACCCTCTACAACCTTGCAGATCACCAACAAGCTCCAAAAGAAAACTAGCCGCTCAATCGGCTACAACCCTGAACCTGAGGCATTCAAAGAAAGAACACCTCAACACGAGAGAAAATAAATAGTAAAGGAGCAATAGATCATAAGAAATGAAACCAAGGTGTTAACCCGGAATCCGCGACTAGTTCTCCAGGTTTTCAAGTCCGGGCGGCTTGTGCATTCTAGCCGCCGTTATCAGCTAGCCGGCTTATTGTCAGACAAGCCGGGCGGCCTCTACGTCAGACAGCCGCCAGTTCCGGTCCAGCCGTCATCTAAGGGTCGGCCTGTCATTGCCCAAGCTGCGCGACCTGTGCCCCAGGTCGTCGTCAGAGGAGGTCCAGATCAGCCTGCCCAGAGGCCGAGTCCTGCAGCTCAGCAGAAGAAGGTCGTTAGGCCGTTCGGCCTGTCTCTTGGCTTTTCTTCTTTTCGATTCCCGTCACCGCTGCCCGACTCTCTTGTACCTCGGGCAGCTGGTAATTTTAGCCCTGCCCGTTTGGGCAGGCCCCCAAGCCTATAAATAGGGGGGGAGTACACCCAAAGCACGCTGACTCGAGTCCAAGAGCTCGCTTGTTAAGAGCTGCGGCCTCGATTCTAGTCCTTTGCGGTCTATTGTCCGGCCGGCTTCCTCCTTTCTTTCTTCTTCGCTAAGTGTAACCGCTTATTTTCTTATAAAAGGAAAGCCCGCCGCAGGAGAGGCATTCAGGCCGCGGCGGGCGAACTCTGGTGTTGCCGCTGGTAGCGGCCCTTTCTCTCCTTTCTCTGCCCGGTTTTACCCGCCATTCCTAGCCGCTAGTAACCGACTAGCCGACAGTCTTTTCCCCATTCCTTCCCCAGTGCTCGAACGGTTAGCTGGTGGTGCCCGTTTTCCCCGTCGCATTTCGTGCATCAACAGTTAACACGCGACCTTCAGATCTCGGTTAGTCGCTGAAGTTCAGCGGCCATACAATGTCAGACCGGCAGCCTGTTCAGAACAACCTCAGCCCCAGCGAAGTTCTGCTCTTGGAAGCTCTTCTGCAGTCCCGCCGGGAAGAAAATCAAACTCGCCAAGAGATGATCCGGCAACTCGCCGCGATCAATTTAAACCTAGCTGCAATCAATAAGCGGTTAGACTTGCAGTCCGCACTCATACCGGTTACACCAGCCAACCGGGTCCCAGTGGAGAATAAGCAGGTCGATCTGCCGGTCTACTCGCCTACCTTCCCGGGCTATTCGCCGAGCTATTCGACCTCCTACCCGGCCTGGCCGCCCGAGTATTCGGCAACTCGGCCTCCAGTTTCGAAGAAGCCCCGTGTTTCGGAAAAAGGACAAAAAAGTTCGTCAGACCTCCCCCAGATCGAACAATGGGAGGAAGAGCCAAGTCATAAGAAACCCGCTCGAGCAGCGCGCGGGCAAGTCAGGTGCATGGATCAATATTGCGAATATCACAAGGAAAGAGGTCATCTAACAGAAGATTGTAGAGCTCTCAAATTAATTGTGAAAATGCAGAAATCAAAGGAATCCCGTAGCATGATCTAAAAAAGACATCTCATTCATAGGCTGGCAGACGCGTCAGCATCAACGACAAAAGCGATCTTAAATCAATCCCTTAACCCAATATGTTTTTCTGTCTTTTGTTTCTTCTCATTATACTCTATTAAGAAGGATTATGACTCATTGCTATATTTTGTTTCAGAGATTCTATATCGGTACTCTCACCTGGCAAATCATCATTCTTATGGGTTTGCAACCCAAAAATTAAAAAGATCACTGAATCAAGAGATATCGCCGAGTCTAGCTACATCCCCCTTTAGAGCCGTTGTCATTAGCGTAACACCACGAGGACCACGTGTTGCGGGGAGATTTCGCACCGTGTAGTGGGAGCTTACCGGCTTTGATGCGGTGGAGTTCTAGATTGCGGATCCCGGCTAGTACCTAACCCCACTTCTGCATTATGGAGGAGCGGAGTGGTGGTCAGCTCTACCACGCCACGTAAGGGATATCGTTGCAACTATGATGCGTCTGTGCGGGAAGCAATACACGCATGCCCCGCAGATCGTCTTAGCATGCAACCCTCGAATACTCTTTGATACTCTCAAGCAGTGCCTGCAGGAGACCCACAGTCTTGTCGATCTCTGAGGAAAGCAATGTGACTCCGGCCGCACCTGCCCGGAAGATCGACTTGAACTGTACTCCAGGCAAGAGAGCAGTGTATTCTTTTCTTCAAGCAGAAGCCTAGTCGGCGGTCAGAATTCAGACCGCGCGGTTATCATATCCTGGCTAAAGAGAGTATCCGCCCGGGTAATTTGATATTATAAGGCTGAATAGAAGTTATCCAACAGCAAGTTGCGGATATTATTATTCTTACCGCTCGGTTATCTCTGTGACCAATTGGTTTTCTTAAATTGGTCTCATATTTGAAGTTGCCAATATTTATTCTTACCGCGCGGATATCGTTATTAATCGGGCGAGTTATTTGGCTATCTTCAGCTCAATACAGCAGACATCATTATTAATCATGCGAGCTTGTTGGTTTTCTTCAGTTCACTATAGCGGATATCAGTATTATTCGTGCGAGTTATGCATAAATCACTTATCAGATATATTCGCGCGAGTTATTCTTATCTCCACATCCATTCTGCTTGTGTATTGTGCAAATATCTCATGGCATATTATTATAATCGATCGAATAGAAATGCAATACCGAGCGAATAAAGCATATTCAGCAAAATCAAACAGTATCATTTTTATATTGTCAGAAATTGCAAAATGTATTATCCGCGCGGCTTACAAAGATCATGCCGCCGGATCAAAGGAGTATCATAGCATATCAACTTTTCCAGTTATCCTATCCGCTCAGTCCGCCGGCTTATGGTATTCATTCAAATCAATTTGCGGCTTGCAATGTAAAGAAGTCGCAATATGTTTATCTCTATCGCTAAGTAGTTTCCCTATTGGAAGCCAGTTTCGTATTAAAGCTCGGACAGGCCGCCACATTCGGCTTGGTTTTTACAATATCAATTCGGTTTATCTCCTTAGCCGAGCGGCTTGTCGATCGCCATTTGAACTGCCTTATCTTCTTGGCAAATAGTCTCCTAACCGCCCGGCTTATTGCTCTATATACGCTCAAGGATGATCGGATTATTATAATTTCGCAGACTAGTATATCTGGTTAATGGTATTCTACTCGAGTTTAACCGCAGCAAGTTAGTTATTATTCGGTGAAGTCATAAATAAGATTTCTCAAAGTCGGAAACGAATAAGAATGATTAAACCGCATATTCAAACAAGCAAGTAAAATTACAATAGATTCTCACAAAAGGTAAAACGTTTTCATTTCTAATGTCAAGTATAAGGGGTAGACCGCGCGGTTTACAAAATCTTACCGGCGGTCTCAAAAAATGTAAAAACTTTTACAAGTAAACTATTCTAGCTATTCGGCCTCTATCTTTTGGACGCAGGAGTACCGGAGTCCGGTTCACCGTTAATATCGATCTCAAAAGGCGAGTAATCGCCGCTGTCCGACGAGGATGAACGCGAACTGCCAGTGCCCCTGGTCTCTGACGAGCTGGCATCAACCCGCGCGGTCTCAGACGCTTGACCGCCAGTCTTTGAAGAAGCACTCTCGCTCCTGCTGTCCTCCCCTTCCTCTTCTGCCTCGCCCTCTCCGCCGATCTTCTCCTTGCCTTTCAGCGCGCGATAAACCGCAGCCACCCTTTTCTTCAAGGGTGGATACAGGTCGGCGCAGGTGAAGTCAGTGAATCCCGGGGCGAGGCCGCCCTGATCTCGAAGGCGTTTCAGCGCTCCGTCGATCCCCTGGACAAGCTGGGGAAAGACCGCGTCTTGAAAGGCTGAGTTCGCTGGATCGTACACTTTCTGCAAAGGAAAGAAAAAGGTTAGTTCGGGCGGCTTGATGAATTAAGCCGCAAAAATCAGGTAATGTCTTACCGCATGAGACTCCTTCAGCCGTGCGATTTCTTCATCTTTCTCGGCGAGTTGCCGCTGCAGGTCGCCTTCAATTGTAACTAACCGCCTATGGGCTAGGCCCATATAGTGGTTGGCTACAAAGCTTCTCGCGCCGACCTGCGCGGCAAACCGCGAGAAGTCTTCTGCAGGTATCTTCTCCAGCGCTTTCAAGTTGCGCCTACCATACAAAGCCGCGCCAGCCACAGAGGCATGGCGGCTTACAGTTTCCTTCCCCCAGTTCGGGAGGGCGGTGGAAACCTTTACCGACTCCCCGTCGGCACTCCACTGCATGGTGGGGTTGCCGTGGAGATCTTTCAAGCGGCTACCCATACCATGAAGTATGAAGCCGCTGGAGGAGTCCGATTCATCCTCCTCTGCAGCCCGCTCCGGCCTGGCCCTCTTCGCCCTTTTCTCCCTTTGTGTAAGGGTTAGGCCGCCTGGAGTGAGCGGCTTGTTCAGCGGGACCGCGACAGCAGCTGCAAGGCGAAGTCAAAAAGTCAGTTGGTAGGCCGCGCGGCTAGCATAACAGTTCGGCCGAGTGATACTTACTGTCCTCCGCATGAACGTCCTCCAAAGTCGGGAGCAGCGGGAGGTAGTGGGTGACGTCGAGCCGCTCCCCCTTGAAGAAGTTGAAGATCTCCTTCTCCACGCCGTCCAGTCCGCTGCTGCCAAAAGCGGCTTCGTCGCGAACTTGCGGATGGACCGGCAGGAGTCCGAGGTTACCCTCGAAGATAAGGTATCTTTCTGACCAATTCGCGATTTTATTCGCCAGGTTTACAACTTTCAGGCCGCGGCAGCCGAAGTAAAGATGGCCTCGGAAGATCTTCGTTCCCGAGTCCGGGATAGACCGCACAGAGAAGCATTCTCTGAACAGCCTTATCGAGAACCGAACTCGCTCCGACCTCAGGTAAGAGATGAAGCTGTAAATCGCCGCAATCGAGTTCGGGGGCAGCTGTCCCGGCACTACTCCGTAATGGTCGAAGACCGCGACGGCTTCCATCAGCACGGGGAAGCCGAAGCCACAGTCAAAGTGATCGATTGGGATAGCGATCTGGTTGGCTGCAGAGGTGTTGATCCGCTCGTGAGGCAGCGGAAGCCGCGCGAGCAGCGGGCTGTCTTTCATATACTTTTCTAAAAAGCTGTCGAGCTCGGCTTGGGTAAGCCGGCCTTCCTTATGATCTGCCGAATGGAAAGCAGAAGCCGCGTCGGTCCTAACGGCTGGAGCTTTGTCAGACCGCATCGCAATTGCTTTAGCTCGCATTCTGATCTCCTGTGCCGAAGTCTTCGGGATCATCTCAATTTATAGATTTCCTATGCAGCTACAGTAGTGGTTGTCAAATCGCGGTTAGATATCAGGCCGCACGGCTCAACCTGCAAGGTAAAGTATTCTAACTGCATTCTAGTTCGGCAGGTCGAGCGATTAAAATTCCAGTACTTGGCAAAATTTCCAAAGAAGAAAAGACAGCGACTAGAAGTAATCAAACCGCACAAAGCCGCATGCAATTCGGAGTAATATACAATCAAACATACAACGATTGTCCACAGGAATCAAACCGTCCGGCATCACGAGTTGATGCTTATTACAAAGCCAAATAAAAGTTTTCTTAATTATCTCTCTCCACTCTCTGGAGCCTCTCGCCCAACCCGCGCGACTTGGTCGCCGGCCTGTACCAGCTGGACATACACTTGACTAACGAGGTTGTGGATATTGTGCAGAGTCCGGTGAACTCGCGAGGTATCACGCTCTACGCGGGTAAATGGAACCAGTGACAGAGCGCGATCTCCCGGGTCGCCAGAAGCAGCGACCTGCCTAACCGCCGCGACTACTGGGGAGTACGAAGTCTCTTCGGAAGCCGGGCGATTTGGTAGTTGCTGCTGTACAGCAGTCGTCCCAGCAGGTCGCAAGCCTCTGTCGGCCTCCTCTGGCCGATCCTTATCCCTTTCCTCATCAAGTCGAGCGGTGTCCGCCCTTTCCCTCTCAATCCGGCCGAGCATCAGCACTAAAGCCTGCAGATCTAGTTTCTCTTTCTTCTCCTGCTCCAGGTGGGCCAGCGCCTCAAGAGTTCTTTGTTCAGCGGCCTCAAGCGCAGTCCGCATCGCCGTCTTCTCCTTCTCCCAGCTGGCCAGGGACTCCTGCATCCTTTTGTCAACGGCCTCCAGTGCAGTCCGCTTCGCCGTTTTCTCCATGTCCGCGCTGGCCAGTGCCTCCTGCACCATTTTGTTAGCGGTCTCCTGCGTAATCCGCATCGCCGCTCTCTCCAACTCCAAGCTGACCAAGGCTTCCTGCGTCCTTTTTTCAGCGGCCTCCAACTCAGACCGCATCATTCCTCTCTCCTGCTCCAAGTCCTCCAGTACTTCTTGAGTTCTCTTTTCAGCGGCCTCCAGCATAGACCGCTGATTTTCTTCTTGAAGCCGCCACTCTTCTTCCTTGGCTCGAAGGGCCTCGGCATGCTCCCTTATCCTAGCCTGCAAGGCGGCGACCTCCTCCTGGAATTCGGCTGTCCTCTGGTCGCGGACACTTGGAGGTAGCGGCGGCATCAGTGGAGGTAAGAAAGTCGACAGATCGCCCGGCTTTATGGCAGTTTCATGTGCACCTGCAGCAAATAAACAGGCGGTTAGATTCAGTGACATGACCGGCATCTGGTAGAAGATCTCGTTAGAACGAGACCGCAGCTCGTGGTTATCTCTCCTTCGAAAGCCGCAGTATCAAGTCTAGCCGCTGGTCGCCTAAACCTTTCTGAATCTATTCGCTTTAGCTTTTCTTTCCATAGCCGCGCGGTCTCCTTAGCTTTGCTTTTCAGCTCAGCCGTGGTCAGGAAGAAGCTCGCCGGCGGATTGAAAATTGTATCCGCTCCCTTCTTCCGTGACCGCGGCTTGTAGAATTTTACAAAACGCTTAACTTCTTCGTGTTTACCTTGCAGGGCAGAAAATGTAGTCGCCACCTGCTTCCCGGCGATTAACTTTTTCATCTCCTCTATCTTCTCTCTGAGTTTTAATTTTTCAGCTCCTTCTGAAACCGCAGGAGCCGGTTCGCCAAGCTTCTCTCCTGTAACTTCGATATCGGTGTCGGCGACCTCCGCAGAAGCCGGCGGAGTTGCCAGTAACTTGTCCAGCTGCTGAAATTTGTCCATGCCCTTCAGGATATCGCTCAGGGATTCGCTAGCCGGAGGCGTACTCTCTAGCTCGTCCGACTTGGAAGACGGATTCGATAGACCCTCAGATACGTCTTTTTCCCGCGGCTTAAATTGCACACTAGCCGCTCCGGTCTTCACAGAAACATTGCGGTTATCAACCCGCATCTTCCTCGCCTTCTTCTCCATCCTTTCCTCAAGGGTCTCGGCCTTTTTCTTACATCGCTTCAAGTGGCCGACTATTGTCTCTGTCCGTTTCCTCTTCTCAATCAGAGACCGCTCGGCTTCCAGTGGCTTCTTCGACGCGTCCTCTTCAATAATGATCAAGTCAGCAGATGTGGGCAACTCGCGCGGCTTGGAAGAGTCGACACTCTTCTCCTCCGTACCGGCGATCTTCAAAAGAGGTTCACCCGATGGCGAGTAGGTAATGTCGAAGGATTTGGTGGCACCAGCTTCCGGGAGAGCAGATTTGGAAACCGCTTCAACTTTTGTCGCGGCCTGCGAGGATTCTGCAACGACTTCCATCGGTTTCTTTCCAGAATCAGAAGCCGCCGGTGCGATCGGCTTCTCGGTTTTCTTCTCAGGCGGTTGGTCGGAACTGTCCGCTTTTTTGCTCCTCTTTTTCGATCCAGACGACTTCTTTTCGCGATCTAGCATCGAGGACATGACATCCATCTTGTAGAAGTATCTGTCGGCTTGGAGGATTCTGACCGCAAGTGGCGAGTAGTGACCCGTGGCTTGGCAGAAATCTTGAAGAAATGGCAGGGCCCTCGGCATTTTATAGACGTAGAAGCATTAATGGCAGTCGCGGTCTCCGGCTTAGTTCTACATTTTCGAAGTTTTTTATAAAACTTAAAAATGTGCGGGGATTATGTTAACCCGGAATCCGCGACTAGTTCTCCAGGTTTTCAAGTCCGGGCGGCTTGTGCATTCTAGCCGCCGTTATCAGCTAGCCGGCTTATTGTCAGACAAGCCGGGCGGCCTCTACGTCAGACAGCCGCCAGTTCCGGTCCAGCCGTCATCTAAGGGTCGGCCTGTCATTGCCCAAGCTGCGCGACCTGTGCCCCAGGTCGTCGTCAGAGGAGGTCCAGATCAGCCTGCCCAGAGGCCGAGTCCTGCAGCTCGGCAGAAGAAGGTCGTTAGGCCGTTCGGCCTGTCTCTTGGCTTTTCTTCTTTTCGATTCCCGTCACCGCTGCCCGACTCTCTTGTACCTCGGGCAGCCGGTAATTTTAGCCCTGCCCGTTTGGGCAGGCCCCCAAGCCTATAAATAGGGGGCGGGAGTACACCCAAAGCACGCTGACTCGAGTCCAAGAGCTCGCTTGTTAAGAGCTGCGGCCTCGATTCTAGTCCTTTGCGGTCTATTGTCCGGCCGGCTTCCTCCTTTCTTTCTTCTTCGCTAAGTGTAACAGCTTATTTTCTTATAAAAGGAAAGCCCGCCGCAGGAGAGGCATTCAGGCCGCGGCGGGCGAACTCTGGTGTTGCCGCTGGTAGCGGCCCTTTCTCTCCTTTCTCTGCCCGGTTTTACCCGCCATTCCTAGCCGCTAGTAACCGACTAGCCGACAGTCTTTTCCCCATTCCTTCCCCAGTGCTCGAACGGTTAGCTGGTGGTGCCCGTTTTCCCCGTCGCATTTCGTGCATCAACATCCGTTACATTTATACCTAGCGGTTTACAAAAAGGGAGTCCGCATGATCTGAAAGGAGAAAATAAACACGTTCTGAATTACACCTTGGCCTTTTTCTTTTTATGATCCCGCTCCGAACTGGATGAACTTGAAGCATTCGAAGAGTCGCTCGATCCAGAAGATTCTGACGAATCGGATTCTCGGTTCTCAGAATCCTCAGTAACCTCTTCAGCATCATTCTCTTCGCCATCGCGAGTATCGACTTCAGCCTCAGAAGCGGGAGGAAATTCGACTACCGTAGCCGCGCTAGCCGCTTTATCTTGCTCGGCCTCTAACTTTTTGAAGTCGGGAAAGAGCTCGTCGAATGTAAGTGTTTGTTCCGTCGGAACCAAAGAACCCCTTTCCTTCAGAATGTAAAGAATATCTTCTCCTCCTTCCCGCAAATGGGAGATAACTTCGTGCAGAAAGGCCGGGTTCTCCCGGTCATACATTCGCTGTAAGAGTAAGAGTACTATGAGATTTATAATATTTAAAACCGAGCGGATAGAAGAAAATAAGTGAGATTCTGGTTACCTCAATCTTCTCTCTCAGCTTTTTGTTATCCGCTCTCAGAGCCTCATTCTCTTCCTCAAGTTCGTCTACTTTTACCTCTAGCCGCTCGGCTACGCCAGTAACCTCGGCCAAGGCCTCACCCATGAAATGATCAAGGGTGAAGCTTCTCGCTCGAGCTTCGGCGGCTAAGGTAGGCAGGCGCGCGGTCGGAACTGATTTCATTTCAGCCATATTTTTCTTCCCATATAGGGCAAAGCCGGCCGCCCGGGCATGACGAGTGAGTTTGGAGCTCGACCAAGGCGGAAGAGAAGTAGAAACCGAAATATGCTCCCCGCTCCGATGAAATCGCACGGCCTGTTTACCGCGCAAATCCGTCAGGGGCTTCTCGATCCAATCCGGAACGAAGGGAATTGCCGGACTTTCACATACAGCAGGCTCATCGGCTTCGATACGGTCAGCCTCCCTCTGCTTGCGCAGCTCGCCTTGGGTCAGCACCGGACCTTCTGGAGAGATCGGCTTACCCGCCGGGATTTCCAGCCGAACTGTAGAAAAAATGTTAACAATACCGCACGAATGCAAAATTTCTTAAAACAACAGAATGCTTACAATCAGATGTGTTGTAATCGGCCGCGACTAGCCGCAGTGGCAAGTAATAGGTAACGCTCAGCCGCTCATTCTTATAGAAGTTGGCGATTTCCAACTCCTTTCCCCCGAGCTCTATTCTTCTGAAAACGCTAGCCGCGCGGGCTTGCGGACATAGGGGAAGAATTCCTAAGTTACCAGTAAAAACCAGATACCTGGTCGACCACTCCGTGACCTTGTTGGGGAGGTTTACTACCTTCAAACCCTTGCAGCCGAAGTATATTATGCCACGGAAGAGTTTGTTCTCCTTTTTACCCGCTCTGATCGATCGAGCTACGAAGCAGTTTCGGAAAAGGTTCATTGTAAACTTTACTTGCTCCGATCGCAGATAGATCAGAAAGCTCATTATAGCGCCTATCGTGTTCAGGGGGAGCTGACTGAGGACGACCCCATAGAAATCCATAATCTCTACCAGCTCTATGAATGGCGGAAAAGAAAAGCCATGTTCGAAATGATCAATGGGTATGACGGTGAAGTTATTTCCAACTGTGTTTAACCGTTCCGCCATTGAAGGTAACCGCGCGATTACAGACTCATCATGCATATGCCTTTGCACGAACTGAATGAGCTCGCTTTCGGTCAAAGAAGAGCTCCTGAATTCTGACCGGAGAAATACAGCAAAAGCGCTAGATCGCTCGGACACCATTTTTTCTATCCGGTGAAAGTGTCGAACTCTATTTTTATTAAAAGGGAAGAATCTTCTCTGCTATTTATAGTTATAATCGAAAGTATAAATGGTCGACACATAATGTTAAAACCGCGCGGGTACATCTGAATGGGAAACTGAACAGTCGAAAAATATTATAGCAAAGGAAATTTAAAATTCATACAACAATACACGGATAGAAATAACCGCACGGTATCACCAAATTCGAATAAACATACAAGGCTACTTTCCCTTTACTTTCTCTTGTTTTCTCTCCTCACTCGTTGGTTCGCTGCGGTCTGGCAGGTTCCCACCAATATGAGCCACCAAATCACCCGCGTGCAGAATCGTGGAAATCGCAGCGGACAGATGGTGAAGCACAGTATGATGATGCCGATGAATCTTCGCAGCATCGCGACCCACACGACCAAAATGCACTCCCATCTCAGTAGAGGCCGCTTGGCCGTCAGGCAGGTTGAAACCGCTTGATTCATCGACAAGATCTCATCCCGGACCATGCCATCATCCTTCTTGTTCCCAGACCGGCGTCGCATTTCATTCTCCGCTTGATGGCACCGGTTTCGATAATGGGCGACATCATCAAGTAGTCGTCTTTGCCGATGGTCCCGATCCCTAGTTTCCTTCTCGTGCGCGGCGACCTGCGCGATCAGCTGCGCTTTCCCTCGTCTTGTTTCTTCTCGTGCAACTTTGGCCTCCTCCAAAGCCGTGGCGACTTCGATCCGGATCAAATTCACTTTTTCAGCAGACTCCTCCACCAACAGTCTCAGCGCATCTTTTTCCTTCTCCGTAGATTGAAGCTTTTCCTCTAACCGCGCGATCTTACGGGTAGGTTCATCAGGAGATCTCTGTCCCTCATCAGGGGGAAGTGGGCTGTTCACGAGGATGATCGCCGAGTCCGCACCCTTCTCCGCTGAAACAACAATACAACAAGCGGTTAGAATAAAGACCATCGACAGGTATGACAGTTTAAAGGAGCAATACTTCGGAGCAATGGGTCGAATTCAAGTCTTTCTCTTGCTGCCGATAAATCGCGGCCGGAGAATATTGGCCGACGCGCGTTCTCCGGATCAATCCCTTTTATCTGGGCTTTCCAAAGTCGCCCGGATTTGGTTCTTCCCGCCTCGTATATCTCTTTGGTCATCGGGATGTCCCTACCTTCAGAGATCAAGCAAACTGGGCGTTTTCTCTGCAGTACCCTCTTCACAAAATTTTCCCTACTCGAAGCGATCAGAAATTTACCTGGCCGAGGGGTCTCAGCCTTGCCTACTCGATCGGACATGTCCGAATGGGTCCTATCGTCAGCAGCAAGCCCAGCGGCTAAGAGTGCTTCTTCAGCGGCAAGTTCTTTGTGAGGCTCGACGAGGGATCCGGTTGCCAGGTTCGCACCGCTCGTCACTTTCATGCCATGAAGAATCTCCTCCATCCCCTGCAAATAACCGGCGTTATAAGGGAGATCAACTCCCGGAGAATCTTCGTCCAGGATAAGAAATCTCTCTAGCTTGGCCATCGCAGTTACCTCTGACGGCTATTCGATCTCTTTTTGTGAATCCGCAGATACCTCACCCTCCTCAGAAAGAGTAGATAGCGGGGCCGTGGCGACTTTGAGAACAGATGATTTCTTGCTCTCTTTCCCTTTTTGGCGAAGTCTCTTTTCTACCCGATCCTCGACGGTCGGACCGGATCGATGCTTTCTTTTCTCCAAAGTAGACCCGCTCATCCCCAACCCAATTTTTAACTTGCCCGCCGTGGTCAGAGCGGCTTTCATAGCTTTCTCGCGGGCATCAGTAAGGCTATCAACCGACGAAGGCAGTTCGCCGTCTTGGTTGCGTGGGGTAATGCTTGTGATGTCGACGTCAGGGGTAATGGCGATCTCAGGAGTGGCAGTTAGGTCGATTTTTACCCCGCATATACCGCTCACCTCACTCGATTTTTCGGCTAGGTCGGTTGAGGAGGTAGAGGCGGCGACAGTTTTCTCTGTCAATATGTTGGGCGAACTGGATATTTTGACCTCTTTTTCCCGAACAAGCGGTTTCGTATTCGAGCCAGATTTCCTGTACATGTCTCCCAGCAAACTTTTCATCGGCATAGCGGCTAGCGAAGGGGTAACCGCAGTTCAAGCAATCTCCCAGAGAATATCTGAAACTCTCTTTCCAGCGATATTTATAGCTCTGAGGTGCGTTAAACAGAATATCGGTCTGGCGGATAAAGCTAACATTTCCGAATTTCTCTGGCATTCGCAAATGTGCGGGGATAATGTTTACCCAGAAGACCGCTACCCTGTTTCTCCCTTAACCGCATAGCCGCGCGACTGATGAATAGTATACAAGCTGTTCTTTTCGTCTGAAAGCTGCCGATCTCTCTATTTAAGACCGCATAATCGTGCGGTTAATAGCTTGCCCTTTCTTTCCGGCTGTGCATCCCGTCACCGCTGCCCGCTCTCCTGTCACCCGGGCAGCCGGTGATTCTAGCGCTTGCCCGCTCGGGCAGGCCCCGAGCCTATAAATAGGCATGAACAGTACTCTCTAGGCATCGTGAATCGAATCCTCAAGCTCGCCGTCTGTGGCAGCGGTCTCGAATCCTTTGCCGAGCGAGTTACTGTCCGATCGGGTTTTCCTTGGTAACCGCTGTAATCGTCTCATTTATGGCAATCGCAAAGCCCGTCGCAGGAGTGGTTTTAGCCGCGACGGGCTAATTCTGTTGTCGCCGCTTCCCGCGGCTCTCTTCTCTTTTTTCCCTTTTTCTCATCTAACCGCTAGTAACCGACAGCTCGCAGTCCATTCTTTATCGTTTTCTCTCTTGCAGGTTCTCTAACGACCAAGAGACATTCTCGGCTCGAACAGGCGGCTTCTGATTCTTGAAAGAAACCGATGGAAGTCGTCGCAGAATCCTCTCAGGCCGCGATCAAAGTAAAAATGATTTCCAAATTTGCTCTCCCGTAAGCCGGAACCACCAAATCCTTTGACATTACCTACTCACCATCAGGTGAACACCTCTTGAAGATCGCCGGGGCGGAGGAGAAGAGTGTCGACTCTTCCAAACCGTGCGGGTTTCCCCCATCTGCTGACTTGATCGTCGTTGATGAGTACGACTCAGAGAAGCTACTGGAGGCTGAGCGGTCTCTGACTGAGAAGAGGAAGCGGACAGAGACAATTGTCGGCCACTTGAAGCGACACAAGAAAAAGGACGAGACCCTTGAGGAAAGGATGAAGAGGAAAGTGCGGAAGATGCGGGTTGATAACCGTAATGTTTCTGTGAAAACCGGAGCGGCTAGTGTCCAGTATAAGCCGCGGGAGTAGGAAGTATCTGAGAGTCCGTCGACTCCATCCCCTAAGCCGAACGAGCCAGAGAGCACGCCAGCGGTTAGCGATTCCCTGAGCGACATCTTGAAGGGTATTGAGAAGTTCCAGCAGCAAGACAAGTTATTGGAAACTCCACCGGCTTCTGAAGAGGTCGCCGACGTCGATGTCGAAGTTATAGGAGAGAAGCTTGACGAACCGACTCCTGCGGTTTCAGAAGGGGTTGAAAAATTAAAACTAAGAGAGAAAATAAAGGAGATGAAGGAGTTAATCGCCGGGAAGCAGGTGGCGACTACATTTCCCGCCCTACAAGGTAAACAAGAAGAGGTTAAGCGTATTGTAAAATATTCTACAAGTCGCGGTCACGGAAGAAGGGAGCGGACACAATTTTCAATCCGTCGGCGAGCTTCTACCTGACCACGGCATAGCTGAAAAGCAAAGCTAACGAGACCGTGCGGCTATGGAAAGAAAAGCTAAAGCAAATAGACTCCGAAAAGTTTAGGCGACCAGCGGATAGACTTGATACTGCGGCTTTTGATGGAGAGATCACCACGAGCCGTGGTCTCGTTCTAACGAGATCTTTTAAAAGGTGTCGGTAATGTTACTGAATCTAAACGTTTGTTTAATCACAGGAGGTGCACCTGAAACTCCCATCAAGCCGGGCGATCTGACGACTTTCTTACCCATACTGATTCCACCGCTACCTCCAAGTGTCCGTGACCAAAGGGCGGCCGAATTCCAGGAGGAGGTCGCCGCCTTGCAGGCTAGAGTAAGGGAGCATGTCGAGGCCCTTCGAGCCAAGGAAGAAGAGTGGCGGCTTCAAGAAGAAAATCAGCGGTCTATGCTGGAGGCCGCTGAAAAGAGAACTCAAGAAGTGCTGGAGGACTTGGAGCAGGAGAGAGGAATGATGCGGTCTGAGCTGGAGATCGCCGAGAAAAAGACGCAGGAGGCACTAGCTGACTTGGATTTGGCGAGAGCAATGATGCAGATTACTTTGGAGACTGCTGACAAAAGGGTGCAGGAGGCACTGGCCAGCGCGGATATAGAGAGAGCGGCAAAGCGGACTGCGCTGGAGACCGCTGAGCAAAAGATGCAGGAGGCCCTGGCCAGCTGGAAGGAGGAGAAGATAACGATGCGGACTGCGCTGGAGGTCGCCAAGCAAAGAACACAGGAGGCGCTGGCCAACCTGGAGCAGGAGAAGACAGAGAAACTTGACATGCAAGCTTTAGTTCTGATGGTCGGCCGGATTGAGAGGGAAAGGGCGGACATCGCTCGACTTGAGGAGGAAAGGGATAAGGATCAACCAGAGGGGGTCGGCAGAGGTTTGCGTCCTGCTGGGACGACTACTGAGCAACAGCAACTACCAAACCGCCCGGCTTCCGGAGAGACTTCGGACTCACCAGTAGTCGCGGCGGTTAGGCAGGTCGCTGCTTCTGGCGACCTGGGAGATCGCGCTCTACCGCTGGTTCCAATTTCCCGCGTAGAGCGTGATACCTCGCGGGTTCATCGGACTCTGCACTCCATCCACAACCTTGTCAGTCAAGTGTACGTCCAGCTGGTACAGGCCGGAGACCAAGTCGCGCGAGTTGGTCGAGAAGCTTCAGAAAGTGGAGAGAAATAATTATGAGAACTCTATTTGGCTTTGTAATAAGCATCAACTAGTGATGTCGGACAGTCTGATTGTTGTGAACAATTATTGTATATTTGATTGTATGCTACTGCGAATTGCTTGCGGCTCGGTGCTGTTTGAATATCCTAGATGCTATATTTTTGCTTTGCGAATTTTGCTAAGTACAGGAACTTAGCCGCGCGAACTGCCGAACTGTTATGCGGTTTGAATACTTTCTCTTGTAGGTTAGGTCGTGTGGCTAGATAACAAACCGCAATTTGACAATCATCACTGTAGCTGTGTAGAAAATCTATAAAAGCAGATGATCCCGCAGACTTCGGCACGAAAGATCAGGATGCGAGCTAAAGCAAAGTCGATGTGGTCTGACAAAGCTTCTGCCGTCAGGACCGACGCGGCTTCTGCTTTCCATTCGGCGGACCACAAAGAAGGTCGGCTTACTCAAAGCCGAGCTGGATAACTTTGTAGAGAAGTACATGAAAGATAGCCCGTTGCTCGCGCTGCTTCCTCTTTCTCACGAACGAATCAACACCTCTGCAGCCAACCAGATCGCCATTCCTGTCGTTCACTTTGACTGCGGCTTCCGCTTCCCTGTGCTGATGGAAGCCGTAGCGGTCTTCGACCACTATGGAGTAGTGCCAGGACAACTACCGCCGAATTCCATTGCGGCTATCTACAGCTTCATCTCCTACTTGAGGTCGGAGAGAGTTCGCTTCTCGATAAAGCTGTTCAGAGAATGCTTCTCAGTCCGGTCTATTCCGGACTCTGGAACAAAGATCTTCAGAGGACATCTATACTTTGGCTGCTAGGGGCTGAAGGTCATCAACCTGGCGAACAAAATCCCGAATTGGTCAGAGAGGTACCTGATCTTCGAAGGCCAACTCAGAGTCCTGCCGGTCCATCCACAAGTTCGCGACGAAGCCGCTTTTGGCAGCAGCGGACTGGACGGCTAGAGAAGGATATCTTCGACTTCTTCAAGGGGGAGCGGCTAGACGTCGTCCACTACCTCCCGCTGCTCCCAACTTTGGAGGATGTTCACGCGGAGGACAGTAAGTATCAGCCAACCGAACTGCTCTTCTAGCCGCGCGGCTTGCCATCTGACTTGTCAAATTTGCCTTGCAGCTGTCGTTGCGGTCCCGCTGAACAAGCCGATAACTCCTGGCGGCCTAACCCTTACACAGTGGGAGAAAAGGGCCAAGAGGGCCAGGCCGGAGCGGGCTGAAGAGGAAGGAGCATCGGACTCCTCGAGCGACTTCACGCTGCATGGTATGGGCAGCAGCTTGAAGGATCTCCGCAGCAACCCCACCATGCAGTGGAGTGCCGACGGCGAATCAGTCCAAGTTTCCACCGCCCTATATCTTAGGTTGGTCTGCATATAGTAAAACTGCAGAAAATTATGTAAAGCGTTTGAAATGAGCATAGCGAGTTGGGGATAGTATTTTACTCGTTTTGGTGAGTGGAAATAGGTTCATCATTCGGAATCATGATGAGGAAAGTGCTGGGTTGACTTTTGTTAAGTGGTGCGCGGGATTGACGAAATATCGTCTTTCCTGTGGAGAGGAAGAGTCAAATACACTAGTGTTAGATCCAATATAACATTAAAAGGAATCTTGGATTGGATATTAACCAATAAAAGTAAGCGTCTTGCAAAAGGGAATGATGGGCTTCAGCTACCATCATAGTTCCAAGTGCCCTATGAGAGCCTTCACCGGGAATACCTAAGGCAGTCCAAGGTTACGTAAACCGTAAGAGTAATTAGAAATACATTAGGATTACACATACACTCACACTCCCGCTATTGTGGGAGTAAGGACGGGTCTCACGAGTGATAGGCTCGTTGGTTTTGGAAATGGGCAGGTTAGCCCGGCGAGCCGATGGCTCGGTAGATAATTATGATGGACGGGATAGTCTGGGAGCTTTGGCTCAGTGGGGGAGTATAATGCTATTGAATGTGCATAAGTAAAAGGTGGCGGGTCTTCGGTATTGGACTTTCGTTCATACTGACATCGATACGCTTACTCGGCGGGTGTGGTTTACACTTAGCCAAAGGAATTCTGGTGGAATTGTCCAGCATTAGTACGTGGTGACTCTGGGTTGCGTCCTTCCAGAGGCGTACGTAAGGGCTAGGTTGGGTATTGTGGATACTCGGCTAGGAGTAGGGGGCAGGACCCACTGTCTCTATTTTCCACTACGGAGGTTCCTGGGAGTGCAGCTAGCTGCCCAAAAGGGGGGAACTAAAGGTCTGTGCGTATAGAGTCATGTATGTGTGTCACACATGCATGAATCAAGGCATAACAAAGCACTACACTCATACTTGCATATAAACCTGACACCCCTCATATAAATCAGTATGGGACTTTTTATATGATGGGAGCCTTGCAAAAAACCCCTTAACTTATAGTTTGTATGGGCATTCATATAAGTTAAGGTTTCTTGTTTCTTAGTTTACCTTTCATGTACTTATTGCTTATCTACTTGTTTACACTATTTTCTTACATATAATTATTGTGGCTTTATACTCATGATAGACTAGTTCCGCCGTCACCTGCTTTCTTTATACTCTCCACCATCATTACCTTCGTTTTCCTTCTCCCCGCTCGGTGCCTAGGAGCCATGGGGAGGGGTGGGGGATGATAGGACTTATACTTTTTGACTAATGGTCGACGACCATAACATTTCAGGGACTCCGGATAGGAGACAGGGAGCAGCAGCAGGGATACAACATAAGCAAAGTACGGTGCTCATGGAGATGGGTCTTTCTAGCATAGGAGCATTGGCTACTGGCTCCGTGCGTGATTAGTTTACTTTGCTTCCGCGAGAGTTTATAGTGAGGATTAATGTACTGGGATTGAGCCCGTTTATATTTCTTTGTACTGTTTTACTTCAGTACTTTTATTATCTTGTGGACTTATCGTGGTTTCATATTATATATGATTTTGGAATTAGTTTTGTCTGAACTGTGTATAAGCTTCTTTTCTCTTTGGTGATCGCAAAGATAGGCAGGATCAGTGTTTTGTAGTGGGGACCTTCTCGTGTGTCGGTGTCACAACAAAATGACGATTCTGGGCATAAGACCCCGGTAGTTTAAAAAAATTGGGTCTTACAAATTGGTATCAGAGGAAAACATTGATCCAAAGAGAAGTTTCTCCACAAAATCTTAGGCCATCCCGCTTGAGCTTAGTTGACGAACAAACTTAGCAGCGGAAGCAATGGTGTGCCCATAAGGGGAATCACATGTAAAGGTCCACCTCTCTATAGTTCTACTTGTACATTAGCTACAGTTGGAATTCTTCTTTGTAGCCCGCGGCAAACCCTGTCCCCTATAGGGAGCACCTACGGCTGCGAAGATCTCATCCCCTTCTCTAGTCAAGAAGTTTAGACTCATTCCCACTAGGACACATGACTAACCATGACAACTTTATAGTATGCCCTAGTCGGAAATAAACCTTCTGAATGAACATTGGTTAAGGTAGGAGATATCCAAAGAGAATAAATGAGGAATTTAACACGAGAAATGGCTACCTAGACATAAACTCAAGTGTCCCTACGGTCCCTATCAAGGATTACTTAAACCAGTTGGACTGGCCTTAAGGAAAATTTGAGGCCATCTATTAACAGAATGGCAGAAGAACACTTTGTCTCACCCTTGTACCAGTAACATGATTACCTGGAGACAACCACAAAGAAAAATTACCAAGGGTCAGATAGGAATTCAAGTTTGGAAGAGACCCATTTGGGATTGGGAACATTTTGACCTGATAAGGTTTATCATAAATGTGACTTAGAGGGCTTAAAGTATGGAGTATATCAACAAGTTTCAGGATGGAACCCCAGATCGAGGGTTGATGCCCTAATGATTGTGCACCTAGCTAGGATGGATATAATCTGTAATATCAAAGATACTTAGCCCAAGGTAGGAAGGGGGCTTATCTTTTGTTTATTGGGGGCTTCTCCTTTGTTTTTGGGCAAACTATTTAGGATTTGGGTTTCCCTTAGACCCCATCTAGAAAACCTTGCGTATGAACTTTGAGAGGGCTAAGTTGTCAACCTAAATCACCTAGAGGGGGGTGAATAGGTGAATTTCGTGTCAAATGCGGAATAAAAAATATAACACAGCACAGATCCGTAATCAAGCAATCACACAGACGACAAGAGATTTATAGTGGTTCCCCAATCTTGGGTACGTCCACTTTTCTCACCGATCTAGCAAATCACTAGACTCGGCTACTCCACTATCTCGGATTGCAAAAACAATCCTACACCTCGGAACCACGTTCCTACAAAACTCGATCCCAAATGGATCTACACTCGAAGATAAAACTTCCTACCACTCAGAGAAAGATCTCCTACAATGAAATTTGTTTGAATAAAATTTACAACAAGAATATCACAGATCTGGATCTTTGACGTAATCTTCTTCTTGAGAGCTTTTCGGTTTGAACAGAAATAGTTGAAGAAGACTTGACTGAGATCCACGATTCTGAGATCTGGAATCACCACGATCAAGAAAGTAAATCAGAGACGATGAAGCACGGAGAGATCGGATGATTCTTCTTGAGTCTGGATCGATAGAAAAACTGAGATCGATAGCAGCGGCGTGAGAACGACGATCTAGAGCTTCTCCCGAAAACGGTAATGGCGGCGGACAGAAAGATTAGGGTTTTCGGGATTTTCTCTTTCTTAAAAAGATAATCTCTGTAAAAACATATTTAGTCAAATCTGAAAAGACCTATTTATAGGCTATCTCCAACGGTCATAATCGTAATTAAGATTGACACGTGGACCAATCAGAAAAAGGTTAATTTCAAATCTCCGTCAATTCTAGACTTAACGATTTCTGGAATTCTGAGCCAACATACTCGGGTTAGATAAGATACTCGAGTATAAAGGTCTGCTACTCGAGTAGATAAGAGAAACATGTACTCGAGTAATAGAAATGACTACTCGAGTGCCTTGGAAGAACTACCCGAGTTACTCTAGACAGATTACTCGAGTAAGTAGAAACATCTACTCGAGTACTAATCCAAACTACTCGAGTATAAGAATAATCTACTCGAGTGCAAAGCCAGTCTACTCGAGTATAAGAAGGATCTACTCGAGTGATAAGCCACTTACTCGAGTATATGAGTGAAGTTACTCAAGTATGTGGACTTAGAAAAATTTAGACAGAATAGCTAGCCCTACTCGAGTATAATTAAGAGACTACTCGAGTATAACTAAGGCTCTACTCGAGTACACAAACACCTACTCGAATAAGGAAAAGAGGTACTCGAGTATATGAATGGATTTACTCGAGTATATGGACTTAGAAACTTTCTGAGATGAGAAGTCCAGATCAACTCGACTACGATCAGAACACTTACTCGAGTAACTTGAGAACTACTTGAGTATGTAACCCAATCTACTCGAGTACTAAGTCACTTACTCGAGTATATAGAAGATACTACTCGAGTATGTGGACTTAGAAAAAATTTCTTCTGAGAAAGTCTTCAATACTCCAGAGTCCAGTAGTCCAAGTGCATGGAAACAAAGTGTACCCCAATAGAGAGGCTATACATGAGTCAACACCTTGGATCACACAATGAGGAATTACATTGTATGGTCCTGTGTTTGATGACCCACTATAGACTGACATTGGTTTACATTTGGCAATAGAGTCCTGCATGCACAACTTAAACACAACATCAAATACAACTAAATTCATCTTAGTTTCAGGTCTGACTTCCCACAAATCTGGGGTATTGTGAAGACAATTCCCAACAATCTCCCCCTATTTGTAGAAGTCAGCACCCTTTGCACTAAGATGAATTTCTAGAAAAGAAATGATCATCTATAACAATAAATAATAGAAAATGACTAAAACAGAGAATAATAGCAAATAAGGGAACCATAATCAGAATTAGATATATTAAATAGAAAGATTTTCCAGTTCCACAAAACACTTTCAGGGGTAATTCTCTCTGTGAAGTTTAGCCTTCTTCAGCTCTTGCCTCTCCAAATAACTGAAGGGTTTAGGAAAATAAGTCCTTGGCCTTGGAGGAGCTGCTGGATTGTTGAATCCCCATTGCCTGTCATGTAATCTGATCTTGATTTGAGATGCATCATAGGCTTTCCATTCTGAGTAGCTGTAGAATTTGTCTTTATTTTCCCCAAAGTTAGTTACAAGCTTTAGAGTGTCAAAGATTAAGGATTTGGAGGTTGGACTCCAAACTTCTGTATGTACTGACTCTGATTTTCCTTCTGAAGCTTGAGCTTGCTCTCTCTTAGGTGCAGAACGGCTAGCAGAAGCGCCGTCACCATATTTTCTTTTCTTGCTGGGGCCACCTTGATCAGCAGGTCTTCTAGAGGAGGAAGCACCTTGATCAAAGTGCCCCTGAGAGCTGGCAGGGACATCCTCTTTCCACACATCAGAATATGAAAGAGGAGGCTCAGACATCTCTCCAGCAGGTCTGGGTAGAAGGCTGGCACTGCCTCTGGAATGGTAGCATGAACCTGGACATCAGATGGAGGATGTTCCTCAAAAGGATCTAAGCTTTTAGGAATGATGGAGGGGTCGAGCTGGAATTCTGGAAAATTCTGATTATGTACCCAAACTGCAGTGTCATAAATGTAGAATTTGACAGACTGTAGCTGGGCTAGAATATCTGCTTTCATGGTGTTAACTAATCCATCCAGGGTCTCTTTAGACTTGGTAGAGATTTCAGCAGAAATTTTCGCAACTTGTTCTTTCACGATTTTCTCCCCCTTGCTGATTTCTACAGATAGCTTTTCGATAGCTTCATCTCTGAATGTGCCTACTTCTTCACAAACTTTCATCACATTGGCTTCAGCTCTTTTGTCTAGCAGAATCTGGTTATGTGCCACTGTTTTAGATTGATTTCTGACTTCACCCATGCTGGTGATGGTGTGATCTATCGCTTTTCCACCTATTTGGAAGAGTTGTTTAAGTTCATCAGTGTTGGCTTGAATTTCTGCAAAGCCTCTGCTCATCTCAGTTTCAAGAGCAGAGACCTTGTTATTAACTGATTTCAGAGACTCATCAAAGTAATGTCTCTATTCTTGGAGCATCTTCTCAATCTTACTGATGATGTTTGAGGAGCTGAGGGAAGCAGAAGATGGAGCACTGGCAGAAGTAGAGACCTGAGGGAGCTGAGAGACTGAGGGAGTCCAAGGAGGGATTTCTTTCACAACCACTGAGCTAGCAGTTCTCTTGGTGTGAGTGATTTCTACTGAATCCAGGGGATCTGTGAAGGAGGGGAGAGTGAAGGCTAATGTCCTTAGAGGAGGCTCAACAGGTTCTGGGGATAACTCCTCTTCATCGGACAGGATGATACTATCATGTTGTTCTGCTTCTTCAATGGGAGACTGAGCTGAGGATGGAGAGGGTTCCATGAGAGGGATCTGTTCATCTTGTACCTGAACCTCAGGAGTATCAACAACTGGGCTGTTGGAGGTAGGGGACTATCTGACCTTAGTTTTTCAATGAGTTTATCAATCTCTGCAGCTGTGGACAGAAGGTCTTATTGAACTTGAATCTCTTGGGAAACTTGATTATCTGCTGGACTTTGTACATCTATTGGAATATCTTCTAGAGGAGGAGGAGGAGGAGAGGGATCTCTGACGGTCTGGAAGGGAACTTCTGTCATCAGAATCTGAGAGCTAGATGAGGCAGGATCCCCCTCAACTACTGCACTCAGGGTGTTAGTAGCTTGATGTAGAGGAGGAGATGGAGTCCTGTCACCAGCAACATGCTGAGGGCTGGGGACATCTTCATCCATAATGACTTTGGAGGCTTGGGCAGTGTTCTTGAGTTGGATTTCATATCTTTGGATGGAAGAGATGGATACCTTTTTCATGTGATGGAGGGGAGTTCCTTTGGAGAAATCAAACACTGTAGGATTTATCTCATGAAGGAGGAGGGAGATAATCCTGGCATAGCTGGGTTTTTTTCACACTTTCTTTGATCTTATCCAGTATCATCATTCCGAACTGGAATTTCTTCCGGCATACGATGGCTTGCATAACATCAAAAAGTTTTGGGAGATTTCTCTTAGGGAATAGGTTTTGCAGAGAAGAACATTGGCAATGACATCAACAAGAAATTTGCCCTCTAAATTAAAATCTGCACGTCGGAACGAATATCCTTCATACGGGTCTATACCACAGAAGAAACTGGTTCTCTCGGAATCTTCGGAAGTCAGATCATCTTCCTCATCCACCACGGGCAACTGTAACAGAGTAGCTAATAAAGTATTGTCCAGACGGATCTTTATCCCACTGACCTTGGATTTGAGAACTGTACCATTTCGCTTGATCTTCAGATTCTTGTAGAACTCTTCCACTGCAGAAAATAGGATCTTACACGGGGTCTGTAACAGGAACGACAGCCCTGCTGTGTCAAGGAGAATGAGAAGGTTTCGGAAGTCGTCTGAGAGTTCGGCGATTCCATCTATAACCAATTCGGACCCGATTCCTATCTTGGATGGAGGAGCCATCGAGTTCTAGAGTAACGGATTCTGGAGAAGACAGCGCTCTGCGGTTCTGGAAGACGAAGCGCCGACGAGTACTCGAGAAAGGTTTCGTGGAATGGATTACGGGATCATTCTATTTATATACATAACCCTAATTAGGTTTAAGATTGTGTTTTAAAATAAAACATACCTTATGGGGGGCGGCAAAAATCGAGGTGTGCGAAAAGAGAAAAATGAGATTTTCAAAGTTCTGGAATTTCAAGGTACTCGAGTATATATCGGCATACACGAGTAGTCTGTTGTAACCTACACGAGTAAGTTGAAGACCAAGTAGATCATGAAGTACTCGAGTGAGTTACTAAGTACTCGAGTATGAAGAATATGTACCTCGAGTGAATTTTTACTTACACGAGTAGATACGTTGAGTAACTCGAGTTATATAGGAATGTACTCGAGGTGTATTCATGTAACCACTCGTGATTGTTTCCAAGTACTCGAGTATGTGAGTACACTTACTCGAGTAAGTAACTTTGACAAAATATTTTTCTCGATGCACTGATCTTTACCTCCACCACCTTTTAACTCTGAGACTTTGATAGAGACCACTAATCTTCTTTGTTGAGCATTCCAAGTTCAGTTTTGAAGAATGAGAACTTGGTCTCATCTAGCGGCTTCGTGAATATATCTGTAACTTGCCTATCTGTGGAGATGTATTGTAGATCTATGTCTCCATTCTCCACATGCTCCCGGATGAAGTGATAACGAAGCTCTATGTGCTTTGTCTGGCTGTGGGAGACTGGGTTGTTGGCGATTGCTATTGCACTGGAAGAGTCGCAAAGCAGAGGGATGTTCTGGAACTTCATGTTGTAGTCTTCAAATTGATTCTTGATCCATAGAAGCTGTGCACAACAGCTGCCTGTAGAGATGTACTCTGATTCAGCCGTTGAGATGGCTACACAGTTCTGCTTCTTACTGCTCCAGGAAATAAGTCTCCTTCCGAGAAATTGGCAAGTCCCGGAAGTACTTTTCCTGTCGTCTTTGCTTCCTACAAAATCGGCATCTGAAAATCCAATTAGTTCACTATCATTACTTCTTGGGTACCATAAGTCAAGATTTGGTGTACCTTTGAGGTATCTCAGATTTGCTTTGCAGCAATGTAGTGAGATTCCTTAGAGTTCACCTGAAATCTAGCACATACACATGTTGAAAACATTATGTCTGGTCTACTTGCGGTAAGGTAGAGCAAAGACCCAATTATGGTTCTGTACTTGGTTTCATCAAAAGGTTTCCCTTTCTCATCCTTGTCCAGAGACATAGCTGAGGCCATTGAAGTCCTCATAGAGGTTGCGTTCTCCCATTCCGAATTTCTTAAGTAGCTCTTTGGTGAATTTAGTCTGTGAGATGAAAATTCCATCCTCAGATTGTTTCACCTGAAGCCCTAAGAAATACTTCAGCTCTCCCATACTGCTCATTCAAACTTCCCTTGTATAAGTTTAGAAAACTTCTTGCAGAGGTTGTCATCCGTAGAGCCAAATATAATGTCGTCAATATATATTTGTACCAGCAAAATCTTGCCTTTTATTTCCCTAAGAAATAATGTCTTGTCTATCTTTCCTCTTGTGAACTTGCTCTCAAGAAGGAAGCTAGACAGCGTCTCATACCAAGCTCGGGGAGCTTGTTTAAGACCATATAAAGCTTTTTGCAGTAAATAAACATGATTAGGAAAGTTTGAATCAACAAAACCTGGCGGTTGCTCTACATACACTTCTTCCTTTATGTCACAATTCAGGAAGGCGGACTTGACGTCCATCTGATAGACGGTAAAGCCCTTAAGTGCAGCGTAGGCAAGAAATAACCTGATCGCCTCCAGTGTTGCCACTGGAGCATATGTTTGGTCAAAGTCGATCCTTCTTCTTGACGATAGCCCTTGGCAACAAGTCTTGCTTTATTCTTTATAATTGTTTCATCTTCGTCCATCTTATTCTGGTAGACCCATTTTGTCCCGATGACATTCTTACTCTTGGGTCTAGGAACAAGTGTCTAAACTTTGCAACGTTTGAACTGATTCAACTCTTCTTCCATGGCTAGTATCCAGGATGCATCCGAGTTTGCTTCCTCGAACTTCTTAGGTTCAACCTATGATAGAATGCTCAAGAATAAATTCTCGTTAGTTGTACCTCTCGTGTTCTGACACCATCAAATACAACATCAAATAATAGAAAATGAATTTCAGGTCTGACTTAAACACAACATCAAATACAACTAAATTCATCTTAGTTTCAGGTCTGACTTCCCACAAATCTGGGGTATTGTGAAGACAATTCCCAACAATCTCCCCCTATTTGTAGAAGTCAGCACCCTTTGCACTAAGATGAATTTTTAGAAAAGAAATGATCATCTATAACAATAAATAATAGAAAATGACTAAAACAGAGAATAATAGCAAATAGGGAACCATAATCAGAATTAGATATATTAAATAGAAAGATTTTCCAGTTCCACAAAACACTTTCAGGGGTAATTCTCTCTGTGAAGTTTAGCCTTCTTCAGCTCTTGCCTCTCCAAATAACTGAAGGGTTTAGGAAAATAAGTCCTTGGCCTTGGAGGAGCTGTGGATTGTTGAATCCCCATTGCCTGTCATGTAATCTGATCTTGATTTGAGATGCATCATAGGCTTTCCATTCTGATAGCTGTAGAATTTGTCTTTATTTTCCCCAAAGTTAGTTACAAGCTTTAGAGTGTCAAAGATTAAGGATTTGGAGGTTGGACTCCAAACTCTGTATGTACTGACTCTGATTTTCCTTCTGAAGCTTGAGCTTGCTCTCTCTTAGGTGCAGAACGGCTAGCAGAAGCGCGTCACCATATTTTCTTTTCTTGCTGGGGCCACCTTGATCAGCAGGTCTTCTAGAGGAGGAAGCACCTGATCAAAGTGCCCCTGAGAGCTGGCAGGGACATCCTCTTTCCACACATCAGAATATGAAAGAGGAGGCTCAGACATCTCTCCAGCAGGTCTGGGTAGAAGGCTGGCACTGCCTCTGGAATGGTAGCATGAACCTGGACATCAGATGGAGGATGTTCCTCAAAAGGATCTAAGCTTTAGGAATGATGGAGGGGTCGAGCTGGAATTCTGGAAAATTCTGATTATGTACCCAAACTGCAGTGTCATAAATGTAGAATTTGACAGACTGTAGCTGGGCTAGAATATCTGCTTTCATGGTGTTAACTAATCCATCCAGGGTCTCTTTAGACTTGGTAGAGATTTCAGCAGAAATTTTCGCAACTTGTTCTTCACGATTTTCTCCCCTTGCTGATTTCTACAGATAGCTTTTCGATAGCTTCATCTCTGAATGTGCCTACTTCTTCACAAACTTTCATCACATTGGCTTCAGCTCTTTTGTCTAGCAGAATTGGTTATGTGCCACTGTTTTAGATTGATTTCTGACTTCACCCATGCTGGTGATGGTGTGATCTATCGCTTTTCACCTATTTGGAAGAGTTGTTTAAGTTCATCAGTGTTGGCTTGAATTTTCTGCAAAGCCTCTGCTCATCTCAGTTTCAAGAGCAGAGACCTTGTTATTAACTGATTTCAGAGACTCATCAAAGTAATGTCTCTATTCTGGAGCATCTTCTCAATCTTACTGATGATGTTTGAGGAGCTGAGGGGAAGCAGAAGATGGAGCACTGGCAGAAAGTAGAGACCTGAGGGAGCTGAGAGATGAGGGAGTCCAAGGAGGGATTTCTTTCACAACCACTGAGCTAGCAGTTCTCTTGGTGTGAGTGATTTCTACTGAATCCAGGGGATGTGAAGGAGGGGAGAGGGAGAGTGAGGCTAATGTCCTTAGAGGAGGCTCAACAGGTTCTGGGGATAACTCCTCTTCATCGGGACAGGATGATACTATCATGTTGTTCTGCTTCTTCAATGGGAGACTGAGCTGAGGATGGAGAGGGTTCCATGAGAGGGATCTGTTCATCTTGTACCTGAACCTCAGGAGTATCAACACTGGGCTGTTGGAGGTAGGGGACTATCTGACCTTAGTTTTCAATGAGTTTATCAATCTCTGCAGCTGTGGACAGAAGGTCTTATGAACTTGAATCTCTTGGGAAACTTGATTATCTGTGGACTTTGTACATCTATTGGAATATCTTCTAGAGGAGGAGGAGGAGGAGAGGGATCTCTGACGGTCTGGAAGGGAACTTCTGTCATCAGAATCTGAGCGCTAGATGAGGCAGGATCCCCTCAACTACTGCACTCAGGGTGTTAGTAGCTTGATGTAGAGGAGAGATGGAGTCCTGTCACCAGCAACATGCTGAGGGCTGGGGACATCTTCATCCATAATGACTTTGGAGCTTGGGCAGTGTTCTTGAGTTGGATTTCATATCTTTGGATGGAAGAGATGGATACCTTTTTCATGTGATGGAGGGGAGTTCCTTTGGAGAAATCAAACACTGTAGGATTTATCTCATGAAGGAGGAGGGAGATAATCCTGGATAGCTGGGTTTTTTTCACACTTTCTTTGATCTTATCCAGTATCATCATTCCGAACTGAATTTCTTCCGGCATACGATGGCTTGCATAACATCAAAAAGTTTTGGGAGATTTCTCTTAGGGAATAGGTTTTGCAGAGAAGAACATTGGCAATGACATCAACAAGAAATTTGCCTCTAAATTAAAATCTGCACGTCGGAACGAATATCCTCATACGGGTCTATACACAGAAGAAACTGGTTCTCTCGGAATCTTCGGAAGTCAGATCATCTTCCTCATCCACCACGGGCAACTGTAACAGAGTAGCTAATAAAGTATTGTCCAGACGGATCTTTATCCCACTGACCTTGGATTTGAGAACTGTACCATTTCGCTTGATCTTCAGATTCTTGTAGAAACTCTTCCACTGCGAAAATAGGATCTTACACGGGGTCTGTAACAGGAACGACAGCCCTGCTGTGTCAAGGAGAATGAGAAGGTTTCGGAAGTCGTCTGAGAGTTCGGCGATTCCATCTATAACCAATTCGGACCGATCCTATCTTGGATGGAGGAGCCATCGAGTTCTAGAGTAACGGATCTGGAGAAGACAGCGCTCTGCGGTTCTGGAGACGAAGCGCGACGAGTACTCGAGAAAGGTTTCGTGGAATGGATTACGGATCATTCTATTTATATACATAACCTAATTAGGTTTAAGATTGTGTTTTAAAATAAAACATACCTTATGGGGGGCGGCAAAAATCGAGGTGTGTGCGAAAAAGAGAAAAAGAGATTTTCAAGTTCTGGAATTTCAGGTACTCGAGTATATATCGGCATACACGAGTAGTCTGTTGTAACCTACACGAGTAAGTGAAGACCAAGTAGATCATGAAGTACTCGAGTGAGTTACTAAGTACTCGAGTATGAAGAATATGTACTCGAGTGAATTTTTACTTACACGAGTAGATACGTTGAGTAACTCGAGTATATAGGAATGTACTCGAGTGTATTCATGTAACCACTCGTGATTGTTTCCAAGTACTCGAGTATGTGAGTACACTTACTCGAGTAAGTAACTTGACAAAATATTTTTCTCGATGCACTGATCTTTACCTCCACCACCTTTTAACTCTGAGACTTTGATAGAGACCACTAATCTTCTTTGTTAAGCATTCCAAGTTCAGTTTTGAAGAATGAGAACTTGGTCTCATCTAGCGGCTTCGTGAATATATCTGTAACTTGCCTATCTGTGGAGATGTATTGTAGATCTTGTTAACCCCAGAATCCGCAACATTTCCAGCTAGGCATCTTGCCCTTCCCTCGCTGAGCTTAAGTACTCAGTTCGCCCAGCTCGCCAGTGGGCATGGTCCGTCACCTAGGCGGACCCAGAAATCCGTCCGCTCAGGTCGCCCTCAGTTCCAGCTCTGCTAGATCGGCGAGTCAGGCTCAGACCGGCAGGCTCCGAGTCAGGCCGCCCAGGTCGCTCAGGTCGCGGCTAGTCTAAAAGACGCGCTCAGTACGATCAAGGGAGGTCCCCAGCTCGCTGGCTCAGTCCGCCTGTCCCGCGCGAACTGCTTGTCCCTTCTCTTTCTTGTTTCCCGTCACCGCTGCCCGGCTCTTTTGTACCCCGGGCAGCCGGTTATTTTAGCCCTGCCCGCTTGGGCAGGCCCCCAACCTATAAATAGGGGGAAGTGGTGCACTCAAAGCACGCTGACTCGAGCCCAGGAGCCCACTTGTTAAAGGCTGCGGACTCGAATCTCTGGCTTTGCGACCTCCGGCTTGCTTTCCCCATTGCTTTCTTTTTCTTTTCTTGTAACCGCATCTTGGTAATAAAAAGCAAGCCCGTCGCAGGAGTGGCATTTAGGCCGCGACGGGCGAAGTCTGTTGTTGCCGTGCTCTACGGCTCTGTTGCTTTTCCGTTTCCTTTTCTAGTCCGCCAAGTAGATTGCTGCTCGCAGTTTGTTTTTCCTTTCTCTTCCCCAAGTGTTCGAACGGTTAGCTGGTGGTGCCCGAGTCCGTCGCTTTTCGAGCATCAACAGTTAACACGCGACCTTCAGATTCGAGCAGTTTTTTGAAACCGCGGATAGAAATGTCAGACCGCCGAGGTCGCCGCTCCGACCGCTCCAGCTCCCCCGATGATTCGCTGTGGGAGGCGTTGGAGCAGTCCCGCTGGGAAGCCGAAGTATCTCGAAGAGAGACTGACCAGCGGCTCGATACGATTAGCCAAGCTTTGTTAGCATTGACTCAGCGACTTGCTCCCCAGGTTGCTGAAGAAGTTGCTGAGACACCTGTCCGCCAGACTCCAGTCCGCCGGACCCCGGCTCGTCGCACCCCTCTTCAGCAGTCGCCTGCGACTGCGCCTCCGCCTCTCCACCAAGCTCAGTCCGCAGCTCCCCCGCGACCTCAGGCGGCTCAGTTCGCCCCCCTGATGGATTTCTTCAGGGAGGCAGCCCGAGGGACCCCTGCTCGCCGACTAGACTTTGTCGATCGGCAGTCCGCAGAACTCGCAGAGTTTCATCCTCCAGTCCGCACTTCTACTAATTCTGAAACTCCCTCTCCCTTCATCGATCGAATCCGATGGGAGTCAGCGCCGAGCAATTTCAGAGAGCCTCGTCTCCCTTTTTATTCAGGGGAGACTGATCCAATCTCCCACCTGCAGGCATTCGAAGGGGCAGTAGCACTAAGAAGCCTCTCCGACGCCCTGAAATGTAAACTTCTGGTGACCACTCTTGATGGACAAGCAAGAGAATGGTTTTATGAGTTGCCTCCAGGCACCATTTCCTCCTTCGCTGAGCTTCGTAGCGAGTTGCTCCTGAGGTTCGCAACCTCTAAGAAGAGAAAGGATGGGCCGGCAGCCCTTTTTGATATTAGGCAAAGAGACAATGAATCGGTGGCAAGATTCGTTGATCGGTTCCAGAAAGAAATTCAAGGGGTAAGGAATGTGAACCCCGATTATTATAAAGTTGCCCTAATTCACGGCCTCCGGGAGGGCCCGTTGAAATTCAAAGTGACAACAAAAGCACCGTCAACCTATCAGGAGCTCATCGCGATAGCCAATCGCTTTATTGAGGGGGAAAATGCCAATCCTACCTATATCTCATCCCTGACAGCTAAAGCTGGAGGAAGGGATGTCCCTCACTCTTCTTCCAACAATCAGTACCACAGTAAGCCTCCCGGCCTGATTTCCACCCTCCACCTCAGAGGGGGCGCAACCTCCGCCATAAGAAACCTTTCCTTAGCCATCAACAGTTTCATGATCAGAGACTGCCGTTGGCCGCCGCTCCCGCCGTTCCCTTCAAGCGCTCCCCATTCTTCAGAGAACCCAGCCAGCTTCAAATCCTCACGGGAGCAGCCCTATGGAAGAGCTTGCAGATCTAGGCATCGACTTTGAAGAGGTTGCCCAAGTAATCCAGAAGAAAGTTGAAGAAAAGAGGCAAGGGCCTCAGAGAGATTGGAAGCCCAGAGACAACTCTCAGTTCTGTAATTTTCACAAGGAGAAAGGTCATCTGACTAAAGACTGCAAGGCTCTTCAGAAGCTAGTTGAGAGGTTGCTCGCCGAGGGTAAGCTCGAGGACCTGGGCAGGAAGAATGATTCTTCAAGGCCTTCCACCTCCAAGGGCAAGGAGGTGGCTGAAGTTCACCAGGAGTGCATAGAGATAAGGGATGAGGGCCATCTGGGGCTCATTGACATCCAAAATGAGTGTATTGATGTTGTGGACGAGGGGGCCTTGTGAAGACTCTTTTTCATCCATGGCGGAGCAGGGGCCGAATCTACCCGGAAGTCCTCTTTGTCAAGGCTTTCGCGAACTGAGGTTGCTTCTACTTCTTCTGCCCCACCTTCTGAAGTCGTCACCTTTGGCTCTGCGGACCTTCCTGCCACCGCCAACCCCTTCGATGATGCCATCGTGGTCCAGGCAGCCATCGGAAACTTCACGGTCGATAGAATTCTCATCGACACCGGCAGCTCCGTGAATCTCCTCTTTAAGTCCACTTCGAAGCCCTGAGGACTGGAAAGACTCTGCTTTCCACCGAGGGGCCACTCTATGGCTTCTCAGGAGAAAGGAAGGAAGTTGAAGGAAGTGTCACACTCACGGTGACGCTCGGAGGGGTGACCAAAGAAATCCAGTTCATAGTGGTAGATGCTCCGAGCAGCTATCATGCCATCTTTGGAAGACCGTTGCTAAACAAATATCGCGCCATCATTTCAACATACCATCTAGCCCTCAAGTTCTGCAGGATGGCCGCCAGTGTAGGGTCAGGAGCGACCCAAGGCAGGCTCGAGAGTGTTACCTCCGAACAGTCAACATGACTGAGGTTTCCCCCCCAGCTTTTCCAGCAGCAGCGGAAGCCACTCCTTCAGAAGATGCTGAGAATAGAGAAGGCGCTCACCTGGAACCTGCCCAGGTGACGCAAGAAATCCCGATCGCAGAGGGAGAAGGAAGAAAGCTCTCCATCAACTCCGAATTGCCAGAAGATCAAAAGGCGGAGTTGATATCTTGCCTATTGGAGAATCTGGATGTCTTCGCTTGGTCAGCGGAGGACATGCCAGGGGTGGATCCCGACGTGGCTTGCCATCATCTCAATGTCGATCCAGCCGCCAAGCCCGTCCAGCAGAAAAAAGGGATGTAGCTGTCAAGCTAGTAGAGCCCATCAGAGAGGAGGTTGCTAAACTCCTCAAAGCGCGCTTCATTCAAGAGATTCAGTATCCCGAGTGGGTCTCCAATGTTGTAATGGTTAAGAAACCTGGGGGAAAGTGGCGTATGTGTGTAGATTTCACCCGTTTGAATAAAGCATGCCCGAAAGATTTCTACCCCTTGCCTCGAATAGATTTATTAGTTGATTCTGCGGTAGGGTATCCGTTTATGAGTTTTTTAGACGCATTCTCTGGTTATCACCAAATAAGAATGCATAAACCTGATATCCCTTGCACATCGTTCATTACTAATGACGGTTGCTATTGTTATCTTGTGATGCCCTTTGGGCTTAAAAATGCTGGCGCAACCTATCAACGCATGATGGACCAAGTGTTTAAAGAACAAAAAGGTAGAAACCTCGAGGTGTATGTGGATGACCTTCTGATTAAGAGTAGGTCTCTTCCGCAGCACCTGGTAGATCTTGTAGAGACCTTTTCTACTCTACGAAGGCGCAAAATAAAGCTTAACCCGTTAAAATGCATCTTTGGGGCAAGTAAAGGGAAATTTCTTGGCCATCTCCTTACTCCCGAGGGTCTTGCCCCCAATCCTGATAAGGTTAAAGCCATCCTTGGTATGACCCCTCCCCGTTCACCCAAAGAGGTTCAGCAGTTAGGGGGGAGGTTGGCAGGACTCGGGAGGTTCATCTCTCGAGTTGGAGATAAAAGTGCACCATTCTTTAAGACTCTTCGGGGAGCATCCAAGTTTCAATGGACAGAAGAGTGCTCCTTGGCTTTTGAGCAATTAAAAAAGCAACTAACCTCGACTCCTTTACTCCAAAGCCCTCGAGCAGGGGAGGCGTTATTCCTATACCTAGGGGTTGGTCCCGAGGCAGTTAGTTCAGTTCTGATTCGCGAAGAAAGCAGGAGGCAGTTCCCTGTTTACTATGTCAGTCACATCTTGAAGGATGCAGAGGCAAGGTATCCCATCCTAGAGAAGCTAGCTTTAGCATTGGTTATGTCTGCCCGCAGACTCCGTCCGTATTTCCAGGCTCATTCAATTCAGGTAGTTACTGATCAACCTTTGAAGAATGTGTTAGAAAAACCAGAGCATTCAGGCAGGCTAGCTAAATGGGCAATCGAGCTGAGTGAGTTTGAAATTTCCTATGTGCCCAGAACAGCTATCAAGGCACAGGTGCTTGCAGATTTCATGATTGATACGACAGAATCCAGCTCGGACCAAGCAGCAAGGTCCCCTTTATCTTGGACCATTTATGTGGATGGAGCTTCTGGTAGAAACTCCTCGGGTGCAGGAGTAGTTCTGATAAACCCGAATGGTGTCAAACTTGAGCAGGCCATCAAGTTCTATTTTCCAGTGACTAACAATCAGGCGGAATATGAAGCTTTATTAGCCGGCTTGAGGCTTGCGCGAGAGCTTGGAATTGATCACGTCCATATCAAGACTGATTCACTGGTAATGGCTTCGCAAGTTCTCGGCAACTTCGAGACCAGGGAGCCAGTATTGAAAAGGTACCTTATGCTGGTAAAGGTTGAGGTTGGCAGATTCAAAAGTTTTACTATTGAGCACATTCCAAGAACAGAGAATGAGGAGGCCGACGTTCTCGCAAAGTACGGGCTCTCGTCAGGAGGGACAACTTCTGAACTTTTCCGCCCAGCAGTAGAGGAAGAAGGGCTAATGCAAATCGATCAGTGTCCCTCTTGGATGGACCCGCTCATTCTCTACCTGTCAACCGGGAATCTACATCAGTCAGTCAAAGATAAGAAGAAATTCAGGTTGAAGGCAGCACATTATTACCTGATATCCGACATTCTCTACAGGAAAACCTTCTTATCCACAATGGCAAGATGTGTTTCAGAAAGTGAGGTTCCCACCATTCTCCGAGAAGTGCATTCTGGCGAATGCGGAAGCCATTCGGGAGCAAGAACATTAGAAAGAAGGATCCTGCGGCAAGGTTACTTCTGGCCTACAATGAAGAAGGACTCTGAGGCCTATGCGAGAAAATGTGTTCAATGCCAGAAATTCGCCCCTCTTCAGCATCAAGCAGCTCAATCTCTCAGGTCGATTACAACCCCTTGGCCCTTTGCAGTTTGGGGAATGGATCTCATTGGCCCTTTTCCCATGGCAAGTGGGCAGCGGCGCTTTATTATAGTTATGATCGACTACTTCAGTAAGTGGATTGAGGCTAAAGCATTGGCAAAGACAACAACCCAGGTCGTGAAGAATTTTATTTGGGGAGAGATAGTCTGCCGACATGGAATCCCTATGGCAATAATCACCGATAATGGACCACAGTTCAATAATGCGGAAATGATAGACTTTTGCAGACAGATCGGAACAGAACTGCGCTTCGCATCGGTGCATCATCCCAGAAGCAATGGTCAAGTAGAAGCAGCTAACAAGCGAATCCTCAACCTGCTTAAGAAAAAGGTTCAAAATCTCAAGGGCAGTTGGGCTGATCAACTTCCCTCAGTCCTCTGGACCCTGAGAACAACACCTTCATCTGCAACAGGAGAAACCCCGTTCAAGCTTTCTCACGGGTCCGAGGCATTGATTCCTGTTGAGTTTGAAGTTCTGTCGCCTAGGGTACTGCTTGCCAGGCAGGGCACGGAGGATTGGCTTGAGTTGAACAGCGAGGAGATGAGGTTCAGTTTGGAGCATATCGAAGAGGTCAGAGACAAGGCTGCTATCAGGCAGGAGGAAGTAAAAAGAAGAATGGCCCGTTACTTCGATAAGAACGTAAGGATCAAACACTTTCAAGTGGGAGATCTGGTTCTTAAAAAGGTCGATGCTGCTGCAAGAGCCAGCTCAGTTGGGAAGCTTAATCCTAGCTGGGCAGGACCATTCATTATCAAGGAAGCACTTCAAAATGGGGCCTATCGGTTACAAACGTTTGAAGGTGAAGACATGCCACACACATGGAGCGGAGATGACCTAAAGCGGTTCTTTTCCTGAACTTCTTTTCCTTTCTTCCGGTGTAAACTCTTTAAGAGGTTCACTATTAATAAAAATTCCTTGCCAACACTTTTATCAAGTATCCTTGTGTTTCAAGCATTGACAGTTAAATATATGGAGCAAGGGTAATTCTAAACGATTCTCTCTGAACTCTCTATTTTATGGTTATACGAATCTCTCAAAATTAATACTCGCCTAAATACTCATACTAACACTTCCTCGAATGCCTCTTCTTTCTTACCTCCTCGAGCAACTCCCGGCAGTTGCTTGATGCCAGAAGATATCGCCGTGTCCAGCAAAAACCTCCCCTAGAACCGTTGGTGTCAGCATAACACCACGACGACCACGTGTTGCGGGGAGATTTCGCACCGTGTAGTGGGAGCCTACCAACTCTAGTGCGGTAGGATACTGGATTTCGGATCCCGGCTAGTACCTAACCCCACTTCTGCATTATGGAGGAGCAGAGTGGAGGTCAGCTCTACCACGCCACTCAAGGGATATTGTTACAACCCAGATGATCGCACGGGGAAAGCAATGCCGCTCCGGCCGCACCTACCCCCAGATCATCTTAGGGTTGTGACTCTCGAACACTCCTTGGTACCCTCAAGCAGTGCCTGCAGGAGACCCACAGTCTTGTCGATCTCAAAGGAAAGCAATGCCGCTCCGGCCGTACCTGCCCGAGAGATCGACTTAGACTGTACTCCAGGCAAGAGGGCAGTAAATTGAGTTATTGAGTCTGCAGATCTCGAGGTCCAGTGAGGAAAGCAATGCCGCTCCGGCCGCACCTACCCGCTTGGCCTCCAGACTACGGCTTTCTTCTTCACAGGGGTCGTCATTATTAATGAAGTGCGGACTCCAGTTGCCTTATCCGCTCAGTCCGCCGTCACCTGGGTTGATTCTGTAATTCATAACCTTGTGAGGAAAGCAATGTCGCTCCGGCCGCACCTACCCGCATGGTTGTGAATTACAAGTCATTTCTGATATTGTCATTAATGAAGTGCGGACTCCAGTTGCCTTATCCGCTCAGTCCGCCGTCACCTGGGTTGATTCTGTAATTCATAACCTTGTGAGGAAAGCAATGTCGCTCCGGCCGCACCTACCCGCATGGTTGTGAATTACAAGTCATTTCTGATATTGTTCATTAATGAAGTGCGGACTCCAGTTGCCTTATCCGCTCAGTCCGCCGTCACCTGGGTTGATTCTGTAATTCATAACCTTGTGAGGAAAGCAATGTCGCTCCGGCCGCACCTACCCGCATGGTTGTGAATTACAAGTCATTTCTGATATTGTTCATTAATGAAGTGCGGACTCCAGTTGCCTTATCCGCTCAGTCCGCCGTCACCTGGGTTGATTCTGTAATTCATAACCTGTGAGGAAAGCAATGTCGCTCCGGCCGCACCTACCCGCATGGTTGTGAATTACAAGTCATTTCTGATATTGTTCATTAATGAAGTGCGGACTCCAGTTGCCTTATCCGCTCAATCCGCCTTTCCATGGTTGATTCGCTAATTCGTAATCTTGTGAGGAAAGCAATGCTGCTCTGGTCGCTTCTACCCGCTTATTATGAATTACAGGTCATTTCTGATGTTGCTGACTGAGGCAGTGCGGACATTGGTTTTCTAATTCGCCTAGTCCGCAGAATTTGTTCGATGCGCACAATGTGCTTAGAAGAAATTCAAGCGCGAATATTTGCGGATGGTGATCCTAGTCCATCCAATTCGCTTATTCATGATGTTTGGGTTAGCAGATTATGGTTTTTTCGTTATCTTTGTTCTCGCAAAAACTGGCAAAAGTTCTGTGAAATGCGGACTGAGAACTGAACTCATCCAAGTCCGCATCACTCGTCTCTTTCCCAAGGAATACATTCTGTTCGTATTATAACAAGATTGTGGCAGTGAAATTTCAGCTAGCAAAGATATAAGAGCGACCTCTAAAAGTATCAGCAAGCAACAAGCAGAAAATCTCAGAAGATATCAAAAGTATCCTTTTTTATATATATATTCATTCAAAAATTACATGTCCTGGCGGACTCGCGTAAAGTCCGCCCCTCCCCCTTACATTAAAGAAAACCAAAAAATTACAATATATATATCCCCCTATTCTATCCTCTGCTTCTTGTCCGCGGGCTTCTTAGGGCTTGACCCATCCACATCCACTATAGGCGAGTAGCCGCCTGAGTCACTGTTGCTGCTGTCGTCAGAGTGAGAAGCGGCTGAGGGTTCTGTTCGCGAGCTACTCTCACCAGAGCTGGAGTTAGCGGACTGATCCGATTGACCTCCTTGCTGTTGGCTTGAGGCCACTTCCTCGTCAGCAGACTCCTCCTCGTCGTCTTCGGCAACCGCTTTTCCCTTGTCAGCTTGCTCGAACTCGGCAACTTTATCCTTTAGCTCCGGGAAGAGCTTCAGGAAGGGAATAGAGTCTACCCCAGCCTTCGCGTACCCATCGCTAATAACGCGCTCAAGCGCGACCTCGACGCTTTCTCTTACAAAAGGAAACATGGCCTTTTGAAAGTCTGGGTTGGTTACCTCATATGCGATCTGCAAAAGATTTCAAAACATCAGTCCGCGAAAGATAAGCAAGATTAATGGCGATTAACTAAGCACTTACGGCCTTGTCTTCTTTATATTGATTAACTTTTGCACCAAGCCGCTTATTCCTCTCTTTCAGCGAATCGCTTTCTTTCCTATGCCGCGCATTGTCCCTAAGCAGCTCGCGTGTAAGCCTGCCTAAGAAATGATTGGTGACGGCAGCGTTCGCACTGGCCTGCGCAGCGAGAAGGGGAGGTCATCCGGGGCCACACCTTGCAGATCGCGGAGGTTCTGCTTCCCGTACAAAGCGGACAGGGCGACGTGGGCATGGCGAGACGGGCGCGGGCTCCTCCAAGAGGGAAGAGCCGTTGATAGGCGGACATATTTTTCCTTTCATGCCAGTGGATCATGGGGTTGCCTCTCAGATCCTTCTGCTTCTCGCCGAAGCCCGCAATGTCGAAGCTGCCATCAGAAGAATAACCCGCGGCGGGGTCTCCGTCTTCCCTCCTCTTTTTTGCGATTTCTTTTCTCCTTTCCGCTTGCGTAGGAGTCTGTCCGGCAGGCGCAACGGGCAGATTTGCGGGCACCGCCAAGGTCGCTGCAAGAGAGAAAGTTAGCTAAAATTCCTAAGTTGTTGCGGATACAAACGAAGGTCGCAAGACTTACTCTCTTGGCGGCTAACAGTATATAGCCCAGGCAGCAGCGGGATGTAATAGTCAACATCCAGCCTCGCTCCGTCAAGGAACTTGACGATGGCGGTCTCGGCATCGTTCAGCCGCACGCTCTTGAAGTCAGCGTCTGCGCGCAGCTGCGGACTGGTGTGAAGGAACCCCAGGTCGCCTTCAAAGATGAGATACCTAGAGGTCCAGTTGTGGATCTTATTCGGCAAGCCCACAACTTTCATTCCCCTACAGTAGAAGTAGATGATGCCTTTGTACTCAGGGTCTCCCGTCGGTGTAATAGAGCGAACAGAGAAAATCTTCCTGAAAACCTTCAAGGAAAATTCAATCCTCTCAGCCCGCAGGTAAGCAATGAAACTGCAGATCGCAACCATACTGTTCGGGGCAAGCTGGCCCGGAACCACCCCATAATGCTCGAAGATCTCCGCGACCTCCCAGAGCAGGGGAAATTTGAAACCGCAGTCAAAATGATCTATTGGAATTGCGAGCTGGGTAGCGGTTGAAAAATTCAGCCGTTCGTGGTGCTCGGGGAGCCGCGCGAGCACGGGCGAGTCCGCCATATGAACTCCCAAGAACGCCTCCAGATCGGCTTCGGTTAATCTACTCTTTTTATGATCAGCAGCGTGGAAGGCGGCTGCGGCTTCAGTACGTGCGGATACCATGTTTTCAGACCGCAAGTCTTCAGCTCCCACTGCTTTCTACGCAAACAAAGAATAACAACTCTATTTATATAAAAATCGTCTGACATGACAGCCGTCAATCCGCTCAGATCGGAAAGCCAGTCCGCTCAGCTCGCCGCTTCCCTGTTTTCCCTGCAATATCAGATATTTTTCAAAGGCTTTGCGGATTCAAAGTCAGTCCGCTCAGCTCGCCGCTTCCCTGTTTTCCCTGCAATATCAGATATTTTTCAAAGGCTTTGCGGATTCAAAGCCAGTCCGCTCAGCTCGCCGCTTCCCTGTTTTCCCTGCAATATCAGATATTTTTCAAAGGCTTTGCGGATTCAAAGCCAGTCCGCTCAGCTCGCCGCTTCCCTGTTTTCCCTGCAATATCAGATATTTTTCAAAGGCTTTGCGGATTCAAAGCCAGTCCGCTCAGCTCGCCGCTTCCCTGTTTTCCCTGCAATATCAGATATTTTTCAAAGGCTTTGCGGATTCAAAGCCAGTCCGCTCAGCTCGCCGCTTCCCTGTTTTCCCTGCAATATCAGATATTTTTCAAAGGCTTTGCGGATTCAAAGCCAGTCCGTTCAGCTCGCCTCTTTCCTATTCTCCCTGCAAATAATTGCGAATTCACGGTATGTCCACAGGGATCGCAATTTTCTGGTAAACAAGATAAGCGGGCATAAAACACCAGTCCGTTCAGCTCGCCTCTTTCCTATTCTCCCTGCAAATAATTGCGAATTCACGGTATGCCACAGGGATCGCAATTTCTGGTAAACAAGATAAGCGGGCATAAAACACCAGTCCGTAAACTTACATTTCACAACAGGATTGTCCAAAAAGAATAATAGTGTGCGACAAGCAGAGTAATATCACAACGCAGATACAATCACACAACGAAGAGTTTCAACAACAATATTATACAGCAGCTTAAAAAAATAATAGAAAGCAAATGTTTAGGCCTTAGCGCCTTCCGCGGTCTCTCTGAGCAGGTCGCACCTCCTCCTCCATTCCAACATGTGCAGCCAGGTCACTTCCTCGCAGGATCTCGCAGTAGAGTTGGGAAACCAGGTGGTGCATGTTATTGAAGGTGCGGTGCATATGAGCCATGTCTTTGGCTACCCGCGGAAATGGAATCATTTGAACTGCCAGGGTTGGATCTGCGACCACCGCGGGCTGCCCGCCTGCCGCAGGGGCTGATCCCTCCCCCACAGCAGGCTGAGGCGCTTGCGATCTCACCCCAACGGCTTCGCTTACTTGCTTCTTTCCTTCTCTCGCCAAAGCTAAATATTTGCTCCTATAATGGCGGACATCTCCGCTCAGACGATTTTTCTCCTTGTTCGCACCTTCCAGTGCGGCTGAAAGGCTGGCGACCTCGCTTTCCAGGATTTTTTCCCGCGCTTTGCTTTTCTTTAGTGCAGTTCGAAGCTCGCATAACTCTTCCTCATTATTCTTCGCTAACAGTACACTATCTTCTTTAGCAGGCAGCTCCTCCGGTGCGAATTCATCAGCAGTCCGCGCCGCGGCCTCCGTCACATTTGGTGGCGTAGGCACGATCTCGCCAACCTCGACGGAATCGGGCGTGGACTTCTGAACTGCAACAAAGAAAGTGAAGACGCCTCAGTATCCAGGCCGTAATAGCTCCAGAAGAAAAAAGAGAAGGGAAAAGGTTTTTATCCACTTTTGGTTATCTTCGCGGCGATCTGACGACTATCAAGGATAGGTCGCCTCACGCGCTCCGGATCAAAAGCCTCTAGGCGACGCCTCCATTCACGGCGGACTAGCGCTCTAGTCTCGGCCAGCGATCTGCTCGAAGTAACTATGTCTTCAGTTTCTGTAAGGATCTTGACTGGCCGCGACTTTCGTGGAGGGGATTTGTACAACCAAGAGCTCTGAAACCGCCTGGTCGCCGGCTGCAACTTACCAGATCGCATCAGCTCGGCAGCAATCTGAAGATCCTCAGTCCGCTTATCCACCACGAGCTTCTCCGAGGCCGCTTCAACCTTCGCCTTCATTATTGCAAGTTGATCCTCGTTTTTCTTCCTCTCTTCAGCTGGAAAAAAAGAAGAAGGGTCGTCAAGATTTTCTCCTCCAGTTGCGGTATCAGGCTGCAGCACCTCCAGTAGAGAGCGATTTATACTCGCAAGCTGATCGTTATCTATAGAGTCGAGTATCTCAGTGGTTGATAAGCTGAGCGTGGAAGGGGGATCACCTCCTGCGAGCAGAGGATCGGGGGTGACGAGATCATCTTGGACTTCTTTTTCTCGCGGCCTATGCTGCAAGCTCGCAGCTCCAGTCCGCTTGGAGATATTTTTCTCTTTTCGAACTTTCAACTTCTTCTCTACCCGCTCGGCGGCATTACCATCTCTTTTCCTCTTTTTCTTCTTCTCAGGAGTCTTCTCTAAATCGATGACAGCCGGCTTGGGTTCTGGAACTGAGTTTGGAGCGACAGCTTGCTTTTCGATGGAACTGTGGTCGCGTTTTCAGCGGACTCCTTATCTCGCTCCTCGGCAACTTCCTCTCCCTTTCCACTATCGTCTCACTAGCAGGAAGCTTCTCCTCGATCCTTTGCTGCTGGACTTTCGGCGAGGAAACTTCTTTTTCCGTTTCTATCCGCAACATGATTGTCCCAGAAGGAGAGCGATGCACCTCCATACTGGAGGAGTTCGCAGGGTTTTGGTCAGAAACGGAGGGCGGGTTCGGTTTCTCCCGTAGAGGGCTTGGAGGAGCATTCGCAGTCTCTACAGCATCGCGGACTGGATCTTGCTTTGCCTGGCCTGAACTCTCCCCCTGGTGGCGAGCAGGCGCATCTTTTCGGTGGCTCGATTTCTTAGGCCGAGAACTCGCTTTCGGCTTCTCAATCGGAACAGCCATGCTACCAAAGAAAGACCCTAGCCTCGCCATGCCGGACTGGAAAGTCGAGACCGCAAGTGGTGAGTAACGACCCGTCGCGCAGACAATTCTGACAGAAGACAGCGCTTCCGGCAGTATTTATAGCACAAATAGCATTAATGGTAGTTGCGGACTCAGCGGTTAAGGAAACATTTTCGGAATTTTCCAATACTCAAAAATGTGCGGGGATTATGTTAACCCCAGAATCCGCAACATTTCCAGCTAGGCATCTTGCCCTTCCCTCGCTGAGCTTAAGTACTCAGTTCACCCAGCTCGCCAGTGGGCATGGTCCGTCACCTAGGCGGACTCCAGAAATCCGTCCGCTCAGGTCGCCCTCAGTTCCCAGCTCTGCTAGATCGGCGAGTCAGGCTCAGACCGGCAGGCTCCGAGTCAGGCCGCCCAGGTCGCTCAGGTCGCGGCTAGTCTAAAAGACGCGCTCAGTACGATCAAGGGAGGTCCCCAGCTCGCTGGCTCAGTCCGCCTGTCCCGCGCGAACTGCTTGTCCCTTCTCTTTCTTGTTTCCCGTCACCGCTGCCCGGCTCTTTTGTACCCCGGGCAGCCGGTTATTTTAGCCCTGCCCGCTTGGGCAGGCCCCCAACCTATAAATAGGGGGAAGTGGTGCACTCAAAGCATGCTGACTCGAGCCCAGGAGCCCACTTGTTAAAGGCTGCGGACTCGAATCTCTGGCTTTGCGACCTCCGGCTTGCTTTCCCCATTGCTTTCTTTTTCTTTTCTTGTAACCGCATCTTGGTAATAAAAAGCAAGCCCGTCGCAGGAGTGGCATTTAGGCCGCGACGGGCGAAGTCTGGTGTTGCCGTGCTCTACGGCTCTGTTGCTTTTCCGTTTCCTTTTCTAGTCCGCCAAGTAGATTGCTGCTCGCAGTTTGTTTTTCCTTTCTCTTCCCCAAGTGTTCGAACGGTTAGCTGGTGGTGCCCGAGTCCGTCGCTTTTCGAGCATCAACAGATCTATGTCTCCATTCTCCACATGCTCCCGGATGAAGTGATAACGAAGCTCTATGTGCTTTGTCTGGCTGTGGGAGACTGGGTTGTTGGCGATTGCTATTGCACTGGAAGAGTCGCAAAGCAGAGGGATGTTCTGGAACTTCATGTTGTAGTCTTCAAATTGATTCTTGATCCATAGAAGCTGTGCACAACAGCTGCCTGTAAAGATGTACTCTGATTCAGCCGTTGAGATGGCTACACAGTTCTGCTTCTTACTGCTCAGGAAATAAGTCTCCTTCCGAGAAATTGGCAAGTCCCGGAAGTACTTTTCCTGTCGTCTTTGCTTCCTGCAAAATCGGCATCTGAAAATCCAATTAGTTCACTATCATTACTTCTTGGGTACCATAAGTCAAGATTTGGTGTACCTTTGAGGTATCTCAAGATTTGCTTTGCAGCAATGTAGTGAGATTCCTTAGAGTTCACCTGAAATCTAGCACATACACATGTTGAAAACATTATGTCTGGTCTACTTGCGGTAAGGTAGAGCAAAGACCCAATTATGGTTCTGTACTTGGTTTCATCAAAAGGTTTCCCTTTCTCATCCTTGTCCAGAGACATAGCTGAGGCCATTGAAGTCCTCATAGAGGTTGCATTCTCCATTCCGAATTTCTTAAGTAGCTCTTTGGTGAATTTAGTCTGTGAGATGAAAATTCCATCCTCAGATTGTTTCACCTGAAGCCCTAAGAAATACTTCAGCTCTCCCATACTGCTCATTTCAAACTTCCCTTGTATAAGTTTAGAAAACTTCTTGCAGAGGTTGTCATCCGTAGAGCCAAATATAATGTCGTCAACATATATTTGTACCAGCAAAATCTTGCCTTTTATTTCCCTAAGAAATAATGTCTTGTCTATCTTTCCTCTTGTGAACTTGCTCTCAAGAAGGAAGCTAGACAGCGTCTCATACCAAGCTCGGGGAGCTTGTTTAAGACCATATAAAGCTTTTTGCAGTAAATAAACATGATTAGGAAAGTTTGAATCAACAAAACCTGGCGGTTGCTCTACATACACTTCTTCCTTTATGTCACAATTCAGGAAGGCGGACTTGACGTCCATCTGATAGACGTAAAGCCCTTAAGTGCAGCGTAGGCAAGAAATAACCTGATCGCCTCCAGTGTTGCCACTGGAGCATATGTTTGGTCAAAGTCGATTCCTTCTTCTTGACGATAGCCTTGGCAACAAGTCTTGCTTTATTCTTTATAATTATTTCATCTTCGTCCATCTTATTCTGGTAGACCCATTTTGTCCCGATGATATTCTTACTCTTGGGTCTAGGAACAAGTGTCTAAACTTTGCAACGTTTGAACTGATTCAACTCTTCTTCCATGGCTAGTATCCAGGATGCATCCGAGTTTGCTTCCTCGAACTTCTTAGGTTCAACCTGTGATAGAATGCTCAAGAATAAATTCTCGTTAGTTGTACCTCTCTGGGTTCTGACACCATCCTGAGGATCTCCTATGATTTGATCTAAGGGATGATCCTTCAAGTGTCTGAACTCTAGAGTCCTTGCATCTGGGATCTGTTCAGCCACTGGTGTTGCATCTTCAGCTGGGATGGGTTCTTCATCTTGATCATCTACCTCTCCAATAGGGGTAGTAGAGGTGATCTTGATGAACGTCTTATCTTTATCTTGAGTAGGCTCATCCAAGCTAAGTTCCTTCATCTTGGTACCTGCATCTTCAATGAGCACACTAGAAGAGTTGCTTTGCAGCAAACTCGTCTCATCAAATACAAGGTGTATCGACTCTTCTACCACTAGAGTTTTTCTATTAAATACTCTATAGGCCTTACTATGGCTACTATAACCTACAAAAATACCTCCAAAGCTTTTCTCGCTAAACTTGGTAATGCGATACTTGCCGTTGTTAAGTACGAAGCACTTACAGCCAAAGATTCTAAAATATGAAATGGTTGGTTTCCTGCCTTTTAGAAGTTCGTAAGGAGTCTTATCATGGTTCTTGTTGATGAGAGCTCGATTTTGCACGTGACAAGCGGTGTTGACGGCTTCAGCCCAAAAATATTCTGGAAGTGAGGCATCACTCAACATAGTCCGGCAAGCCTCTATGAGTGTTCTGTTCCTTCTCTCAGCTACTCCATTTTGCTGTGGAGTGCGAGGAGAGGAAAACTCATGAAAGATACCTTGACTTTCGCAGAATTCTGTCATGGCTCCAGACTTGAATTCCGTTCCATTGTCACTTATGATTTTGACTACGGAACAGTTGTATTCATTCTGGATTTGCCTAACAAAACTAGTGAAAGTACTGAAGGTGTCTGACTTGTGTTTCAGAAAGAACACCCACGCAAAGTGCGAGTAATCATCCACAATAACCAACGTATATTCCTTACCTCCCAAACTTCTAACTTGCTGTGGACCAAACAAGTCTATATGGAGAAGTTGTAAGCTTCTATTGGAATCTTTGCCTATTATGCTTTTAAATGAACTCCTTGTTTGCTTTCCTTTGACACAGGCGTGACAAAGAATGTCCATAACGCACTTGACGCTTGGTGCATCACGTACTAAGTTTTGAGAGAATAGTTTATTAATAGTTTTGAAATTAATATGTACTAGTCTCTTGTGCCATTGGTCAGCAAGAGATGCACTACTTTTTGCTAAAAGACACACTGGTGTAGACGAGTCTATACAAATGAAGTTTAAATAAAAAATATTTCTGCTTCGAGTGCCTGACAAAACAGTTTCCATGTTGTCAACCGATTTTATCAAACACTTGTCAGCATGAAATTCAACCACGTATCCTTTGTCGCATAGTTGGCTTATGCTGATGAGATTGTGTTCCAATCCTTCAACATAAGCTACATCCGAAAAGGATATGCTACCGTTAGTAATCATACCGTAGCCTTTAGTTATTCCTCGATTTGAACCTCCAAAGATGACCTTTGGTCCGTTGTAGACTGAGGTGAAATTCTGGAGTAGGCTTCTTGTCCCGGTCATATGTCGAGAGCATCCACTGTCCAAGTACCAGATTGGCATTTTGGTGGTCTTTGGACATACCTGCAATTACAATCACTTAGCCTTAGGAACCCAAACAAGTTTGGGTCCTTGGTCTTGAGTTAGAATACTCCCCCTACAAGCATTAGCCTCATGAGTGGTCATTCTCACGTTGCTAACTTGAGGGGTTGCAATATTTCTAGGATTGAACCAACAATCGATGCCAAAATGACTAATTTTGCCGCAGCACCAACAGTCAAACCTATTGTATCTTTGCCTAGTGTATTCCTGCTTGATTTTCTTAAGTGATGGTCTAGCAGGAACTTCACTCTTGGAAGAAGACGCTTCATGAAGATGGCAGCTACATGAAGTCTTCTCCTTCATAGGACTTTCCACAATAGGTTTTACCTTTGGTGTCTTCTTGATGTTATGACCATGAGCATATGGTCCATAGCTTTGAAGTTGAATCTCTTCATATGGTGCCTTAAAGACACTCTCGCCAAAGTTACGAGGACGAGTCCAACCTTGGTATCTTGACTTAGGCTTCTCGGGGATCGGCCTAGAGAAGTGTCCATAGGTGGACTCATAGTCGTATTCGTTCGTAGGAAAGATAACTTTCTTGAACAAAATCGGTTCCAAGGGAGCTTTCCCCTTTTCTTCTGCTAGAGCCTTCCGGGCAGCCTTATTCTTTCTCTTGGCCTTGTTTCTCCTAGAAGATTTACTAGAAGCACCAATGTGGCCTATACCAGCACCTTTGTCCTTAGCTGAGAACTCAGCAACAAGTGGAAGAACTGTCTTAGGCTTGGAGAAACTCTCAACAAGTTTCTTCTCAGCCTCGAGTTGTTGTTCCAATTCTTTGATGATTTCATCTTTAAGGTTGAGGTGCTTGAGAGCTTGATTGTATTCTTCCATAGCAGCATTGAGGTTTTCTTGAAGAGAATTAGTCTTGGTGACTTCTTCTCTCAAGCTGCTCTCAATAGCCTGTAGAGATTTTATCTCTTTGGCTTGAGTTTTCACGACTCTGCGACATTTTTCGTAAGCCGTGAGTAACTCCTTATACTGTCCCATGAGTTCAGATTCATCTTCAGAGGAATATCCCTCTTGCTCATTATCATCATCAGATTCAGAGAGAGGAGTGTGAGATTTTACCTCCCCAGTGAACTAGGGGACTTGTTCATCATCAGAGTGAGCCATGAGCCCGAAGTAAGCTTCCTCTTCTTCACTCGACTCAGATGAGTCGGAGTCGCTGAGAGTTTTGCTCTTCTTGGCTAATAAGCTCTTCTCTGTTTTCTTCTTGTGGTATGAGGATTTCTTTTCCTCTCTTCTTCCACCCTCTTTCTTCTTGTGTGGGCAGTCCGCGATGACGTGACCTGGCTTATTACATCAATAACAAACGATGTCAGTTGAAATTTGTTTGTTCTGTTTGGAGTTATACCTGTCATGGCTGCTCGAGCCATTCTTTCGCTGATCACCGTTATGTCGTGATCTTCTGTATGAGGTATCTTTGCCTCTCCATTGCTTCTTCTTATTCAAGAACTTCTTGAACTGCCGCGAGAGTAATGAGAACTCTCCTTTAGATAGTTCTGAGCCCGAGGTGCTTGGCTCGGAGCCTTTTTCTTCACTTACTTCTTGAGGAGGTGCTGGTGAGGCAGCTTTGCCCTTCCTTGAACTGTCAGCCTTTAAAGCAACCGACTTCTCTTTTGAGGAGAAGCGACTTATCTCTTCTTCGGCTTTTCTAGAGTTGATTTGCAGTTCATAGGACATTAGCTTGCCAAATAGGTTATGTGGATCTGTCTCTGCTAGTCTGCCAAACTCTCGGATGGCACAGACTTTATTGTCCCATTCTTTGGTGAGAGATCTCAGAAACTTATCATTCAACTCCCTATTAGTAAAAACTCGGCCATACACTCTCAGTCCATTGACTATCTTAAAGAAGTTTTCAAATGTGTCAGCTATGGGTTCCTTGTGACCTTGTCGGAAGGCTTCATACTTCTGATTTAAGAGGGATCTCCGATCATCCCTAACTTCCTCAGTCCCTTCCATCAGAGTCACCAGGGATTGCCACATCTCCTTGGTAGATTGGCAATGTATAAGATTTTGCAGCATTGAGTCATCGACTGCACTTGCGATAATATTTTTAGCTTTCTTGTCTAGGGAGACAAGTGCAATCTCGTCCTTATCCAAGTCCATCAACTTCTTTGGGACCTTTTTGGTTGGGTTTATTGTTGATGCAGTCATAGGAACATGCGGACCTTCTTCCACAATCATGAAGATCCGAAGGTCTACTGCTTCCATGAAGAACTTAACTCTTTCCTTCCACATAGGAAAATTATTCTTGGTGCAGATAGGGAGCTTAGCAAAATCCTTGGTCTTACTCATGCTTGATACTTCTCTTGAGACAACTTGGTGAGGATTAGATCAAGGTGTTAACCTTTTAACGATCAACCTCCGCCTCTATACAAATTGAGAGTGCTAAGTTGTCAACCTAAATCACCTAGAGGGGGGTGAATGGTGAATTTTGTGTCAAATGCGGAATAAAAAATATAACACAGCACAGATCCGTAATCAAGCAATCACACAGACGACAAGAGATTTATAGTGGTTCCCCAATCTTGGGTACGTCCACTTTTCTCACCGATCTAGCAAATCACTAGACTCGGCTACTCCACTATCTCGGATTGCAAAAACAATCCTACACTTCGGAACCACGTTCCTACAAAACTCGATCCCAAATGGATCTACACTCGAAGATAAAACTTCCTACCACTCGGAGAAAGACCTCCTACAGTGAAATTTGTTTGAATAAAATTTACAACAAGAATATCATTGATCTGGATCTTTGACGTAATCTTCTTCTTGAGAGCTTTTCGGTTTGAACAGAAATAGTTGAAGAAGACTTGACTGAGATCCACGATTCTGAGATCTGGAATCACCACGATCAAGAAAGTAAATCAGAGACGATGAAGCACGGAGAGATCGGGTGATTCTTCTTGAGTCTGGATCGATAGAAAAACTGAGATCGATAGCAGCGGCGTGAGAACGACGATCCAGAGCTTCTCCCGAAAACGGTAATGGCGACGGACAGAAAGATTAGGGTTTTCGGGATTTTCTCTTTCTTAAAAAGATAATCTCTGTAAAAACGTATTTAGTCAAATCTGAAAAGACCTATTTATAGGCTATCTCCAACGGTCATAATAGTAATTAAGATTGACACGTGGACCAATCTGAAAAAGGTTAATTTCAAATCTCCGTCAATTCTGTACTTAACGATTTCTGGAATTCTGAGCCAACATACTCGGGTTAGATAAGATACTCGAGTATAAAGGTCTGCTACTCGAGTAGATAAGAGAAACATGTACTCGAGTAATAGAAATGACTACTCGAGTGCCTTGGAAGAACTACCCGAGTTACTCTAGACAGATTACTCGAGTAAGTAGAAACATCTACTCGAATACTAATCCAAACTACTCGAGTATAAGAATAATCTACTCGAGTGCAAAGCCAGTCTACTCGAGTATAAGAAAGATCTACTCGAGTGCTAAGCCACTTACTCGAGTATATGAGTGAAGTTACTCAAGTATGTGGACTTAGAAAAATTTAGACTGAACAGCTAGCCCTACTCGAGTATAATTAAGAGACTACTCGAGTATGACTAAGGCTCTACTCGAGTACACAAACACCTACTCGAGTAAGGAAAAGAGGTACTCGAGTATATGAATGGATTTACTCGAGTATATGGACTTAGAAACTTTCTGAGATGAGAAGTCCAAATCAACTCGAGTACGATCAGAACACTTACTCGAGTAACTTGAGAACTACTCGAGTATGTAACCCAATCTACTCGAGTACTAAGTCACTTACTCGAGTATATAGAAGATACTACTCGAGTATGTGGACTTAGAAAATATTTCTTCTGAGAAAGTCTTCAATACTCCAGAGTCCAGTAGTCCAAGTGCATGGAAACAAAGTGTACCCCAATAGAGAGGCTATACATGAGTCAACACCTTGGATCACACAATGAGGAATTACATTGTATGGTCCTGTGTTTGATGACCCACTATAGACTGACATTGGTTTACATTTGGCAATAGAGTCCTGCATGCACAACTAAAACACAACATCAAATACAACTAAATTCATCTTAGTTTCAGGTCTGACTTCCCACAAATCTGGGGTATTGTGAAGACAATTCCCAACAAACATAGTGAATTTGGAGTAAACCGTATTCGATGCTACTCGTGCGTTGTTGTAGGGATAAGAATCTGATTGGGAAGTGGAGATTTTATAGAGCTGTGGCCTACCAACACAAATGAGAAATCTTATCACCAGAAGTATCGTGTATCTTGGAATATGTAACTCCCTAGAGTGAAGGAAGACGTCGTTGATTTTATGATGCACAGTGAGGTTTGTCGGTTGGTGTAGGACACTACAAGGGTTTCCCACCCACTTCCTGAGTTAGAGTGGAAGTTCGAGAATAGACTGACTGAGGTAGTTGTGGTAACCCTAATACAGTAGTGTGAGTCTTACACTACGAGAAGGTTCCGGTGGTCAAGATTATATAGAGGAACCATGGGCAGGAGGAGCATACCTGTGAGCCACCGGATCTGATGCAGTAGAGGTACCCGGATCTCTCTGGGTAAAGTATACATTCAACTTCCTATGGGATATTACATTCAGTTACTCTCAGTAGAAACCCAACAGGCCTAACCTGAATTTCTAGGACGAAATTTTTATTTTAGTGTATTGGGATTTGTAACATCACATTTCCAACTAGACCCCTAAGAGTGGTTTTACCATGACTTGGTCATGACAAAACCCTAGGAAGCCCAAGAAGACCAAGTGAGCTTAGACATGAAGGTGGAAACCACCATGGTTTGCAAATAGTAGAATTATAAACAATAGTTTAGGATGATCGTAGGGCCTCACCATGACTCTATGACTCCACCACAACATACTTAACCCATTATAGGATCCATTAGAGCAATAAGGATCCATTGGGGTCAACCCAAAGTGGTCAAATTGATCTAAGACCACCATTGGCCTAAATTGGGCAAGGTGCCATAACTAAGGGCAATTGGCCTCTAATGTTCCCAACCAACCCTACCCAAGTCTTCCAAGACCTTAGGATAGGCCAATGAGTCACTAAGGACATATTGGACTCAACCCAAAAGGTAAAGTTGACCTAGGTCAACTCTACTCAAGTGTTAGATCAAGTTGGCTCAAATGGGCTAACCGAAGCTCAAACCCAAATCTACTTGGGCTAACCTCTTTTTTTATTATCCATATGGGTTAGGGGGTGCAACTAGGCTGAAATAAACATCAAATTCGTCCATAGTGACTAGTAGAGAGAAAACTCCACATTTCTCTTTTTGGAGGAGAGAGAAAGTGAGAAAAGAGGGCTATTCATGGCCATGGAAGGCCAATGGCCTCCTAAATATTTCTCTCATAGCAAGGTTCCTCATCCCTAGTCAGTTAGGGGAAGGTTGACAGCCATGGCCAGCCACCAAAATGGCTGGATTCAATTCCTCCAATAAAGAAGAGAGAGAAAGAGGAAAGAGATGGTCATTAAGGGCCATAGGAGATCAAGAGTTCCTCTCCTCACCTTCATTTGCTAGATTTGTCTTCCCTGGATAATTAAGAGAACATCAATAGCCATAACAAGCCACATAGGGCTGAATTCAGTGAACCCATGGATGGCCAAAATTTTCCATTCATGGCCATTAATGTCCATTGATGCTACACCTATCCTCTCCCCCATTTAACCCCTTTAAAAGCTTCCCTAGGCCAAAAGCAGAAGTTTCCACACTTTACCTGAAGGAGCCGAGCAAGTTGACAGTGCTGTTGTAGAGCACAGAAAATCTCCACCACCGGCCATTGCGCACCACCACCACACTCGTCGGCAAGCCCGGTTACAGGTCCTCCTCTACTCCTCTCATCGTGGGCTAGATCTTTAAATCTTTTAGGAGAGAAATTGGGCTCAATTGAGCCCGATCGGGTTGGTGAAAAATTTTGTTTTTCATGGTTTTTCCAACCTCACAGGTTCGCCTGAAACCACCCCTTCGACGGTCGTACCGCCGCCTGGCGATAGCCCCCACCTCAACGAAGGTGGTGGCGGTGGTGGCCGGCCAGGGAGGTGGCCGGGTGGTGCCTTGGAGTAAGCTCTAGGTCAGCCTGATCCAAACCCTTGGCTGGAGGAAGAAGATGATTAGGAGGCGTTGGATCTGCTTCAAGAGTTGTGTTGGATCATATATATTTGTTTTGATTTTTTTTGTATTTTTTATCCTATTTATTGTACTTTTTTAAATTAAATATTAAACATACCTAGGGTCTCCTACAGAAAAAGGTGTCAACATAGAATTTGTAGATCTGTTAGTCTAGTTTATCTTAAAATTGATTGGAGTCAATTTGGAGTTCATGTTAGACCTCAGCACTCATTTTGGTGAGGTCTATACATAGGGTTGAGCAAAGGTTGATTTGAGTGCATCCATCAATCCATCAATCCAAATGACCTGAAATTTGTACTTGGGGTCACTCTTATCTATACCAACAACCTATCTAAAAATGAACATTGTTGGTTATAATTTTTTTATAGTTTTTGTAATTATTTAATAAACCTAGAATAATTTAATTAGGGGATTTAATTACATCCAAATTCTCCCAAATTTTTGTGAGAGATTCGAGGGGTCAATATAGGTCTCTGTATAAAATTTCATTTCATTTGGAGTTTATTTGGTTTGGATTTTAGTAAACCATAGCCTTGACCCAAAAGGGGTAATTAGGTCAAAGTGTCCCTTGTGGGCTTAAGGGGCCAAATAACCTCAACAGAGGTTGATACTTGGTCAACTGATGTGTTAAGTCAGTAAACACCCTTCAATGGATTATGGGCTGGATTAGGGTGGGTTTTCCCTAAGACCCTAGTTCAAACCCAAATGTTGAACTTTGGGTGTTTGTGAAGGAAATAAGGTGATATGTCCATAAGGAGGAATTTGGTGTCATTTAAACTTAGGCACACAACTTAAACCAATTAGGATTAGTTTAGGCCTTTATCTTTTAGGAAAATATTTATGGGTCATATGACCTTGGATCCTTAGGAAATTTTGGAAGAAAGGTTTTTATAACATTATGAGTTTCTGGAAATTATTATAGAATGTTTGGAAGACAGTAGCTTATACTTGTAGTTATAACCTTTGTGTTGCCCCTATTGATGATTTTGATAAAATAGTGGTTAAAATTACATAGAATGTTATGAAACTTAGTCAGTAATGTTTTGTAATAATATTAAATCTCTGGTAATGTTTGTATAATTTTTGAGTTAAGTTTGGTGATGCTTCCTTCTTTACATCTATTTATTGATATTATCTTGAATTAATTAATTACAGGTTAATTCATTTATGAAATTTAGTAAATTTTTATGTTTTCAGATATTTTAGCATCTTGTAGTGTTCATAAATTTTCGGTGGCCATAACTTAAGTAAATCAAGTACTTCATGTTCAAAAATACCTGTTGCCTAACGTTTGGGAAAATTAAATAAATCTCAAATTAAATAGGAAAATTATAATTTTCTGGATTTAGGCTAAACATATCGTGATATACCCCCATTAAATATCTCAAGGCAGTTGGATGAGAATTTTGAGTACCTTCTATCATGTACATCATATAGCTTAGGTTAGTCTGCATATATGAAAACTGCAGAAATTATGTACAGTGTTTGAAATGAGTATAGGGAGTTGGGGTTAGTAGTTTACTGGTTTTAGTGAGTGGAAATAGGTTCATCATTAGTAATCATGATGAGTAAAGTGCTGGGTTGATTTGTGTTAAGTGGTGCGCGGGATCGACGAAATATCGTCTTTACTGTGGAGAGGAAGAGTCAAATACACTACAGTTAGATCTAATATAACATTAAAATAGATCATGGATTGGGTATTAAACAATAAAATTGAGTGCCTTGTGAAAGGGGACGATAGGCTTCAGCTACCATCATAGTTCCTAGTGCCCTGTGAGAGCCCTTCACCGGGAATACCTAGGGCAGTCCAAACTTAACAAAAACCACAAGAATAATTAGAAATACTTTAGGATTACACTTACAGTCACACTCTCGGTGTTGTGGGAGTTAAGATGGGTCTCACGACTGGTAGGCTTGGTTGTTGTGGAAATGGGTAGGTTAGCTCGACGAGCCGATGGCTCGGTAGGTAATTGTGATAGACGGGATAGTCCGGGGAGATTAAGATCGGTGGGAGAGTATAATACTATTACATGTGCATAAGTTAAAAGGTGGTGGGTCTTTGGTATTGGACTGTCGTTCACACCGACGTCGATACGCTGACTCGGCGGGTGTGGTTTACACTTAGCCAAAGGAAGTCTAGTGGATATGGCCAGCATTAGTACATGGTGACTCATGGTTTTGTCCTTCCAGAGGCGTACGTAAGGGCTAGGCCTGGTTGTGTGGATACCCGCCTAGGAGAGAGGGGCCCGACCAACTATTTCTTTTTGCCACTATAGGGGTTCCTGTGAGTGAAGCTAGCTGCCCAAAAGGAGGGAACTAAAGATCTGTGCACATAGAGTCGTGTGTGTGTTGCACTTGCATGAATCATGGCATAACATTGCACTACACTCATACTTGCAGATAAACCTGACACCCCATCGTATAAATTTGTATGGAACTTTTTATATGATAGGAGCCGTGTAAAAGACCCCTTAACTTATAAGTTTGTATGGGCATTCATATAAGTTAAGGTTTCTTTTTTCTTAGTTTACCTTTCATGTACTTATTACCTATCTACTTTTTTACACTATTTGCTTACTTATAATTATTGTGGCTTTATGATGGAGATGTTGCAAATGCGGCCGCCATTGATCCCTGTCTGAGCGAGTTTGTGGATTGGGACGATCGTTGTCGCAAGCTCAAGGATGGGATTCTACCACGACGCCAACGCTGCCGCCGCTACATGTTTTGCTCGACGTCCTCCACCATCAAAAAAAGATATATAATTATAAATTAAATATTTATAATTATATATTATTTAGCAATTTAATTATTTTAAGCAATTTTATTTTACGTGTGTATTTTATTTTTTAATTATTTCATTTCATGTGTAATGATGAGTGCTTATAACCATCATATGTTATTTTAATTATTTCATTTCATGTGTTATGATGTGTGCATATAACCATCATGTTTTATTTTATTTATGAAGGGTGGAGATTGAGCGGTGTAGGCTATAAATAGCCATGGTTATGAAGGATTTTGGTAGAATTGAAGAATACGAAAAATTGAAAACCTAAATTTGTTTCCCTCATCCTCTCTCTTTCCCCTTCTCCAAAATTTCGACCCCCCTTGTCTCTCTCTTCCTCTTGGCCACCGGCCACCTCTTCCCCTCTCTATCTCGGTGCTCTTTCTCCTTCCCCTCCTCCCTCCTCAAGGTCTCCACCATCTTCTTCTCCCTCCCCAAAAACCGAGCCCCTCTCTCTCTACCAAAAAACAACCTAGCAAGCCACCCTCAAAGCCACCACCCACTCCCACCCTTCTAAGAAAAAAAAATCGGCCACCCTCTTCCACCACCAACCTGAGCCCCTCTTCCCCTTCAACACCTAGTCGACCACCCTATTCAACACCAAAGCAAAATCCGACCACCTTTGAATATTTTCCACCACCTTTCCTCTCTCCACTTACCATATATATATTGGCTTCCAAGAATCTCCCTCCCCTAAGGTTATTACAAAAGGAAAATGGCTCGCTTCTTCATCGTCTGGTGCAGATCCGTGGGATCACGTGGAGAATTGAAAATCAACCACCGCCATGAGAATTTCCTCCACTCAATATTGTGGACGGACTTCTTGGGATTGGGTGATGATTCTTAAACCTCTTTTTTGTGAGATTTCTTCTTTAATATTTATGAGATTTTTGGTGGAATAGAAGGCTATTAATTTGTGCTTATATTGAATATTGTGCTTAATTAAAATCTGAATTTTGAAGCATAAATTGTACAAATATTTTTATATAAATTATTGCCGGTAAGCAACCATCATATTAATTAATTTTTTGGGATTAATTTGGACATAATTTTAAATCTCTACTTTAGTCCGGATTTTTTATTTTGGAATTGTGAATGTTTGCGTATAACTTGATTTGAATTGCTAATTGTCTGGATGGGGTGAGTCCTTTTCGCTTGAACGAACATTGGCCTTTAGCCATTGTTCAATCTAAAAAATGGGTAGCGTCCCTTTGTGTTGTGCATGACAATATTAGTTGATCATCGTTAGTATAACTTTTAAAGAACTATTGCTCGCTGCGTAGTCATTTTACATATCGAACTTGAGAGCGCGTAGTTTAAACCGTAGAAAACCTTGGGCCTGCATTACTTTGGTATCAGAGGGAGGTTCACGTCAATTTCCTAATTAGCCCCCTCATCCTTTTGATTTGAGCACCGACATGCACTTGCCCGATTCATTGCACAACATATAAATCAATTTTTAAATTTTTTGGTCTGCAAATAGCGGCCTAAATTTCTCAGTTTTTCTCAAAATTCAAAAACATTAAATTCTGGAAATTCTCCATCATTTTATTAGTAAGAAATGAATAAAATATTTTATTTTTATTAAGGCATTATTTTTATTAAAACGTTATAAAAGTTTAATTTTGGTCTGCAAATAGCGATCTATATTTTTATTATTTCAGCAAAAAAAAACAAAAAATTTTAATCATCTTCATATTATTTACAGCAAGAAAATCAAAAATATATATTTATTACCTTAAGTAATTTGCGGGAACATTTACATCTTTGAAAATTAAATAGGGCCAGGTTATTTATTCATTACATGTGCACCAATTCTGGGAGAGATACTCTCTCCAGTTCTCACTAAAATGGTCTATGATGTTAATGTTTCCCGATTAAAATGCTTTGATTCCATGTAGAACGTTAGGAAACCAGTTTATTTACCCGTAGTGAATGATAGTCTAGACTTGATTAGGCAACTAATGCCTACCCTAGCCTTGCCATCATACCCTAAGAATTCTAATCTTCGCAAGACTTATCTTCACAATAAGAGTGAGATATTAACCTATGATGGTTATGGGGATCCCAAGTTTTTTAGAGATTGGCTCAAGTGGGTAGAAATCTATTTTGATTTTCACGAATGGGATGACCACCAAATGGTTAACATCGTCCGAGAGCGGTTAATAGGTCGAACCCGCGTGTTTTGGTTAAATGAAGAATGTTGTGTTGGTAGCTATAAAGTTGCTTGGCCGCACATGCGTAGCCTACTGTCAAATCAATTTGATCCCGACTACCTACGTACTAATAGCACCATACCCGTTAGTAAGAATAGTTATGGTACTAGACCCGTATTTGCTTATAGGAGTGACCCTACGCCTCAGGATAGATCCTATCCCCAGATAGGCAATAATACGCAAATATGCATATCCAAGTGAACATAAGCCAATTAGACCCCAAAATTTGAATTCGAAAGAGGTTACTACTAGGGTATCTGCTCTGTTAGTATCGATGAATAAGACCATTTAGATAGTAATTGATACCTCTGACGATTCTGATGTGGATATTGAATCTCTTGATGCTGAAGTTTGCAAGCTAGGTGATAGTATTCCTTCTCATACGATAGTTCCTGATGAGTCTGATGATTCTGAAAGTGAGGGAATCCCTAGTGATTTAGAAGACGATGTATGGGATGATTATATTCAGATCTGTGAGAGTATTCCATTTCCTATTACATGCCCTACTAACATTGTGTCTGTTTACCCTAGTATTGAGTGCCCTCTCCATGATACGATCCCCATCGTGTTAAAGCCTACCATCACACCCACTTAGATTATATCTGAGGTATTTGAGGAGCCTGAGAGTGAGGATATCCCAAGTAATATTGTGGATGAGTCACCATCTAAGGGAAGGGTAAATTTGGATGAGTCTGTTGTTGTACCGGATGAGAGTTCTTTGATATCGTTGTAGTTGGGTGAAATTTTTACTGATTTGGATTTTATCCCGGGATTGATTTTATTGACCCTTCCTCCTTTTTATTTGCCCACATTGGTTGACTTTTGTAACACCTCTACCCGTCAAGAAGAATATAATAGAGGGTCCGGCCGGGGCCCCACACCATATTCCACAAACAGGCGGAGACGCTACGAAATAATATCAAAACCACGCATCCTAACACAGAGCATTCTAGCGGAAGTTTCACGGTTGAATAATTGAACTCAAGATAAAGAACATTGTCCACTAAAACTTAGGAATATATATAAACATCACAAGAGTCTGGCCTTAAGGCCTTACAACAGTTTCTCTTAACAAGAGTGTGGATTATAGACATCGGCACGCAGGACGGCCACACATGAACAAAAGAAACAAAACAATGCCTTCGAGGGCAGCAGCGCAGCTTTGGGCTTCAGCCCACTAAGTCCCGCTCGGACCAGCACCTCCAGTACCTGTAAGAACCAATCCACCAAGCGGTGGCAAACAGGGCAACGGTCAGCATTCAGCTAACCAATTATAACGATCCTGCCCCTGGCACGGGGCAGCGGAATTCCATCCCTGCATAACAATCTTCCAATATCATATATAGCAATTCAAGCAAGACGTGCACGCTCGCACAGTCACATATCATAAACGTCGGCACGACGGTCCGACGCTCCGTGCACTCAGGGCACATTATCGGTGTTCCGTAGTTCCACGGCCACACCACCGTTCAGAGGTCCCAGACATAACGGTTCAATATGAGCATTCTAGTCTGATCGGCTCACAGGCCGTCGACTCTCGCTATGTGATCCTAACATGGTCTTAAGCACCCAAGGTTAGACAACCATAACGCGGGTACAGATCCACCTTTCCCGTTGCTCAAATCGTCATACTCACGCCTGGACTGATGCGGGTACAGCTTCACCTTGCCCGTTCCACCTCCAAGGCATTTACCTAGTTGCAGCCCCACGGCTCAACGGCTCAACCTCACACAAAGTAGCAACTCACGGCTACAGGAGAGTCCAACTCTCATAATTTCCTGGACTTCCTCCAGTACTTTATCCATCATGCCTATAAGCAAGAATCACGGAGTCTTCTACGATATGCAAACAAGCATCACCAATCCAAACCATGTCCAGATGGGCTTCACACAGCATGCCTAGATCTGTACTCCAATTCCGGACTCTAACAAGGGGGACTTCACATATCTACCCCAAGGGACGCCACAACCCACCGCACACTCGCGGGGAAGGGTTTTCCCTATGCAATGCAGGAATTAAGGACTTCACATGTCCAAGCAGGAAATCGTTACCCTAGGAACTCGCTTCGGAGCCATGGAGAGAAATTGAGACGGATGAAAGCCTTCGCAGCAGCGTTGCCTTCGCAAATCCGAACTCGGCTCGCGATTTGGACCACCGTAGCACCACCGGCAGCCGGATCCCACTTCTTCTTCCTAACCTTGCTCTCACCTCTCTCTTAAACTTAGAAAGAGAAGATGAACTTTAGAAATGAGCCTTTCCCCTTCCTTTCCCGGCCTTATCAGCCCAGGAATAAGCCCCAGCCACAGGATCTCCTTTAAGGAAAATGAACGGCCAAGATCTGCCCAAAATATTATACTTTTTTGGCCGACACGGCCTGTGACACGCCCGTGTCACAGGCCGTGTACCCTTAAGTGGCACACGCGGCACTCGCACCGACTAAAAATTACCAGAACACGGGCATCGACACGCCCGTGTCGAACCTGACACGCCCGTGTCGGTCATGAGACACGCCCGTGTCATACCTGTTACATGGTACTCAACGAGCGCTAAAACCAGTCAGAGCAGTACACGGGTAGGCACACGCCCTCTGACACGCCCGTGTCAAAACTGACACGGCCGTGTTCAAGCCTTGGTTCCGGGCCGTGTACATTTCTGACTCGATACGGCATTTTATTGAGTGACACGCCCTGGGACACGCCCGTGTCGAAGGCCGTGTCCCAGGCTCGACTATCGTCGACCTCCGATCGTCGACTAACCTGAACACACCCTGGGACACGCCCGTGTACCAGGCCGTGTACCCCGACACGCCCTGGGACACGCCCGTGTCCCAGGCCGTGTTAAGCAACCTGCACCTCAAATCTAATTTTGAGCCTTTTTGGGGTGTTACAATCCTCCCCTCCTTCATAAAATTTCGTTCCGAAATTTGAAGATAGTAGGGAGAAAATAACAAAACATTTATATGTTGCTATTACATATATAACGAGCAAACAAGTTACGAAAATAACTCGGGAAACTCGGCTTGCATGGTCTGCTCGCGCTCCCATGTTAGCTCTTCTCGGCCACAATTGTCCCACCGGACTTTGACCATCCCGATCACTTTGTTCCGCAACTGTTTCTCGGCTCGATCCTCGATCCGTATAGGCTTCACCTTTGTCGTTAGCCCATACTCAACCGGCACTCGATCATTGTCAATTACTTGAGCTGGATCCTTGACTGCTTTGCGTAGCACCGAGATGTGAAACACATCATGCAATCCACTCAATTCCGATGAAAGAGCTAGCCGATAGGCGGCTTCCCCAACTCGCTTCACCACTTCAAACGGACCAAGGTATCGCGGACTTAGCTTTTTCAACCGCCTAATCCGAGATACGCCTTTGAAGGGCTTAATCTTTAAATAGACCCAGTCACCAACCGCGAACTCCACGTTCCGGTGATTAGCATTGTAATACTTGGCTTGCCGATCCTGGGCTATTAGGAGCCTCTCTCGAATAGAGCGTATTGTTGAGGTAGCATCCTCGACTTCCTTTTTGCCTAAAAGTTTAGTCTCGCCAGTTTCTGCCCAAGCTAGCGGTGTACGACACTTCCGACCATACAACGCTTCAAATGGGGCCATGCCTATACTCGCTTGTTGGCTATTATTATAGGCAAACTCCATCATAACAAGATGTTCTTCCCAATTCTTATCGAAGTCCAGGACGCACATACGGAGCATATCCTCCATCGTTCTGTTGGTTCGTTCAGTTTGCCCATCCGTTTGCGGGTGAAAGGCCGTACTGAATGCTAACTTCGTACCCAACATCTGATGAACTAATCTCCAATCCTTCGAGGTAAAGCGCCCATCTCGGTCACTTACGATGCTCCGGGGAACACCGTGCAATCTAACAATCTGCTCCACATAGAGCTTTGCCAACGTTTCCACTGAATCGTCTCGCTTGTTCGGTATAAAGTGAGCCACCTTTGTCAACCGGTCTACTATCACCCAGATTGAGTCATGGCCACGCTGAGATCTCGGCAATCCATGCACGAAATCCATAGAAATATCCTCAAACTTCCATTGTGGAACCGGCAACGACTTCAGGAAACCACTCGGCCGTTGACATTCTGCCTTTACCAAAGCACAAGTGCGACATTTAGCCACATACGCGGCTATGTCCTTCTTTAAACCAGGCCACCAGAACAGTTTCTTCATGTCCTTGTACATTTTTGTGCTCCTAGGGTGAATTGAGTACTTTATAAAGTGTGCTTCATATAGCAATACTTCTCGCAATTTACCCGCACTAGGGACGCACAATCGGCCATCTTTCCGTAATAAACCGTCATCCTAGGAGAATTGATCACCAGACCCCTCCTTTGCATAGCGTTGGAGACTTTTATCCAACTCCGTTGCCCGCCGAATCCTGTCAGCAAGGTCATATTGAACCTCCAACCAGTTCACGCATGCAACAGTTGAAGAATCTCTTTCCACACAAGATATCTCCAAAGCTTCTAACTCCTGGATTAACCGCTCATCATGCATCCGCAACCAAGCTGCCCGCACCGGAGTCCGACGACTCAAGGCATCAGCGACCACATTTCCCTTTCCGGGAACATAGTGAATGTCGAAGGTATAATCCCCAAGGAATTCCATCCACCTCCTTTGTCGCATATTCAATTCTTTTTGATCAAGCAGATACTTTAAGCTTTTATGATCTATATAAATATCCACCTTCACTCCATAAAGATAATGCCGCCACAACTTTAGCGAAAAGATCACCGCCGCCAACTCCAAGTCATGGACGGGGTAATTACGCTCATGCACTTTCAATTGACGTGAGCCATAAGCGATCACCTTGCCAAACTGCAAGAGAACGCAGCCTAAGCCGCTTCCTGACGCATCGCTGTATATCTCAAATCCATCTGTACCACATGGCGACGTCAAAACGGGCGCCGTGGTCAAACGATTCTTCAGCTCATCAAAAGCTCGTGCGCACTCCGGCGTCCAGACGAACTTCTGGTCCTTTCTCGTCAACGTGGTCAGAGGCAAAGCAATCCGGGAGAAGTTCTCCACGAACCGTCTATAGTAGCCCGCCAGTCCAAGGAAACTCCTGACCTCGGCCACCGAAGACAACACTGGCCAATCACGAATGGCACTTATCTTTACCGGATCCACCACTATGCCCTCTCCACTTACCACATGGCCTAGAAAAGCCACCGACGAGAGCCAGAACTCACACTTCGAGAACTTGGCATACAACTTATTCCTTCGCAAGGTATGCAATACTAATCGCAAGTGGTTTGCATGATCTTCCTCCGATTGTGAATATACAAGGATATCATCAATAAACACAATCACAAACAGATCCAGGTATTCGCGGAACGTTCGATGCATGAGATCCATGAAGACCGAAGGCGCATTACATAAGCCGAACGGCATCACTGTGAACTCATAATGACCATAGCGTGTGCCAAACGCTGTCTTGGGAATGTCACCTTCCCTAATCCGCAACTGGTAATACCCGGACTTCAAATCCAACTTTGAATAGACGGTTGAGCCTGCTAGCTGATCAAACAAGTCATCGATCCGTGGAATTGGATACTTATTTTTCTCCGTCAGCTTATTCAGTTCGCGATAATCAATACATAGTCGCAAACCACCGTCTTTCTTTTTCACAAAAAGAACAGGCGCGCTCCAAGGTGACATACTTGGGCGTATGTATCCCTGCTCCAACAACTCTTGCAACTGAACTTTCAGTTCGGCCATTTCTTTTGGCGCTACCCGATACGGCGAACGGGCCACAGGTTTCGCACCCGGCACCAGCTCGATAGCGAAGTCGATTTCCCTTTGGGGAGGTAACCCAGGAAGATCCTTTGGAAACACATCAGCATATTCCGACACAATCGGCACTTCACTCACACTGGCCTTTGGCGCCACCGCCTCTATGAGTGTGAAGAACAACTCCGCACCCTTCCGAACTGCCTTAACAACTTGGAGAGCGGATAACAACATCCCACTCATCCCTTGCATACCAATGAACTTGGTCTCTTGTTCGGTATTTTGCCCAAGTGTGACCTCTTTTGAAGTGCAATCTATACAGGCACGCTGCTCTGAAAGCCAGTCCATACCAAAGATTATATCAAACTCTTTGATCGGCAATACTAATGTTTCCACCTTGAACTCCCGACTTCCTATCTTGACCTCAAGACCGCAAGATCGATCCGCGCACATCAAACATCCGTTAGGCAACAACACCTTTAAACTGTCTGTCGTGGTCCGGATAGGCACCCCGACACGAAAGACAAAGTCCTCAGACAGAAACGAATGTGAAGCATCTGTGTCGAACAGTGCTCGCGCCAGATACTCTCGTATAAGGACAAACCCTATAACATTACAATTAAAACAAGCACAGCACATCAAAAACAAGAACATTAAAACCTACGCGCACCTGTGACGACATCCGCCTGCTTAATGGCCTCCTGTTGTCCAAGGTTGAAGACCCTGGGCTGCGCATGCGAGGCAGAAGACTCCACCACAGCCTTCCCCTTCTCCGCATAAGACGCTCCCGTCTTCTTATCACCCTTTGGAGGACCAAATCGGCATTCACGTGCGAAGTGTCTGACCTTCCCGCACGTAAAACAAGCACGAGATCCATACCCAGATGTATCCATCACAGTCGCAGAAGGAGCTTGTCCAGAAGACTTAGACTTCTTATTCCATCTCTTTCGGTAGCCAAACTTGTCCGGACGCGGCGGCTTAAACTCCGGATTCACAACCGCCAAGTTTCCCTTTGCTTGCCCCCGTTTCATGTCCGTCTCCAAAGAACGAGTCGTACAGACTAAGGCTTGGACTCCCTGACTCACAGAACTCGAGAGCAAATATCGCAGCTCCTCTCGCAGTCCCGCATAAAACCGACTAGTCTTACGCTCTTCTTCGGCGAAGATCGTGCCCACATATCTTCCCAAACTGGTGAACTCATGCAGGTAGTCATCCACACTTCGATCTCTCTGTGCTAACCGTTGAAATTCCATTTCCATCGATATCCTTTGCTGCATCGGCAGATGTTGTGCTAAGAACAATCGAGAAAATTCTTCCATTGTAACCTCTGCCAATTGCCTGCCGGCCAAGTGATGCATTTCAATCTCATCCCACCACAATCGCGCCTCTCCTTCTAGTAGGAAAGTGGCTAACATGACTTTCTGTTCTTCCTCAACCTTGATAGCTCTCATAATCCTCTTGACTCTTGCAAGCCAATCCTGTGCTTGGGCCGGTGTACCCGCCCCATGAAACTACGGAGGGTTGAAGCTCAAGAATTGCTTCCATTGTTGATCTGCTACCCGCGGATCAACTTCGGCTTCTACCGGTTCTTGCCGTACCCCAGCTTGCATTGGCACCACTGCAGGACGTGCCTGCCCAGCTTGCTGAGCATTCATCACAGCAAGTACCGTTTCCGTGATGAGACAGACTGTTTCAGCGGATGGAGGAGTTGTGGGCACCTCGGCTGGTGCCGCACTCTCAACAGAACGTTGTGGTTCGGATTGACCCGCAACACTTCTGGTCACCTATATGTGTAAAATACACAGGTTAACGACCAATGAAAACGACAACCATACAAAAAGAATACACAAGTTCAACAAACAAGTGTATTTGCATTCCTAAGTGGACAATCTTGAGTTCAACATAAGTGTTATAACGACGGCACTGACACGTGCTCGCCACCTCTCAAAAGAATTCGTCCGCGAATTCGAAAGAGATCGACCAACAAGCTGATACCAAATTGTAACACTTCTACCCGTCAAGAAGAATATAATAGAGGGTCTGGACGGGGCCCCACACCATATTCCACAAACAGGCGGAGACGCTACGAAATAATATCAAAACCACGCATCCTAACACAGAGCATTCTAGCGGAAGTTTCACGGTTGAATAATTGAACTCAAGATAAAGAACATTGTCCACTAAAACTTAGGAATATATATAAACATCACAAGAGTCTGGCCTTAAGGCCTTACAACAGTTTCTCTTAACAAGAGTGTGGATTACAGACATCGGCACGTAGGCCGGCCACACATGAACAAAAGAAACAAAACAATGCCTTCGAGGGCAGCATCGCAGCTTTGGGCTTCAGCACGCTAAGTCCCGCTCGGACCAGCACCTCCAGTACCTGTAAGAACCAATCCACCAAGCGGTGGCAAAAAGGGCAACGGTCAACATTCAGCTGACCAATTATAACGACCCTGCCCCTGACACGGGGCAGCGGAATTCCATCCCTACATAGCAATCTTCCAATATCATATATAGCAATTCAAGCAAGACGTGCACGCCCGTACAGTCATATATCACAAACGTCAGCACGACGGTCCGACGCTCCGTGCACTCAGGGCACATTATCTGTGTTCCGTAGTTCCACGACCACACCATCGTTCAGAGGTCCCAGACATAACGGTTCAATATGAGCATTCTAGTCTGATCGGCTCACAGGCCGTCAACTCTCGCTATGTGATCCTAACAGGGTCTTAAGCACCCAAGGTTAGACAACCATAACACGGGTACAGATCCACCTTTCCCGTTGCTCAAATCGTCAGACTCACGCCTGGACTGACGCGGGTACAGCTTCACCTTGCCCGTTCCACCTCCAAGGCATTTGCCTAGTTGCAGCCCCACGGCTCAACGGCTCAACCTCACACAAAGTAGCAACTCACGGCTATAGGAGAGTCCAACTCTCATAATTTCCTGGACTTCCTCCAGTACTTTATCCATCATGCCTACAAGCAAGAATCACGGAGTCTTCTCCGATATGCAAACAAGCATCACCAATCCAGACCATGTCCAGATGGGCTTCACACAGCATGCCTAGATCCGTACTCCAATTCTGGACTCTAACAAGGGGGACTTTACATATCTACCCCAAGGGACGCCACAACCAACCGCACACTCGCGGGGAAGGGTTTTCCCTATGCAATGCAGGAATTAAGGACTTCACATGTCCAAGCAGGAAATCGTTACCCTAGGAACTCGCTTCGGAGCCATGGTCAAATTGAGACGGATGAAAGCCTTCGCAACAGCGTTGCCTTCGCAAATCCAAACTCGGCTCGGTATTTGGACCACCGTAGCACCACCGGCAGCCGGATCCCACTTCTTCTTCCTCACCTTGCTCTCACCTCTCTCTTAAACTTAGAAAGAGAAGATGAACTTTAGAAATGAGCCTTTCTCCTTCCTTTCCCGGCCTTATCAGCCCAGGAATAAGCCCCAGCCACAGGATCTCCTTTAAGGAAAATGAACGGCCAAGATCTGCCCAAAATATTATACTTTTTTGGCCGACACGGCCTGTGACACGCCCGTGTCACAGGTCGTGTACCCTTAAGCGGCACACGCGGCACTCGCACCGACTAAAAATTACCAGAACATGGGCATCGACACGCCCGTGTCGAACCTGACACGCCCGTGTCGGTCATGAGACACGCCCGTGTCATACCTGTTACACGGTACTCAACGAGCGCTAAAACCAGTCAGAGCAGTACACGGGTAGGCACACGCCCTCTGACACGCCCGTGTCAAAACTGACACGGTCGTGTTCAAGCCTTGGTTCCGGGCCGTGTACATTTCTGACTCGATACGGCATTTTATTGAGTGACACGCCCTGGGACACGCCCGTGTCGAAGGCCGTGTCCCAGGCTCGACTATCGTCGACCTCCGATCGTCGACTAACCTGAACACGCCCTGGGACACGCCCGTGTCCCAGGCCGTGTACCCCGACACGCCCTGGGACACGCCCGTGTCCCAGGCCGTGTTAAGCAACCTGCACCTCAAATCTAAATTTGAGCCTTTTTGGGGTGTTACAACTTTTTAGGATGTGGAACCGGTATTCCTAGTCTGAGTTTTTGTGTCACGCCTACTTTTTTAGTTCCTACTTTGACGTTGACTCGGCGTGTACATATTACTATGTTGAGCGCACTAGTATTTGGAATATTCACCGCACCTCATAGATATTACTACATATCACTTTTGACAGCTCATTTTTTTGCGAGTCCGTCTACAGTTCCGTCCCCTACTACGACTGACTCTATTTCTTTGGCAATTGTGCCTCTGGATGTGGTGTCCCCTAGATATACTTATATACCACACCCGGTCGCGCCCATTTATCCTCCGCCATTTGATTACCCTAATTTCCCCACGTTAATGACTATAGTTGGGTCCCTTAAGTTGTTTCGCTTGCACATATTTTCAATTCGGGAGGGTCCAATTCAATTGTTTATGATGAGCGGTTCACCTTGGCATATCTTCACGTCAAGCGTGAAAATATTAAAATTGAAATTAAGACTACGGTGTCGGAGCCCATCAAAATCACCTCGGACTATAAGGCTCCCGTGCCACCTTACTTAACCCTCTTATCCTCCATGTTTGGGTCTAGTCATGTAGCAAATGGATTCTCTCCTCATGTATCTTGGATGTTAGTGATTAATTTTAAGTTATGTCGTATGCATTTCTACTCCTTTCTTAGACTGTCTGATGCTATATTTAGTGATTTGGGTTTAGTATGGTCAGTCCCCGAGCGGATGCCTTCTGGCTCCGTTAATAAATTAATACGTAGGAACGCCGACCCATCCATGATTATGAAGAACGTCAGATTTCATGCTTTTATTTCAGATTTTTATACAGCATAGGGTGTTTCACTTTATTTCAAGTTTCTGGACTTTTTATTGTACGTCTCTGTTCCACGTAAGTGGCTTTCTCCGTGCTTTCTTATTACGTCACAAAATTTTCTCTTGGGTTGTAGAGTGTTAGTACTATCGTGTCTAATTTACACATTGACTCCTTGGTTCTTGAACCGGATGGTAAGATTCTAGTTTTATTTCTTTTGCTTGACACCCTTTTGAGTTTCCTCGGAAGCTTTGTTGTTTCTTTGCCAGACAGGTTCTTAGTGTTGATGGATGTTCATGCTACTACGACATGGATAGGGGGGCAGATTTGCCTCATGTTGCTGCTACTTTCGACTTTTTCCCCTCATGGGCCTCTCATCGGTGATGAGTTATTTTGAGTGGGGGAGGATTGATGGAGATTTTGTAGATGCGACCGCAATTGATCCCCGTCGGTGCGAGTTCGTAGATTGGGACGATCGTGGTAGCAAGCTCGAGGATGGGATTCTACCACGACGCCAACACCGCCGCCGCTATATGTTCTGCTCGACATCCGCCACCTTCAAATAAAGATATATAATTATAAATTAAATATTTATAATTATATATCATTTAGCAATTTAATTATTTTAAACAATTTTATTTTACGGGTTTATTTTATGTTTTAATTATTTCATTTCATGTGTAATTATGGGTGTTTCTAACCATCATATGTTGTTTTAATTATTTCATTTCATGTGTTATGATAGGTGCATATAACAATCATATTTTATTTTATTTATGAAGGATGGAGATTGAGTGGTGTAGGCTATAAATAGCCATGGCTATGAAGGATTTTGGAAGAATTGAAGAATAAGAAAAATTGAAAAGCTAAATTAGTTTCCCTCCTCCTCCTCTCTCTTTCTCCTTCTCCAAATTTCGGCCCCCCTTGTCTCTCTCTTCCTCGTAGCTGCCGGCCACCTCTTCCCCTCTTTATCTCGGCCCTCTTTCTCCTTCCCCTCCTCCCTCCACAAGGTCTCCACTATCTTCCTTTTCCCTCCCCAAAAACCAAGCCCCTCTCTCTCTACGAAAATATAACCTAGCCGGCCACCCTCATAGACACCACCCACTCCTTCCCTTTCAATAAAAAAAATTCGGCCACCCTCATCCACCACTAACTCGAGCCCCCACTTCCCCTTCAACACCTAGCCGACCACCCTCTTCATCACCAAAGCCAAACCCGACCACCTTGGAATATTTTCCACCATCTTTCCTCTCTCCACTTACCATATATATTGGCTTCCAAGGATCTCCCTCCCCTAAGGTTATTGCAAAAGGAAAATGGCTCGCGTCTTCATCATCAGGTGCGGATCCGTGGGTTCTCGTGCAGAATAGGAAATCAACCACCGTCGTGAGCATTTCCTCCACTCAAGATTGTGGACGGACTTCTTGGGATTGGGTAATGATTCTTAAAACACTTTTTGTGAGATTTCTTCTTTAATATTTTTCAGATTTTTGGTGGAATAGAAGACTAGTAATTTGTCCTGATTTATATTGAATATTGTGCTTAATTAAAATCTGAATTTTCAAGCATAAAGTGTCCAAATATTTTTATATAAATTGGAGCGGGTAAGCAACCCTCATATTAATTAATTTGTTTTGGATTAATTTGTACTTGATTTTAAATCTCTACTTTAGTACGGATTTTCTTATTTTGGAATTGTGAATGTTTGCGTATAACTTGACTTGAATTTCTAATTGTCCGGATCGGGTGAGTCCTTTTCGCTTGAGCAAACATTGGCCTTTAGCCCCTGTTAAATCTAAAAAAGGGGTAGCATCCCTTTGCGTTGTGCGTGCCTATATTAGTTGATCATCACTAGTATAACTTTTAAAGCACTATTGCTCACTACGTCGTCAGTTTACTTATCAAACCTGAGAGCATGTAGTTTAAACCGTAGAAACCTTGGGCCTATATTACATTATACTCATGATAGACTAGTTCCGAAGTCACCTGCTTTCTTTATACTCTCCATCTTCATTAACATCCCTTTTCTTCTCCCCGCTCGGTGCCTAGGAGCCATAGGGGATGGGTGGGGGATGATAGGACTTAGTCTTTTTTACTAACGGTCGATGACCACAACATTTCAGGGACTCCGGATGGGAGACATGGAGCAGTAGCATGGGATACAACACCAGCGAAATATAGTTCTCATGGAGGTGGGCCAGTATAGCACAGGAGCACCGGCTACTTGCTCCGTGAGTGATTAGTTTACTTAGCTTCTACGAGAGTTTGTAGTGAGGATTGATGTACCGAGCTTGAGCCTCTTTATATTTCTTTGTACTATTTTACTTCAATACTTTTATTATCTTGTGGACTTATCGTGGTTTCATATTATATGCGATTGTAGACTTAGTTTTATTTAAACTGTGTATAAGCTTCTTTCTCTTTGGTGATCGCAAAAGCCGGCAAGATCAGCATTTTGTAGTGGCGACCTTCCCGAGTGTCGGTGTCATCGCAAAATGGCGATTCTGGGCAGAAGACCCCGGTGGTTTAAAAAAAACGAGTATTACATACAAAAGGAGGGATTAATCCCTGTCAAATCAGTTATCTTTCATACAATTATGTGGAGATGAATTTTCAAAACATTTAATAGTTTTAATTTTTCATCATGGGATAAAGTTATCGATATAATAACATAAGGTTTTGAGTCCTCCTCTTGAAACAAGTATTCTAAATTATCTCGTAATGGTTTTTGTTATAAAATTGGAGGCTCTTCATATGAAGTTTTAAAACGATAACGACCTTACTCTTTTATTTTAAAAATAGGCACGCGAGTGATCGAATCATCATCAATATTTTCATATGAAATTAAATCTAAATTTCCAACATCATTTTAATGAAAAAGATATGATGAAATATTTTCAGAAAGTAAAATTTAGTATTCATTAGGTGTAGCCTCTAAGAAAAGACAAGAGGTTTCATTGGAAAGTGTATTTTTCATAGATTAATTAATTGTAAAGGTATCTTCTTCATCTCCGACTCTATGGAGAAGTTTAGGATTACTAATGTCTATAATAGTGTGCGAGGTTACAAAAAGGCACAACCGAGAATAATTAGAATTTATACGTCTTCTTCTATATCATGGATGAACAAAACCGTCGGGATAATAAACTTGTCAACTTTGAAAAGTACATCCTCAAAAATACCCATTGGGTATTTAATAAATTTATCCACCAATTGGATTCTCATCCTCATTGGAACTGAGTCCTTTTTCCTTTGCTTAAAGGCTTCATACTCTTTTTTTAGTTGGGATTTCCTATTATCCCTTACTTCTTATAAGCCATCCCTATATATAATCACAGTGTCCTATATTTCTTCAACAGTTTGGCGGTTTTTAAAGTTCTGAAATATGGAGTATCAATGACATTGACTATTATGTTCTTCGCTCTTTTATCCATTATAGCCATAACAACCTCATATTTTGTCATTTCTGAGAGCTTCTTTGGAACTCTTAGGTTTGCATCAATAGCTGAGACTTTCATGGGGATGAAGAGTCCCTCTTTTATACTTATAAAAATCATGTTGTCAGAGGCCTCCATGAAAAGCTTAACACTTTTCTAATCACTAAGAAGTTTCATGGAGTGCAACTCCTTGTAGCTCTCACCAAAAGTCATGGCGTCTAGACTTTTAATATTCTTGAGGATCTAGTTCAGTTGTTATGCATTTTTGAACAACCTAGCTTGATACCACTTGAAAGATTAACCATAGTCTAATCACTAAGAAGTTGAATAGATTTTTTAGTGTTTTTTATCTTTTAAATTATTTTGACTATTCTAGCACACAAAAATTTATAGTGGTTCCCCAATTATGGATACATCCACTTCCCCCTACACCTATCTAGCAGTATGCTAGACTAGACTAACTTCTTCAATAGATAGATCTCACAATAGAGATTCTACCTTAGTATTCAATAAAGAAGACCTACACTCAGGCTATCAAGGCACTACCACCATCCCTCTATCAAGAGATTTAGACTCAAATCTTCTCGAAAGATTGTACCTCAAATTAAAAGGATCCTACCCTCAGACCCCCGCTAAAATCTTACAATACACTCAGATCAAAATGATCCTACAATTATGAAAGAAAAATAACAAGGACACTTGACTCAAAAGCAACTTATCATAAGACTTATGTAAAAGCACAATTGTGAGGCTTCTTATTTCTTTATCAAATTTAATAAAGTATCTTCTTGGAATGGTGGAGTTTGGATCAAGAATTCCTCTTGTCGAGAGAGTAATCTTCAAGGAAGTTTTGACTCATTACGCCTTAAGAAGATTTCTCTTAAGGGTTAGCCGCCAGAGAAGAGTTGGACTAGAATATATGAATGCTTGAAATCTTTACTACTCATACATATATTTCTCGATCGAAGAAACCCCATATCTTTTATATGGATTCCACCACCAATGACTAGAATCAAGAATTAATTAGCATTTAGAATTTTCAACAGGAGGCCCTCTGACTAGTGTAACAAACGGTGGAGTTCAAAATGAATTTTTAATAGGCTCGTAATTTGCGTATTCCTTCAAGCATCAGGGCGATATAAAAATCTCTTGGTGGATGTAGTCGATAAGGGCCTTCTAGTGTCTTTCTAATCAATGTAGTCAATATAGTACTTCAAGTCTTTAGCCAATATCATCTAGCTGATGTATTCCTATTCCATCATCCTGTCGATGTAGTCGATGATTTCAAATTAACATCCAGACAATACAGTTGACATCTTTAATTAATATCTAGATGATGCATTCAACATTTTTACTTAACATCTAAACGATGCAGTAGATATTTTACTTCGATTATCCAAACAATATAGACAATATTTCACTTAGTAGAGCTTTGTCGTTGTCTCCAATTCCCTTTGGCAATAGTTGAGTTTTTCTTTTATAATCACATGTCTAATATAAGATTAGGACATAGATTAACATGAGTTTTGCATCTTGACAGATTAAAAGGGAAAAACCCTATTTGGGTGACCATAAGCCTGACTCCACATTAGTCATGCATTTTAGTAATTCTTGTCACATCAAAAACTAGCTTATACATCAAATACATGATGTGTTTATATCTTGATGGCTTCTTCAAATAAGGAATATTGTTATCAATATTCCCAACAGTCATCGAGTTCACTCACAATAATATTGTGAAAAAGCATAGTATTAGTCGTAATGTCATAACAAGGAAAAGGTTACATATTGTTTTGTAAATGATCAATACACGATGAAATCGTTGTTTTATGGGAAAACTAGTATATCATTGTATTGATAGATAGCACATGACGACATCCTCAAGACATTAAACTTCTATACAGTGTTGATGTGCTGCACTCTACTAAAGGAGAAATAATTCTAAGATATTTAACATTATATAGAAAGAAAGTATCATTTTGAAAGCAGTAAGCACAACTAAGAAGGAGCTTTATCATTGTGTTTAGATTACTTATTAACTGAAAAGTTCAGTATGTCAAAAATGAGGAAGAATCATAATGTTAAATTGAATAGCATCATAATGACACAAAATATTTTTTGTGTAAATTCAGAATTTCAGAACATCATGTCGTCTGCTCTAAAAGCACAAATCAAATTAGTCTTATTTAGAAAGTTTTCTGAAATGATATTTTTTAATGTTCCTGACCATTATTGATGTTATACATCTATATAAGATGAAGAGATATGGAGGAAACCCTAAATCTATCATTCTAATCAATATAATAATAATCTCTCAAAGAAAACACTGATAGAGTTCACAAAGAAGATGGTGTTGATGTAGGAGATACTCCTTTGGACTCATGAAAATAATAGAGGGTGGAGGAAATTGCATGTAGCTACTCACTGGCGCTCAAGAGAAAAGAGAAATAGGCAAAGCTGCAGATCATGACTTCGTCTGCCTCGACAAATGCCACTCTTATGGCAGGTTTTCCTTTGATTAATCAAGTGTGATTACAAAGAGAGGGAAAAGGTGCAAAGAGATGTGCAAGAAGTAGGCTGCAAAGCCTGTGAATCGATTTTGCATCCATTAACAAGAGGGCTCTTGGGTTCGAGTCAGCCAGCTTTGGGTGTGTCACAACCCCCTATTTATAGGCTCGGGGCCTGCCCAAATAGGGAAGGCTAAAATAACCATCTTCCCGGGGTACAGGAGAATCGGGCAGTGGTGAAAATATATAAAGGAAAAGAAAAGGTGAAGGCATGACTCCGCCAAGAAGGGGGCGGACACAGACTCGCGATCTAACGCCTTTGTCTATTATGATGCTCTGAGAAGATGCCAACCTCAGCGAACTGGACTTTCTGTCTGCCGCTAATGAAGGATACATGCGCAATCCGCCAGGCTGAGAGGTGACCTGTGAGGCTAAGAATGCCTTGAGATCAAGCTAGCTGCCTGTGTAGACTGAGATATGAGACCACCAAGTCCTTCCTAGTGAGTTGAAGATGCCTGATAGATCTAGGGTTAACATAATCCCCGCACATTTTTAAATTTCAAGAGATTTAAAAAATGTTGTCTTAACCACTGAGTCCGCAACTACCATTAATGCTGCCAATGCTATAAATATCCTGAAAAGATCTAGTTCTAATAAAACATCTAGAGCCATGGATCATTATTCACCAATTTCGATTAACGTTTTAGAGTTTGCCATGTCTGGAATCAGCAAACTTTTCTCTAACATCTCTGCCCGTGAGGAGAAGTCAAAACGCATATTAAAATAAAATAGGTTGTGAAAAGATCGGCTACTCATGTTAGCATCACTGGAGAACCTTCCAATAAAGGCAAAACCCAAGAACCTAAGAAACCTTCCAGTGTAATGGCGGTGATCAATCCTTCTACTATTCCTGCGAATAACCCCTTAGAAATGGACGTCTTACCGTCCTCTTCTAGGAATATTATGCTATGTATGAACTTGGACGGAGAAGTTCAATCCAGGGAACAACTGCCCTTTGACAAGTGGAGAAGGTTGAGGAGAAAGAGCAGCCAGCATAGGAAGTGTGAACTGTGGGAAATGAAATGATGATCAAGTGGCAGACTGAAAAATAGCTTTCCACCTCCCTTGGTCTAACTATTATTGATGCTGACTCAGTATGTGAAGGATTTTTGTTCCTTAGTCAGGCCGTGATAGACATCATGGAGCGAAAAGCCATGGTTCAAAGAAGAAGTAAAGGGTCAAGCCCTCTATTGCTGAGGGTATAGCAAAGAAGTTTCGCTTGATGAAGGAGCCAATCGTATTCAGAAAAACTATAGAAATGAGCTTATATTTAAGGTCGTGAGATAAACAAGCTTCTGAGAAAGACTTCATCACTCCCAAAGCCACTACTCCGGGAAGTGAGAGCTCGTTATCCCTAGTCAGCCTCTTTACTGACGAGATGATATAGAGCTTTGACAACAAGAAGATCGACGAAATAAACCAATCCTTGCTTGCGATTCTCCAGCACGTCTCTAACCCTGCTGTGACAGATGATGAAGTCCTTGTGCTGGGGGTTAAGGGATGAGAGAAATTTCTTTTGTTTCAGAGGGTGATGAGAAGAGAAAGCTGAGGGAGAGGTTTTTTGCCGAGAAGTAAACCAGGGAGAAGACGTACTTAGCAACGGAAGCCGTAGATAAAGAGTCTAAGGAATTGCGGGTTGCGGCTGAGCTCTGGAAATTAGGTAAACTCAAACCGACATTAAGGAAAATTAAGTGTCTGCGACTTTACAAATTTCCACCTCAAATGTAAAAAATGATCATGATTATCATAGGGACCGAAGACATTATCATCTCCACTAGCTTGGCTGCCTTAAGGATAGCAAAGGCTCAAGAACACTGGAAAAAATGCATAAGTATCTTTGATCCTGAGCGTCAGAGGTGACCTGTCATCGGTAGCTGCAAAAATTATGTAGTAAACCACAGGGATAGCTTGCATCCTATTAGTATTTCTCTTGTATTCTCTGTGCCTGCTACGACTAGCTTTGATTTGTTTCTGATTTTGCTTTCTTGGTTCAGAACCAAACCCGTCGTCAACCTCTATTAAATCTGGCGAGTTCCTTCCTCCATAAAAACCACCACCCACTGCTAGCGAGATCGTAGCTGGCGAGTCAGCATTTGAAAAGGAAACTGCCGACCTAAACAACAAGTTAGCCCTTTTAGTTTCTACAATGGAGAAGGAGAGGAGGGATTTTTCATAAGAGAAAGAAGCCCTACAAGCTAAGCTGGACAAAGGATCAGATCACCAATATTGTTGTTGCCCTGTAAAAAGAGAAGAAAGAAAGGAAGTAATCAGATAATAATGCTCGCTTCTATAAAGAGAAGTATTTAAGCTTGATCTGGGAAAATAAAAGCCATCAGACTGCTGAGGGGAGTGGTGAAAAGCCTTGATTCCCATATCGCATGACTTTTGGAAAGACCTCGAATCCTTCTGAGTGGTGGGAGCAACCCGTAGCATCCAATGCATTGAGACCGCCTAAGGAGCACTTAGTTCCTTTGAGTAGTGTGAATTTGGAGGCATCCCGAGTGACTCAGACTTTCTATACCATGCACTATCATTTGCAACAGTTGTATGGGATGATACTTCAAGGAAGTGATCAAGTTGTATCTATGTCCAAAGATCATATGGAGCGACCTGAAAACTATGATCGCCGAGACCGTAGATATCGCAATGATAGAAGATATTATTATTTTTAATTATTTATAATATGGTTCGAATACTTGTTGCTATTGTAATGTATTGAGAAGATATGATTGTTTGATTTAAATATATTTTCTGCGAAATGCTTTTGTTCAAATGTTGTGATCTCTGTGAATTCATATTCTTTCACGCAATATCTTTTCTATATTCGCTTCTTAAAACTATGTGATTTGTCAATGCTAATCGCAGGTTTTTACTGCAGCTATGAAATATTTCTACAAACTGTGCGAACTGCTAGATTAAACCATGTGGACTGTCTAGTTATAAGTAGTCCAAATATTCTATAAATCGGTCTTCATTCTAAGTTCAGTGTATGAAATTTTCCCGAAGAAAAAGTCCATGCGGTTTGCTAAAATGGTGTATGTACGAACGGATGCTGCTGGAGCTTACCATGCTGCTGACTTTACGAAATACAAACTATCTAAGGCTGTCTTGAAATAATTCATTGAAGGACATATGGCGAGCTTACCAGATCATGTCCCCCCACCCTAAGACCATGAAAAGATTAATTCCTCACTAGTGAACCAGATCACCATCTGGATTTACCATTTTGCATGGGGATTCAAGTTCCTAATTTTGTGGGAGATAGCGGAAATCTTCAAGCATTATGTGGTAGGTCCCAGTCATCTCTCCCCTAATATGAGACCCCCAATCTACATCTATCTCTTCTACTTGTGATCTTATCGAGTTACTTTCTCCCTGAACATCTTCAGGAAGATATTCTCTATCCGCTCGACCACTCCTTCCGTCGACAAACCATATAACGGAATCATCTACTTATACTGCATGGGATTGAAAATGGTTAACCAGACGAATAAAGTATAAATATAGACTTCCCGCTATCTGATGTTTGAAGGCGACTTAGGCCAAGAACAGACCTATCCGTAAGAATGGGCGGATAACAAATTCCAAAGCAATAAGTTGTCGAACAGGTGTAAGTTCACCTAGTGTCAACTACCTTCACCTATGGGGGGGGATAGGTGACTTTTAGCGTATTTGCGGAATTAAAATTGTACCTGCACAAGAAAACAAAACAAAACAGCACAGAAAATAACACAGGCAATTTATAGTGGTTCCCCGATTTGGGTACGTCCACTTTCCCCCTTCGACCTATCTCCCAACCAAGGACGACTCGGTCACTTCACCAACAGGATTGAAATCCAATCCTTGCACTATCGGAAGGAACCCTTCCACACGTAGGAGTCAACACTCCCACAACACGGGTTGCACCAAACCCTACAACTAGGAACCAAATGTTCCTTTACATTGAAAAATAAATTGGAGTGTATAAGAAATACAAACAACTTGAAGATCTAGGTGTCCCTTTTTGTTAGACTACTTGTTCTTGTAGGCAACGAAAAGTCCACAACCCTTGATCTTTCTTGGAGAAAATCTCCCCGAGACCGGCAGCGGCAAAGGGCGGCGGCAAGGCTCTCGGTGTTGGCGGCGGCAACTAAAAATAGCAGCAATGCACTGGAGATTCAATCTTCTTAGCGAAGTTGGCAAGGTCTTCCAACGGTCACACTAGGATCGATCGTCTCGATCGATTCGGATGGGGATGGATTTCCCTATCTCAAATCAAGAGATAAAAGATCTCTGGTTAGACGCGTGAGACGCTGTGCAAGACTTGGCTTCTGTCACCGGGGATCTGGAGGAGATCGAGATCAGCTACGGTGACCACTGCACGAGCGGCGGCGACGAAGGCGGAGCAGGTTCGCGATTTTAGGGTTAGTCGGCGGCTCGGCTTTCGTATCCTGTATCCGTTTTTTTCACTGTACACAAATACCTGTGTATTTATAAAATAGGTCATGGAGATGACCGTTGGGGGCCCCACCAAAGCAAAGACCAAAGTCCGGTTCAAATAGCTGCAGGTAACATGGACCGGTCCAGGAATTCGGAAAAATCGCCCAAGGCAAAATCGGCGATAATCGTAGGTGATTCTCGACGAATCGGCGAGAATCACTTACGATTCTCGCCGAATTCTACTTGGCAAATTCTGGCTGCACAGGTTATAGAGGCCGGGGAGAATCGGCGGGAATCACATTTGATTCTCGCCGAATCGTCGAGAATGCAAAGTTATTCTCGACGAATCGGCAAGAATCACTTAGTGATTCTCGACGATTCTGCCTTAGAGAATTTTCTGACTGCGTCGAGACAGCCGGCCCAACCCGGCGAGAATCATCTTAGTGATTCTCGACGACTCGTCGAGAATCACTAGTGATTCTCGACGAATCGGCGAGAATCACTTAGTGATTCTCGACGATTTACACTTAGACGATTCTCGCCTTTCAACCCGTGAGCTGGTCTTTGGCCCATCCTTGCTCCTTGTCTGCTCATGATCTTTCATGACCCTGTGCTTGGAAATAAGTACACTCCAATAGAGAGAGTACACGTAAGCCAACCCACTGATCTGCTCAACGAGGGATTACGTTGCACAGACCCGTGTATATTGACCTACTGCACCCTGACATTAGTGTGTACTTAGCAATGAATAGCTGCAAGCACAACTAGAAGAAATTCATCAAATACATAGTGAATTCATCTTAGCTTGATAGGAGGCTTCCTCAAATCCAGGTAATTGTGGATACGATACCCAACAATCTCCCCCTATTTGACGAAGCCAAAATCCTACTAAGCTAAGATGTATTTCAACACTCCAGATAAAATATGCATTAACCAAAAGAGTGAACAATAAACGTAATCAGATCAATGTGAGAGTCAATTAATAAACCACACACATGTATATATAAATATGAATATCCACACAGAAATGTTCACATGATTACATGATAAGGAATGTTTAAATGTGATAATTACAAAAACTAACATCCTAAAGATCTTTATCCTTAGCTATGTCTTCTTTAAGTTGCTGAGCTAATAACTTTCTGCTTTGTCGCTCAAAATACTCCATGGGCTTTGGATAGTATCTCGGAGGAGGGGCTTTATCTGCCACGGTGTTGTTCCTGAAAAATATGTTACGTTTAGCTTCAGATTCTTTATACCGCTCCCATTCGTACTGACTATATACATCATTTCAATTTATTTGCCCCCTCTACTGTAACAAAAATGTGTCCAAGATAATACTCTTTGATACAGGACTCCATTTTTCGTTCCTCACATCATCCTCCTTCAATCTGATCTTCTTTTCAGCTTGCGTTTCCCTAGATGTCCCTTCTTGAATTTTTCTCTTATTCCTGGCTTTTGCTAGGGCTTCTTGATCAAACCAGCTTCTTCGTTCAGCCCTTTCAGCAGCTTTCTTTGACTCGGCTTCACTCATTGGTACTTCTTCAGTCCTTGTTTCACCCGCAGCAGTACCAACAAGACCCACATCCTCAGGCGGAGCAACAGGAACATGTATTCCCGATGCCTCTGTTACCAGCCAGTGGGCCGTTTCAAACATGTACCTATTCGAATTATCGAATTTGTATTTGTCAATTATTATTTATTAAGTTGATTAAAGGTGCAGTTATGATTTGGTAGTTTTGAAAGGCATACCTATTGGTCTGATCGAAGTTTAGAATTACTAACTCTTGAAGCCCTGCCATCTTAGCGTTATACGCTTCCTCCCCCTTTTTGGCTTCGGTGGGTATAGAGTTTGCATAGGAATGCAGAGATGCATCAATGTGCTTCACAGTTTTACTGAATTCGTCTAGCAGAGTTTTCTGATTTGCATTCAGCGTTACCATGTTGGCATCAAATTGTTGTATGTTCTGTGCCACAACATGAACATTTTTATTGACTACTGTCAGGTCGTCAATATTTTTCTTCAGTCCTTTCATGAGAAGAGATACGGCTGTGCCTGCCTCTGTATATTTTTCATCAAATTTCTTCTCCATCACATCTAGTTTATGGTTGATCTGAACCACATTCTTGAGCATGAGATCCTCAGAGTCCTTCAGACTCTTTAGCACTTTGTTGTGGGATTTCTCAAACTTATCCTTAAGCTCATCCAGCATCCCTTGGACAAAATTAACAGTGTGATTTGCTATGTTTGCTTGAAGTGGAGGAGCTGCAGGCAGACCCTTGTCAGGCTCCCCAGCAGAAGCAATGGGAGAGCTGTACACTAGAATAGAGTCCACAGGGGAAACAGAGGGTTGCTGAGAGGGCTCCCCCTCCATTCCTGCATCCGACGTCTCAGGAGCTTGTTCCTCAGATGAAACAGCAGCATCCTCCCGAGGATCCACCACTTTCTCCCTCTCAATTAATTCTTCCTCCATCTCAATCTCCAAGTGCTCAGGCTTATCTGCAGAGTTGTGCATATCTTCCTCTACTTCTTCCTCCTCCTCCTCATCAGCCACCTCATCTCCTAGGTAATTCATATCTTCCTCACCTTCCTCTTCCTCCTCCACATCTGCCACTTCATCTGCCACTACCTCCTCACCGTCTTCTTGCACAGTCTCCACAGCATCTTTAGCTGTCTGAGAAATATCAGATATGATGTTTGCAGAAGAGTGTACAGGCTCCCCCTCAGTTCCTGCAATCAGTGCGTCAGGAACTTCACTGGGTGCTGCCATAGAATGTGCAGGAGCACTGGTGTCCTCGGCCGGAGATGCTTCCTCTTGGTCTATTTCCCTGGCAACCTGCCCTATTCGACGCTCCCACCGGTCGAATATGCTTACGTCCATCTTTTTCAAATAGTGCAGAGGCACTCCTTTGCTCATGTCGAATGTATCTCCGTCCAACTGATTCAGATAGAGGCTGATGATTCTGCCAAAGCTGGGGGTTCGGAGTGTGTCTTTAATTCTTTCAAAGAGCATGGCTCCCCAATTGAACCGCTTTCGGCAGACGATCGCCACCAGAATCTTGAACATTTCCCCTGAAATATGGTCGTGGGATCCAGGTTTGCAGATTAGAGCCTTCCCAACGATGTCAGACATCAATTTTCCCTCCTCGTTCATGTCTTTCCTTTTGATTGACCTGGTCCCCCTGGACAGTCCACAGAAGGATAGGGTCCTTGCTCTATCCTCGTCCTCCAGGTAATCTTCTTCCTCACAACTGGATAGCCGCAGGCATTGGGTCAGTTTCCTGGTGGATAACTTGATCTTCTTCCAAGCAACCTTGCTCTAGATGGAAGTGTCTTCGTGATGGAGCTTGACAGTTGCAAAGAACTCCAATACTTCCTTATCCATGATCTTGCACGGGTGCTCCAACATGAACGTCAGTCCCGCATCCTCGAGCATAATGATTATGTTCTGGAACTCGTCCGACACCTGGGAGAATCCGGTTCTCACTAGCTCGCATCCAGTGACCAGGCCTGCAGTAGTCCGTGGGGCCATAGCAAACTAGTAAGAAAGGGAATACCAATTTCCAAGTCTAAGGATCTCTGAAACCAAGAGAGTGAGAACAAAATCTACACTAAGCTCAAGTCACGGTAAGGGACAAGATGGAGATTACCTAGTGAGGAGAGGCAGTGAAAGTTCCGGCTGCTTTACCAGAAGACGGCGAGCCGATCCGAGGCGAAGCTTGGATGAGTGCCTGGTTGTGAGAGGAAGTCTTCAGGAGGTGTCGTTAGGTCACCACGAAGTGCCGAAGGAGGAACCCGCTGGGAGGAGAAGTCGAAGGGATTCCTGCGGAGCTTGGACAGGGTCTCGGCGAACGTCGGAATTTGAAGGGTCGGCGGGATTTAGGTTCGTTGTTATAAGCGGTTTATATATATTTATGTCCGTAGGCTTTGTTCGACGGAAACTGCAATTGTTGAATATTGATCGTCGGGAATGATGGAATTTGGTTTGAGGGAAATCGCTGAGATTCCAGATTTATGTCGTTGTCAAGGGTAGGAAAGTCTTAATAGGCATAATTGTTTCTTAATCCAACCAAGGGGTTCAAAATTTTCGAGGGCGGACTTATGGCTGAAAATGTCAAACTAATCACTACTAATGTAACTGAAGGTTATCTTATACTTATACTCCTTCCCTAAGTGACTGAGCATACGTGAATAATTTTTCTATATGACCATCTAATGTCAAAAGAAGTGAATTCATTATTAAGTGTGGATATGTCAACATACATATATACATATATGTAATTGTTTATGCTTTATGGCTCAAACATTTAAGGCTAATTGCAGTTACCTGTGATAACAAGATGTAACATTCACATCATCAGCACAGAGTATATTAGGAGGTCAGTATGCATGTGCCTGTAATGATGGCACTCCTCCCATTCTCGATACTTTTTCCACGTCATTCTTGGAGCATCTCCTGTCCGGTTCCCATCAGGATTGCGGGAACCCAGACCACCCTACAGGAAAGAGTTATCTTACCTTAGGAACCCAATAAGTATTGGGTCCTAGATTCCTGTCAGCATAATAATTGGAATGCCTCCCCTCAGGAATCCTGGTGGGAGGACTAACATTGCCTCGAGGATGTGGAAGTCCCCTTGTCTTTGACACAGAAGAGTTGTGCCAACAATCTATGGCAAAGTGACCTATCTTGCCACAGCACCAACACTCGTGAATGTTGTATCGCCGTTTCTGACCTGATCTGTTGACTGAGGTAGTCATGATCTTAGGTCTAAACGGGATAAAGCCGGTTCTGCTCACAAAATTCCCTTTTCCACCGTGACATATGGGAGGGTGGAAAGAATGCATGTGGCAAGTGTCAAGTGGCCTTGGAGATGGTGCCTTCTTTTCAGTCAGCACGCTTTCAGAGGCCCCATGGGTACTTACCACATGTTTCCTGACCCCCCCTTTCCTGTGTCCTAGGGTGGAAAGTACTGCAGTGAGAGCTGGTTCCGGTAGATTCATGATGAGTTGGTGCTGAGGCCGAGAATACAAAGGGCTCAGGATGAGCCTTGGGTATTCTCTCCGGGGTAGCCATGACAGCTCTGGCACTGTAGGTATTTCCACAAGAGGGCTGATCATTCTTGCAGTGACCATGGTTGTTCCTATGGTCATATCTGAATGCATGATGTGTGCCCTTCCAGCTCGGGGTGGGGGGTCTGAACACAGTTTCCCCATTTCTCCATGAATTAACGATTTGGGAGATCCACCCATTTTCTGCTTTTCTTTTGATAGCATCTATCTTGGAAAAGTTAGAAACAATCCTCTTCTCGGTCTCTAGACGACTCTCTAGATCCGAGATCTGAGCGTCCTTTATCTTGATAGATTCCAATTGGTGACCCGTCAAGATCTTCAATCTAGCAATCTCCAGAGCTTGCTCCCCAACAAGTTGGTTGCTTTTCTGAAGAGCACACTCAAGGGAGTCAAGTGTTTCACCCCATGGAGTAGGGCATTCCTTATCCTGGGCAACACGTGAGGGGCTATCCTCTGAACCATTCCTGTCTTCAGGAGTTTCAGAGGGAGAGGGGCAAGATGAAGGAGTTACCTGCTCTTGACTTAGCTGTTCTGAGGTAACGTTCAGATTGACAGGGACAGCTGCGTCATCTTCATCAGAGCAGTCTTCCTCGACTTCCTCCTCAGTCTCTGATAAGGATACTGGAGCCCTAATATAGAGAGATTGGTCATCACTGTCATCTTCTGAAATGCTGACCCCCACATAAGCCTCATCCTCTCCCTGGCAACTTGTTTCAGCAGATACTGATCCCTCCATGAGGTCTGATATTGTTTGCCATAGGGACTGGGCTGTCCTACACCTTTCCAGTCTTGATTGAAAAGGTCCAGACCAGACTTCCATGATGATTCTACGGATCTCTTTATCCAAGTTGAATAAGGAGAGTTCAAGCTCTGACATCTCAGAGACATCCATAGGTGTTTGAAGACCCTTTCCAGAGCAGGAGGTCTTCATAGGAATGAATGGACCCTCTTCCAGGATGATTGATGTCCGCGGGTCAATGGCCTCCAAGTAAAAAGATACCCTCATCTTCCAGATGGGGTAATATTCCTTTGTGCACGTAGGGAGTCTAAGCGGAGAGATATCATACTCCAGCTCCATCCTTGTTGACACAGGTGGCAGGATTCTACTCAAGGTGTGAACCTTTTTGATGAGGAACCTCCCTCTGATACCACTTGTAAGTTCACCTAGTGTCAACTACCTTCACCTATGGGGGGGGATAGATGACTTTTAGCGTATTTGCGGAATTAAAATTGTACCTGCACAAGAAAACAAAACAACACAGCACAGAAAATAACACAGGCAATTTATAGTGGTTCCCCGATTTGGCTACGTCCACTTTCCCCCTTCGACCTATCTCCCAACCAGGGACGACTCGGTCACTTCACCAACAGGATTGTAATCCAATCCTTGCACTATCGGAAGGAACCCTTCCACACGTAGGAGTCAACACTCCCACAACACGGGTTGCACCCAACCCTACAACTAGGAACCAAATGTTCCATTACAATGAAAAAGAAATTGGAGTGTATAAGAAATACAAACAACTTGAAGATCTAGGTGTCCCTTTTCGTTAGACTACTTGTTCTTGTAGGCAACGAAAAGTCCACAACCCTTGATCTTTCTTGGAGAAAATCTCCCCGAGACCGGCGGCGGCAAAGGGCGGCGGCATGGCTCTCGGTGTTGGCGGTGGCAACTGAAAACAACAGCGATGCACTGGAGATTCAATCTTCTTAGCGAAGTCGGCAAGGTCTTCCAACGGTCACACTAGGATCGATCGTCTCGATCGATTCGGACGGGGATGGATTTCCCTATCTCAAATCAAGAGACAAAAGATCTCTGGTTAGATGCGTGAGACGCTGTGCAAGACTTGGCTTCTGTCATTGGGGATCTGGAGGAGATCGAGATCAGCTACGGTGACCACTGCACGAGCGGCGGCGACGGAGGCGGAGCAGGTTCGCGATTTTAGGGTTAGTCGGCGGCTTGGCTTTCGTATCCTGTATCCGTTTTTTTCACTGTACACAAATACCTGTGTATTTATACAATAGGTCATGGAGATGACCGTTGTGGGCCCCACCAAAGCAAAGACCAAAGTCCGGTTCAAATAGCTGCAGGTAACATGGACCGGTCCAGGAATTCGGAAAAATCGCCCAAGGCAAAATCGGCGAGAATCGTAGGTGATTCTCGACGAATCGGCGAGAATCACTTACGACTCTCGCCGAATTCTACTTGGCAAATTCTGGCTGTACAGGTTATAGAGGCCGGGGAGAATCGGCGGGAATCACATTTGATTCTCGCCGAATCGTCGAGAATGCAAAGTTATTCTCGACGAATCGGCGAGAATCACTTAGTGATTCTCGACGATTCTGCCTTAGAGAATTTTCTGACTGCGTCGAGACAGCCGGCCCAACCCGGCGAGAATCATCTTAGTGATTCTCGACGACTCGTCGAGAATCACTAGTGATTCTTGACGAATCGGCGAGAATCACTTAGTGATTCTCGACGATTTACACTTAGACGATTCTCGTCTTTCAACCCGTGAGCTAGTCTTTGGCCCATCCTTGCTCCTTGTCTGCTCATGATCTTTCATGACCCTGTGCTTGGAAATAAGTACACTCCAATAGAGAGAGTACATGTAAGCCAACACACTGATCTGCTCAACGAGGGATTACGTTGCACAGACCCGTGTATATTGACCAACTGCACCCTGACATTGGTGTGTACTTAGCAATGAATAGCTGCAAGCACAACTAGAATAAATTCATCAAATACATAGTGAATTCATCTTAGCTTGATAGGAGGCTTCCTCAAATCCAGGTAATTGTGGATACGATACCCAACAACAGGGATGAGATGATTTTTGATTTTTTGAAGGGCTCCAGGCTCGACATTGATTATTATCTTCAACTGCTGCCGAGCTTGGACATCTTAGCCCGCCAGGAAAGTGAGTAAAGTCTGCGGTCATAAATTTGTGTCCGCATATTCTTTCTAATTCCACCCTACTGACTTACTTCTTCTCTAAGCAACTTTGAAAGTTCCTGCCAATCTTTCGCTGATTCCGAATAGACTAACCTTTACCCAGAGAGAAAGGAAGTATGAAATCACCAAGAAGAGGATAAAAGAAGATGAGTCCGTGGAAGACTATTCTTTTTCAGAAACATTCTACCTCCATGACTTCGGAAAACATCAAAAGTTTTTGCGAGGAAATCAAATGATGCAATGGCACAAAAGAGAAAACATGTCTGCGTATCCACATCATTTCCTTCTTGGAAGTCATCCAGACTTACTCGCCACACCCATTTTATGAGTACCGCAATGTATGGGACAAGAAATCTGCGCATGGACTAGTCTGCAATTAATGATCCTTGGATAAGAGATGATTTAAAATGCCATTTCATAACGTTCAGAAAATTTATGAAGACCATATTGCGGTGAAAACCAGACCACACTAGTAATACCACATTATATAGGTGAAGACCATAATGCCTGAGTTAATTCCAAAGGACATAGGGTAAAGATAATTAAAAGATTTAAAAGTAATAGAGGGGGCACACAACTTAATTTGATAGGCCGCAATAATTACTGAAATCATCTAAAAAACATAATTTTCTTATAATATCAGCTTGCGAACTAATTGGATAGAGAATGCCGACTATTATTTGAAATTGCAGGTCATATAGAAACGATCATTTTAATATTTGTGAGTTGAGAAAGGCATTCGAGATTACATAAATTGACTATCCAGGCCACAAGAATCAGTTTGCTTAGCAGCTGATACCGTAAAATATAATGACATTGGTCATATGCGGGCTTAGAGTAATATTGCAGTACACTTATCTAATATGACGGGTCACATAGACTGTATCCAGATTCCAGAATTATATTCGATTACCTTATCATATAACTTTATCTGGCACACGAGATGTCGAGAAGACGACCTGTGCAGATATTAAAGTCTATCCGTTCTCAAGGTATACAGCATATGGCAATAAATTGAACAGATTTAGTATCATAGGTCCCAAAAATAATAACCATCAGTTCTTATGTGCTTGTCGAATAGATATTGCATGCCACATAACTAATAATGCAGGTTGCATAATCAAATCATAAGTAGTTAATGGGTAAAATATACGATTAATAATATCTCCAAATTCTACGAACTATAGGCAACTACACCTAACGTTCATAGCATAGGATATTTTAAAATAAAATATCAAGTGCCGTATTTTTCTGGGCCTATTAATATCTTCTACTCACGAAAATTACTATTATTTTATCAAATATAAAAAGAGATGTGATTAAACTTTTGAGAGAAATTTAATGAAAAAAAGATTAGCACTTGATCTAGAATCCCTTAAGATTAAAATAAACTTTCATAAAATAATAAATTGCAAGCTTCTAAATTATTAACTTCGACCATGGAGATTTCCAAAATATGAATGCGCCTATCTCAAGAATACATTCTCTACTAACCTTCTGTTGATCGATTAAGACCCCTCGACCAATCAAAACCTCTAAGCTTGCTTTAAGCAGTGAATCCCACTATTGGATTTGATTCCAATTCGAAAGATTTATGTCATCCTCTCTCGAGGAGTGCATGCAACTCTTTTTCTCTTTGCGTGATCTCCTCGTATCCACAACCTCTCTTCAAAATCTAGGATATAGATCTAGGATTGAGAATAATGTTTGCGATACGTTTAAATTATCTTCTCGTATCCACGACCTCTCAGTAAAATTTAGGATACAGATTTTGGATCAAACTCGCAACACTAGAATTCGAATAAATAAGAATGAAAGATAAATCAAAGTGAATAATAGAGAGATTGACAATTTTGAGAAAAATAAAGAAAGTTTATTTCATTCCAATGTTCATCATGATCAAGTGCTAAATGGAGTTTAGCTACTAATCATGACAAAGGAATTACATGAAATGGTAGAGAGAGACATGATAAAAATAAAAGAGTAATTGAATTAAAACAAACACATCTAAAGAATACACTATGAAATGGAAAATACAGAAAATAAATGCAAAACTACTAAAAAATAAACTCTAAAATCATCCTCCCTAGCTCTTGGTCCTACCTAGAATTTATAGTGAACTTTGCTGGTGAGTCACACCCCTAGATCACGACGGTGACCTAGGGTGTGTAAGATACGGAACATACGTCTTGAAAGCCCGGGACTGTTGGGGGAAAATCATCAAAATTGAGTTAATCAACGGGTCCTGCCTCTTGGTCATACCCGTGATCTAGGGGGTGTCTTGACTGTTACTGAAAATAGTGGGAACACGAAATAGAGGGAGTTATTCTAGCAGTTGCAGAAGAGGTCACAACCCTTGGTCACGCCCCTGACCAAGGGCGTGTAACTCAAATATCATACAGAGGAAACTGGCTTCTTAATGGCTGAGTCATGCCCCTAAGCTGGTGGTCATGCCTATAGGTCATGCCCGTGACCTAGTTTGTGTAACTTTAATCTAATGTGATATTAAATCTAGAGCTCTAGCGGCGCGTCATGCCCGTGACATGAGTCACACACTATGTCACACCCGTGATTGGGGGCGTGTACTTTTAAATGACATGGAAATTAGATCTAGAACATCTGGAGATAGACACAGCCATGACAAATGTCATGCCCCATACGCCTATGACCCTAGGGCATATACTTGGAAATTTTCCAGTTTTTCTCAAAATCTTCTTCTGATCAATACTTCTAGCTCCAAAATATTATTTGTAGCCCAGATTAACCTGAAATATAAAAAGAAAGTAGTTTATACATTTATTAAAATAAAAATAAAAATAATTTAATATTTATTAACTAAATACTATATTAAAAAAACTAAAAGTAATGATCTATCAAAAACCCCCATACTTAAGCTTTTGCTTTTCCAGAGCAAAAATATGAGAAATATTCATAAGATATTAATGTAATTTTTAATTAAACTAAACTTTATTAAACAAAAAGAAAGCTAAAAAAAATTTAGGGATTCAAAGATTAAGTCCTAAATTATGAAATAAAAATGAAAAGAGAGAAATATTTAGCAAAGATTTCACTAATAAATTAATTAGCATTTAAAATTGATTAATTCGCAACAAAATAAGATTAAAATTATTAACACCCTTAACCAAAAAGTGACTTGAAGAAAAAATACAAAATACTACTTATGCTCTCTTGGTATTATAATCAAACTCTAAAACAATTATATTTGCTAATAGGATTTGGGGAAACAAGTAAAATGATGAGATTTTTCATTTGAGGTGATGAATTTTATTCTCTCACCCCATACATTTTTTTATATTCCTTTTTTTTATATTTGCATATGTTTACTAAGAAAATGATGAATTCTTTCTCTCATTTTCCATTACCTATGAACATTTTTTTTCTCTCTTCAAATAAAAACAAAAATGATTGGGAGTAATGAATTTTATCCTCTTACTCCATCTTTATATTCTTGGGGGTTGCATATGTTTACCAAGGAATGCTTGGTTCCCATGGCATATGATCTAACAATAAAAAAACAAATGCATATGTTTACCAATGGATGATGAATTTTATCCTCTTATTCTCATGATAAATGATCTAATAAGAAGGGAAAGGCTATGCAACTTATAGAGTAAAATAAAAACTTAGAGAGCAATTATAGTAAATTAAATTTCCTAAGAATCTTAAAGCTTGAAGTGAATATAATTGGAATCTAAATTTTTTTTAAGAAAAGTACAACAAAATTGAAACTAATTAGAAAAATAAGTGAAAATGAGCTAAACAAATTGAATTCACAAGATATTTTCTTTAAAATTAAATCACCTAATTTTTTTCCCTAGTAGCAAATAAAAATTTATAAAATTTTTATAAATAAACTCAAATTAAATTTCTAAAAATAACAAAGATATTAAGAAAGGGTTTATTTCCTAATTTGTTTTTGTTATTACAAGGACTTCTCGAGGACTACCCAATGACGGGTTTGCAAGATACTATGCAGTTTTGTTGAATGAAAGCTGAAAGTCTTGTTTTCAAGGTTAGCTAAACACCTAGAGAGGGGTGAATAGGTTTTTGTCTTTATTTTACCCTTTTCTAATTTGTTATCAGATTTTTGTGCCAGTGATTAGGTTATTAATCAGCTTTCAAGAACATAAACAGATGACACAACAATTTTATAATGGTTCCCCAATTTTAGGTACATCCACTGTCCCTCTGCGCCAATCTAACTGTGTGTTAGATTCGACTCTCCCTCCAAAACAAAACTACTTAATAGCTTACAACACAGATCTCGCAGGACCACACAGGTCACACAGACCTAACAATTAGGCACTAAGCCAACCCTCAGGTCATAACGACTTTCATCTTGCACGAAGCTAAACACAGGTCATAAAGACCTTAGTCTTTATAAAACGGGCTTACAACTCTGGATTCACCAAGAATATTTACACAAGAAAGAAATAGAGAAAGATTATATGATTAGACACCAGATCAAGAATTCCGTGTCGTCTTCTTCCTGGACTGAGCAGATATCAGCCCAACCTTTTGCTATTGAAGACGATGATGTAGGCAGTAGATTCTTTCTTCAAACAGCTAACCTTCCTTCTGCAGAACTTGTAGATCTACTCCTTCAGAATGAATTCTGATCCTGCTGTTGCGAATGGTAAGTGCTCAAGCTATCTCCTTCCCAGCAAGTTTCTCTGTGCAGAACTCCTTCTTCAGGCTCGACGAAAATGGTGAGGAAGAAGATGATGTTTTCCCGCCCATCTTTTCAGAAAACCTAGACGAGGAATCAATTGTACTCTTGGTTGTGTGTGTTCTATTTTTTTTCTCTAGCCGATTGCTTCCTTTTATACTCTGAAGGCCAAACGAGTAGTGGGCCCCACCACTAGGATTGATGGTTGTTAAGCCATCCAGTGCATCCCTTCCATTTAAATTTGATTTAACGGATCCTTGTTGTGTGTGGGCCCCAACACTCTATGATGGAAAAATTCCTTAGAAAGTGCAGAAGATGATGACAGCTGGCCGCCAATGTCTCTGGCAGCAATTCCGCACCATTTGAATTTTGGTTGACTATTTGACTTTGTTGACGTCAGCATGACCCAGCAACTTTGGACTTAGACAAAATTCAATCATCATAACCAAAGGCATTGAGAGAGTAGGTATAACTCAATGCCACAACACTTAGACAAAATTCTGTCTAAGTATTGAGCTCGACGAAAGCTGACCTCCATTCTACGAACGTCGAGCTCAGCTCAACGAATGCAAAAGTTTAGTTGCAAACTTGGATCGATGAAAGGTTGAACTGAGTTGGATGAAATCTTGGCTAAACTGAGTAATTTGGCTCAGCTCGACGATCGCTGAGCTAAGTTCAATAAAGCTGAGCTCGATGAAAGTCAAGCAGTCCATACTTTTGGACTTTGCCAAATTTCTGCTCCAAGGCGTTGAGAGTGTTAAGAGCGTTGAGAGCATTGAGTGTTGAGAACGTCGAGTGAGCTTTGTGTTAACCCGGAATCCGCGACTAGTTCTCCAGGTTTTCAAGTCCGGGCGGCTTGTTCATTCTAGCCGCCGTTATCAGCTAGCCGGCTTATCGTCAGGCAAGCCGGGCGGCCTCTACATCGGACAACCTCCAGCTCCAGTCCAGCCGTCATCTAGGGGTCGGCCTATCCTAGCCCAAGGGGCGCGACCTATGTCCCAGGTCCTTGTCAGAAGAGGTCCAGACCAGCCCGCCTAGTGGCCGAGTCCTGCAGCTCGGCAGAAGAAGATCGCCAGTCCGCGCGGCCTGTCTCTTGGTTTTTCTTCTTTTCGATTCCCATCACCGCTGCCCGACTCTCTTGTACCTCGGGCAGCCGGTAATTTTAGCCCTGCCCGTTTGGGCAGGCCCCCAAGCCTATAAATAGGGGGCGGGAGTACACCCAAAGCACGCTGACTCGAGTCCAAGAGCTCGCTTGTTAAGAGCTGCGGCCTCGATTCTAGTCCTTTACGGTCTATTGTCCGGCCGGCTTCCTCCTTTCTTTCTTCTTCGCTAAGTGTAACCGCTTATTTTCTTATAAAAGGAAAGCCCGCCGCAGGAGAGGCATTCAGGCCGCGGCGGGCGAACTCTGGTGTTGCCGCTGGTAGCGGCCCTTTCTCTCTTTTCTTTGCCCGGTTTTATCCGCCATTCCTAGCCGCTAGTAACCGACTAGCCGACAGTCTTTTCCCCATTTCTTCCTCCAGTGCTCGAACGGTTAGCTGGTGGTGCTCGTCTTCCCCGTCGCTTTTCGTGCATCAACAGTTAACACGCGGCCTTCAGATCTCGGTTAGTCGCTGAAGTTCAGCGGCCATACAATGTCAGACCGGCAGCCTGTTCAGAACAACCTCAGCCCCAGCGAAGTTCTGCTCTTGGAAGCTCTTCTGCAGTCCCGCCGGGAAGAAAATCAAACTCGCCAAGAGATGATCCGGCAGCTCGCCGCGATCAATTATAATCTAGCCGCAATCAATAAGCGGTTAGACTTGCAGTCCGCAATCATTCCGGTTACGCCAGCCAACCAGACCCCAGCGGACAGCAAGCAGGTCGATCCGCCGGCCTACTCGCCTACCTTCCCGGGCTATTCGCCGAGCTATTCGACCTCCTACCCGGCCTGGCCGCCCGAGTATTCGGCAACTCGGCCTCCCGTTTCGAAGAAGCCCCGTGTTTCGGAAAAAGGACAAAAAAGTTTGTCAGACCTCCCCCAGATCGAACAACGGGAGGAAGAGCCAAGTCACAAGAAACCCGCTCGAGCAGCGCGCGGGCAAGTCAGGTGCATGGATCAATATTGCGAATATCACAAGGAAAGAGGTCATCTAACAGAAGATTGTAGAGCTCTCAAATTAATTGTGAAAATGCAGAAATCAAAGGAATCCCGTAGCATGATCTAAAAAAGACATCTCATTCATAGGCTGGCAGACGCGTCAACATCAACGACAAAAGCAATCTTAAATCAATCCCTTAACCCAATATGTTTTTCTGTCTTTTGTTTCTTCTTATTATGCTCTATTAAGAAGGATTATGACTCATTGTTATATTTTGTTTCAGAGATTCTACATTCGTACTCTCACCTGGCAAGTCATCATGGGTTTGCAACCCAAAAAATTAAAAGATCACTGAATCAAGAGATATCGCCGAGTCTAGCTACATCCCCCTTTAGAGCCGTTGTCATTAGCGTAACACCACGAGGACCACGTGTTGCGGGGAGATTTCGCACCGTGTAGTGGGAGCTTACCGGCCTTGATGCGGTGGAGTTCTAGATTGCGGATCCCGGCTAGTACCTAACCCCACTTCTGCATTATGGAGGAGCGGAGTGGTGGTCAGCTCTACCACGCCACGTAAGGGATATCGTTGCAACTATGATGCGTCTGTGCGGGAAGCAATACACGCATGCCCCGCAGATCGTCTTAGCATGCGACCCTCGAATACTCTTTGATACTCTCAAGCAGTGCCTGCAGGAGACCCACAGTCTTGTCGATCTCTGAGGAAAGCAATGTGACTCCGGCCGCACCTGCCTGGAAGATCGACTTGAACTGTACTCCAGGCAAGAGAGCAGTGTATTCTTTTCTTCAAGCAGAAGCCTAGTCGGCGGTCAGAATTCAGACCGCGCGGTTATCATATCCTGGCTAAAGAGAGTATCCGCCCGGGTAATTTGACATTATAAGGCTGAATAGAAGTTATCCAACAGCAAGTTGCGGATATCATTATTCTTACCGCTCGGTTATCTCTGTGACCAATTGGTTTTCTTAAATTGGTCTAATATTTGAAGTTGCCGATATTTATTCTTACCGCGCGGATATCGTTATTAATCGGGCGAGTTATTTGGTTATCTTCAGCTCAATACAGCAGACGTCATTATTAATCGTGCGATCTTGTTGGTCTCTTCAGTTCACTATAGCGGATATCAGTATTATTCGTGCGAGTTATGCATAAATCACTTATCAGATATATTCGCGCGAGTTATTCTTATCTCCACATCCATTCTGCTTGTGTATTGTCCAGATATCTCATGGCATATTATTATAATCGATCGAATAGAAATGCAATACCGAGCGAATAAAGCATATTCAGCAAAATCAAACAGTATCATTTTTATATTGTCAGAAATTGCAAAATGTATTATCCGCGCGGCTTACAAAGATCATGCCGCCGGATCAAAAGAGTATCATAGCATATCAACTTTTCCAGTTATCCTATCCGCTCAGTCCGCCGGCTTATGGTATTCATTCAAATCAATTCGCGGCTTGCAATATAAAGAAGTCGCAATATGTTTATCTCTATCGCTAAGTAGTTTTCCCTATTGGAAGCCAGTTTCGTATTAAAGCTCGAACAGGCCGCCACATTCGGCTTGGTTTTTACAATATCAATCCGGTTTATCTCCTTAGCCGAGCGGCTTGTCGATCGCCATTTGAACTGCCTTGTCTTCTTGGCAAATAGTCTCCTAACCGCCCGGCTTATTGCTCTATATACGCTCAAGAATGATCGGATTATTATAATTTCGCAGACTAGTATATCTGGTTAATGGTATTCTACTCGAGTTAAACCGCAGCAAGTTAGTTATTATTCGGTGAAGTCATAAATAAGATTTCTCAAGTCGGAAACGAGTAAGAATGATTAAACCGCATATTCAAACAAGCAAGTAAAATTACAATAGATTCTCACAAAAGGTAAAACGTTTTCATTTCTAATGTCAAGTATAAGGGGTAGACCGCGCGGTTTACAAAATCTTACCGGCGGTCTCAAAAAATGTAAAAACTTTTACAAGTAAACTATTCTAGCTATTCGGCCTCTATCTTTTGGACGCAGGAGTACTGGAGTCCGGTTCACCGTCAATATCGATCTCAGAAGGCGAGTAATCGCCGCTGTCCGACGAGGATGAACGCGAACTGCCAGTGCCCCTGGTCCCTGACGAGCTGGCATCAACCCGCGCGGTCTCAGACGCTTGACCGCCGGTCTTTGAAGAAGCACTCTCGCTCCTGCTGTCCTCCCCTTCCTCTTCTGCCTCGCCCTCTCCGCCAATCTTCTCCTTGCCTTTCAGCGCGCGATAAACCGCAGCCACCCTTTTCTTCAAAGGTGGATACAGGTCGGCGCAGGTGAAGTCGGTGAATCCCGGGGCGAGGCCGCCCTGATCTCGAAGGCGTTTCAGCGCTCCGTCGATCCCCTGGACAAGCTGGGGAAAGACCGCGTCTTGAAAGGCTGAGTTCGCTGGATCGTACACTTTCTGCAAAGGAAAGAAAAAGGTTAGTTCGGGCGGCTTCATGAATTAAGCCGCAAAAATCAGGTAATGTCTTACCGCATGCGACTCCTTCAGCCGTGCGATTTCTTCATCTTTCTCGGCGAGTTGCCGCTGCAGGTCGCCTTCAATTGTAACTAACCGCCTATGGGCTAGGCCCATATAGTGGTTGGCAACAAAGCTTCTCGCGCCGACCTGCGCGGCAAACCGCGAGAAGTCTTCTGCAGGTATCTTCTCCAGCGCCTTCAAGTTGCGCCTGCCATACAAAGCCGCGCCAGCCACGGAGGCATGGCGGCTTACAGTTTCCTTCCCCCAGTTCGGGAGGGCGGTGGAAACCTTTACCGACTCCCCGTCGGCACTCCACTGCATGGTGGGGTTGCCATGGAGATCTTTCAAGCGGCTACCCATACCATGCAGTATGAAGCCGCTGGAGGAGTCCGATTCATCCTCCTCTGCAGCCCGCTCCGGCCTGGCCCTCTTCGCCCTTTTCTCCCTTTGTGTAAGGGTTAGGCCGCCTGGAGTGAGCGGCTTGTTCAGCGGGACCGCGACAGCAGCTGCAAGGCGAAGTTAAAAAGTCAGTTGGTAGGCCGCGCGGCTAGCATAACAGTTCGGCCGAGTGATACTTACTGTCCTGCGCATGAACGTCCTCCAAAGTCGGGAGCAGCGGGAGGTAGTGGGTGACGTCGAGTCGCTCCCCCTTGAAGAAGTTGAAGATCTCCTTCTCCACGCCGTCCAGTCCGCTGCTGCCAAAAGCGGCTTCGTCGCGAACTTGCGGATGGACCGGCAGGAGTCCGAGGTTGCCCTCGAAGATAAGGTATCTTTCTGACCAGTTCGCGATTTTGTTCGCCAGGTTTACAACTTTCAGGCCGCGGCAGCCGAAGTAAAGATGGCCTCTGAAGATCTTCGTTCCCGAGTCCGGGATAGACCGCACAGAGAAGCATTCTCTGAACAGCCTTATCGAGAACCGAACTCGCTCCGACCTCAGATAAGAGATGAAGCTGTAAATCGCCGCTATCGAGTTCGGGGGCAGATGTCCGGGCACTACTCCGTAATGGTCGAAGACCGCGACGGCTTCCATCAGTACAGGGAACCGGAAGCCGCAGTCGAAGTGGTCGACAGGGATTGCGATTTGGTTGGCGGTGGAGGAGTTAATCCGCTCGTGAGGAAGCGGAAGCCGCGCGAGCAGCGGTCTATCTTTCATGTACTTCTCCACAAAGCTATCTAACTTGGCTTGGGTAAGCCGGCCTTCCTTGTGGTCTGCGGAGTGAAACGCAGAAGCCGCATCGGTCCTAACGGCTGGAGCTTTGTCAGACCGCATCGCCTTTGCTTTAGCTCGCATTCTGATCTTCTGTGCCGAAATCTCCGGGGTCATCTCAATTTATAGATTTCCTATGCAGCTACAGTAGTGGTTGTCAAATCGCGGTTAGACATCAGGCCGCACGGCTCAACCTGCAAGGTAAAGTATTCTAACCGCATTCTAGTTCGGCAGGTCGAGCGATTAAAATTCCAGTACTTGGCAAAATTTCCAAAGAAGAAAAGACAGCGACTAGAAGTAATCAAACCGCACAAAGCCGCATGCAATTCGGAGTAATATACAATCAAACATACAACAATTGTCCACAGGAATCAAACCGTCCGGCATCACGAGTTGATGCTTATTACAAAGCCAAATAAAAGTTTTCTTAATTATCTCTCTCCACTCTCTGGAGCCTCTCGCCCAACCCGCGCGACTTGGTCGCCGGCCTGTACCAGCTGGACATACACTTGACTAACGAGGTTGTGGATATTGTGCAGAGTCCGGTGAACTCGCGAGGTATCACGCTCTACGCGGGTAAATGGAACCAGCGACAGAGCGCGATCTCCCGGGTCGCCAGAAGCAGCGACCTGCCTAACCGCCGCGACTACTGGGGAGTACGAAGTCTCTCCGGAAGCCGGGCGATTTGGTAGTTGCTGTTGTTCAGCAGTCGTCCCAGCAGGTCGCAAGCCTCTGCGGCCTCCTCTGGTCGATCCTTATCCCTTTCCTCGTCAAGTCGAGCGGTGTCCGCCCTTTCCCTCTCAATCCGGCCAAGCATCAGCACTAAAGCCTGCAGATCTAGTTTCTCTTTCTTCTCCTGCTCCAGGTGGGCCAGCGCCTCCAGAGTTCTTTGTTCAGCGGCTTCAAGCGCAGTCCGCATCGTTGTCTTCTCCTCCTCCCAGCTGACCAAGGCCTCCTGCATCCTTTTGTCAGCGGCCTCCAGCGCAGTCCGCTTCGCCGTTTTTTCCATGTCCGCGCTGGCCAGTGCCTCCTGCACCCTTTTGTTAGCGGTCTCCTGCGTAATCCGCATCGCCGCTCTCTCCAACTCCAAGCTGACCAAGGCTTCCTGCGTCCTTTTTTCAGCGGCCTCCAACTCAGACCGCATCATTCCTCTCTCCTGCTCCAAGTCCTCCAGTCCTTCTTGAGTTCTCTTTTCAGCGGCCTCCAGCATAGACCGCTGATTTTCTTCCTGAAGCCGCCACTCTTCTTCCTTGGCTCGAAGGGCCTCGGCATGCTCCCTTATCCTAGCCTGCAAGGCGGCGACCTCCTCTTGGAATTCGGCCGCCCTCTGGTCACGGACACTTGGAGGTAGCGGCGAAATCAGTGGAGGTAAGAAAGTCGTCAGACCGCCCGGCTTGATGTCGGTTTCATGAGCACCTGCAGCAAATAAACAGGCGGTTAGATTCAGTGACATGACCGGCATCTGGTAGAAGATCTCGTTAGAACGAGACCGCAGCTCGTGGTTATCTCTCCTTCGAAAGCCGCAGTATCAAGTCTAGCCGCTGGTCGCCTAAACCTTTCTGAATCTATTCGCTTTAGCTTTTCTTTCCATAGCCGCGCGGTCTCCTTAGCTTTGCTTTTCAGCTCAGCCGTGGTCAGGAAGAAGCTCGCCGGCGGATTGAAAATTGTATCCGCTCCCTTCTTCCGTGACCGCGGCTTGTAGAATTTTACAAAACGCTTAACTTCTTCGTGTTTACCTTGCAGGGCAGGAAATGTAGTCGCCACCTGCTTCCCGGCGATTAACTTTTTCATCTCCTCTATCTTCTCTCTGAGTTTTAATTTTTCAGCTCCTTCTGAAACCGCAGGAGCCGGTTCGCCGAGCTTCTCTCCTGTAACTTCGATATCGGTGTCGGCGACCTCCGCAGAAGCCGGCGGAGTTGCCAGTAACTTGTCCAGCTGCTGAAATTTGTCCATGCCCTTCAGGATATCGCTCAGGGATTCGCTAGCCGGAGGTGTACTCTCTAGCTCGTCCGACTTGGAAGACGGATTCGACAGACCCTCAGATACGTCTTTTTCCCGCGGCTTAAATTGCACACTAGCTGCTCCGGTCTTCACAGAAACATTGTGGTTATCAACCCGCATCTTCCTCGCCTTCTTCTCCATCCTTTCCTCAAGGGTCTCGGCCTTTTTCTTACGTCGCTTCAAGTGGCCGACTATTGTCTCTGTCCGTTTCCTCTTCTCAGTCAGAGACCGCTCGGCTTCCAGTGGCTTCTTCGACTCGTCCTCTTCAATAATGATCAAGTCAGCAGATGTGGGCAACTCGCGCGGCTTGGAAGAGTCGACACTCTTCTCCTCCGTACCAGCGATCTTCAAAAGAGGTTCACCCGATGGCGAGTAGGTAATGTCGAAGGATTTGGTGGCACCAGCTTCCGGGAGAGCAGATTTGGAAACCGCTTCAACTTTTGTCGCGGCCTGCGAAGATTCTGCAACGACTTCCATCGGTTTCTTTCCAGAATCAGAAGCCGCCGGTGCGATCGGCTTCTCGGTTTTCTTCTCAGGCGGTTGGTCGGAACGGTCCGCTTTTCTGCTCCTCTTTTTCGATCCAGACGACTTCTTTTCGCGATCTAGCATCGAGGACATGACGTCCATCTTGTAGAAGTCTCTGTCGGCTTGGAGGATTCTGACCGCAAGTGGCGAGTAGTGACCCGTGGCTTGGCAGAAATCTTGAAGAAATGGCAGGGCCCTCGATATTTTATAGACGCAGAAGCATTAATGGCAGTCGCGGTCTCCGGCTTAGTTCTACATTTTCGAAGTTTTTTATAAAACTTAAAAATGTGCGGGGATTATGTTAACCCGGAATCCGCGACTAGTTCTCCAGGTTTTCAAGTCCGGGCGGCTTGTTCATTCTAGCCGCCGTTATCAGCTAGCCGGCTTATCGTCAGGCAAGCCGGGCGGCCTCTACATCGGACAGCCTCCAGCTCCAGTCCAGCCGTCATCTAGGGGTCGGCCTATCCTAGCCCAAGGGGCGCGACCTATGTCCCAGGTCCTTGTCAGAAGAGGTCCAGACCAGCCCGCCCAGTGGCCGAGTCCTGCAGCTCGGCAGAAGAAGATCGCCAGTCCGCGCGGCCTGTCTCTTGGTTTTTCTTCTTTTCGATTCCCATCACCGCTGCCCGACTCTCTTGTACCTCGGGCAGCCGGTAATTTTAGCCCTGCCCGTTTGGGCAGGCCCCCAAGCCTATAAATAGGGGGCGGGAGTACACCCAAAGCACGCTGACTCGAGTCCAAGAGCTCGCTTGTTAAGAGCTGCGGCCTCGATTCTAGTCCTTTGCGGTCTATTGTCCGGCCGGCTTCCTCCTTTCTTTCTTCTTCGCTAAGTGTAACCGCTTATTTTCTTATAAAAGGAAAGCCCGCCGCAGGAGAGGCATTCAGGCCGCGGCGGGCGAACTCTGGTGTTGCCGCTGGTAGCGGCCCTTTCTCTCTTTTCTCTGCCCGGTTTTATCCGCCATTCCTAGCCGCTAGTAACCGACTAGCCGACAGTCTTTTCCCCATTTCTTCCTCCAGTGCTCGAACGGTTAGCTGGTGGTGCTCGTCTTCCCCGTCGCTTTTCGTGCATCAACAGTTAGTCGGTTAATGGCAGTCGCGGTCTCCGGCTTAGTTCTACATTTTCGAAGTTTTTTATAAAACTTAAAAATGTGCGGGGATTATGTTAACCCGGAATCCGCGACTAGTTCTCCAGGTTTTCAAGTCCGGGCGGCTTGTTCATTCTAGCCGCCGTTATCAGCTAGCCGGCTTATCGTCAGGCAAGCCGGGCGGCCTCTACATCGGACAGCCTCCAGCTCCAGTCCAGCCGTCATCTAGGGGTCGGCCTATCCTAGCCCAAGGGGCGCGACCTATGTCCCAGGTCCTTGTCAGAAGAGGTCCAGACCAGCCCGCCCAGTGGCCGAGTCCTGCAGCTCGGCAGAAGAAGATCGCCAGTCCGCGCGGCCTGTCTCTTGGTTTTTCTTCTTTTCGATTCCCATCACCGCTGCCCGACTCTCTTGTACCTCGGGCAGCCGGTAATTTTAGCCCTGCCCGTTTGGGCAGGCCCCCAAGCCTATAAATAGGGGGCGGGAGTACACCCAAAGCACGCTGACTCGAGTCCAAGAGCTCGCTTGTTAAGAGCTGCGGCCTCGATTCTAGTCCTTTGCGGTCTATTGTCCGGCCGGCTTCCTCCTTTCTTTCTTCTTCGCTAAGTGTAACCGCTTATTTTCTTATAAAAGGAGAGCCCGCCGCAGGAGAGGCATTCAGGCCGCGGCGGGCGAACTCTGGTGTTGCCGCTGGTAGCGGCCCTTTCTCTCTTTTCTCTGCCCGGTTTTATCCGCCATTCCTAGCCGCTAGTAACCGACTAGCCGACAGTCTTTTCCCCATTTCTTCCTCCAGTGCTCGAACGGTTAGCTGGTGGTGCTCGTCTTCCCCGTCGCTTTTCGTGCATCAACACTTTGCTCACTCAACTCTATTTGCCTTACCAAATATTTTTGTGCATTGGCGTTGAGAGAGTAAGCTCCACTCAACGGCAAACTACCTAACATAATTTTCTATTATCTAGCGTTGAGTGAGTAAGCTATACTCAACGCCTGTGGACTTAGTGAAAATTTTACCCAACTTTTCTGTGGAGTTGACTGGCATAGCAACACTCAATACTAAAAGTTGTATGGCGTTGAGTGAGTAGGCCACACTCAAAGCATGTGGACTTGGCCACATTTTCAGCCAATTCTCAAGGCTTAGACTAACTTAGCCTGACTCACAACCTTTTTACTGTATGGTGTTGAGTGAGTAGACTACACTAAACGCTTGTGTACTTAGCCACATTTTTGGCTATCTTCCAGTTAGGCTGAGACAGACTCAATGCTATATGTTATATGCGTTGAATGAGTAGAATACACTCAATGTTTTTGTACTTAGCCAAAATTCTACTAGATATTTCTGAGTTCATACCTCTGGCATTGAGTGAGCTTGCTCCACTCAATGCCTATGGACTTGGGCAATTTTTTGTTTTCCAGTAACAACTTAGTGTGTCCACATCTCCAATCAATATGATATGGAATACTTGCACTCAAGACGTCAAATGCACATCAAATACAGTTGATGTGTGTGTCATTGACCTGTTTGACTTCTCACAAATCAGAGATATTGGGAACAATGGACCCAACAATCTCCCCATATTTGAAGAAGTCAAAACCCTTATCAACCCGTATCAAAAAAGTTTTCTTTCCTTGGTCAATTATACACACAACCTATAGAGCAATATCAAAATCAAAATTATGATAAGCTATAAGTAAATGTACCTCACTTACTCCCCTTATTTTGATGCAAGGTTGCTGTCCTTTCTTGAGTGCCATATGACTTACTATCCCCTTTGCCATCTCCTGCCTGTATGGCTATGTCTCCCCCTTCTTCTGCTATGTCTCCCCCTTACTAGGACCTTCTCTCTTCTCTCCCCCTTTTTGACTTCTGTAGAATAGGCATATGGGGGCTGGCCCTTCATTTGGCTGACCTTTCCTATCCTCTTTAGAGTAACTTACTCCCCCTCAGTAGAAGAATCTGTGAACTGATACTAATTGGGAGTCTGTATGTCCAACAAGTGGAACAATACCTGAACCAAAAAATTGCAAAAGGGAGTGCATGAATCTCTGTCATGTTCAACATACCCAACTAAAATTTGAGGGTGTTGAACTTTTCTTCATCTAATAGCTTAGTGAATATATCAGCCACTTGCTTGTTTGTGGGGACAAACTCAAGACTAATGTTTTCCTTCTCCACATGCTCCCTAATAAAATGATATCTTATTTCTATATGCTTAATCCTGCTATGTGAGACAGGATTCCTAGCAATAGAAATAGCACTTATAGAATCACAGTAGAGAGGAGTTCTACTTACCTGAAGGTTGTAATCCTGGAGCTGATGTTGGATCCACAGAGGCTGAGCTGAGCAGATGTCTGCTGATATATATTCTGACTCAGTAGTGGATATAGCCACACTACTTTGTTTCTTTCTACTCCAAGAAACTAGCCTTCTACCTAAAAACTAACAGGTTCAAGTAGTGCTTTCCCATCTTTTTTGTAACCTGCAAAATCTGCATCTGAAAATCCAAAGAGATCAAAGTCCCTATTTCTAGGGTACCATAGGCCAAGATCTGGTGTGACCTTAAGATACCTCAAGATTCTCTTGGCTGCAAAGTATTGAAATTCTTTAGGGCAGGCCTGATACCTAGTACAGACACATGTGGCATACATGATGTAAGGCCTACTAGCAATCGGGTATATAAGGGAGCCAATTATCCCTCTATACAAAGACTCTTCAACAAGTTTCCATGTCTCATCTTTGCCTATTGGCATACTTGATCCCATGGAAGTTCTCATGGTGGAGGCATTCTCCATACCATATTTTTTATTAGCTCCCTAGTAAAATTGGACTGGGATATGGACAAGCCATCATTGGTCTGTCTTACTTGGAGTGCCAAGAAGAACTTGAGCTCACCCTTGCTTCTCATTTCAAACTTCCCTTGCATAATTTTAGTAAACTTCTTGCAAAGGTTGTCATCAGTAGATCTAAAGATAATGTCATAAACATATATCTGGACAAGGATAAGCTTGCCCTTTTATTCACTTAGGAATAGGTTTTTGTCTATCTTCCCCCTTGAGAATTTGTTCTCAATTAATAAGCTGGACAAGGTTTCATACCAAGCCATAGGAGCTTGCTTTATCCCATATAGAGCTTTCCTAAGCTTATAAACAAAATTAAGAGAGTTAGGATCTACAAAACTTGGTGGTTGATCCACATATACGTCCTCTTTTAGGTCTCCATCTAGGAATGCTGACTTGACATCCATATGGTAGACTCTAAATCCCTGATGGGTTGCAAATGCAAGGAAGATCTCTGGTGGTCTGATCAAAGTCTATGCCCTCTTCTTGTCTGTAGTCTTTATCCACCAGTCTAGCCTTATTTTTGACAATAATGCCATCTTTATCTAACTTGTTCCTGTAGATCCACTTAGTCCCTATGAAATTTTGTCCTTGTGGTCTGGGGACTAACTTCCAAACCTTATATCTCTTAAATTGGACCAGTTCTTCTTGTATTGCTCCAATCAATAACTGGTCCTTGATTGCTTCTTCAAACTTCTTTGACTCTACTTGAGACAGGATGCTTGAGTAGAGAGTTATATTCATGCTCCTACTTCTTGTCTGGATCCATGATTTGCATCACCAATAATTTGGTGTACTGGATGGTCCCTTAGATGCCTGGTAGCTTGAGGCTATCTAGCTGCAGCTTACTGATCTTCAGGGTTTTCAGCTAGCTGGTCTTCATTTGCTTCAGGTATGTTGTCTCCTTCTCTTGGAGTAGGCAGTCCATCATCATTTGCTTGGACTATGGGGGTAGCTTCCTTGATGGTTAGCTTGTCCATCAACAGCTCTGTACCTGCAATACTATAAGAGGAGGAGCTTGGCAACTCACAGTTAACCATGTTGGATTCTGTTGGGTACACTTAAAAATATGTATCAGATTTAAAGAAGCTTCATCTTACTCAATGATATACATCAATTTGCATTTGATGTATGTTTGAGTTTAATTGTGCAGGTATTAGGTTTGTAAAGAAATTTTTCTAAGTACAAGTGTCGACACCAGAAGTTTTGTCAACACCAGAAGCAAAGTTGTGTCGACACCCAGAAGTTGTGTTGACACTAAAAGCAAAGCTGTGTCGACACCCAGGCATTGTGTCGACACCTGAAGAAGAGTTTGTGTCGACACCCAAAATTGTGTCGATACCTAAGACAGGAATTGTGTCGACACCTATAGCAGAAGCTGTTTCGACACCCAAGATTTATGTCGACACCAGAAGAAAGGCTTGTGTCGACACTCAGGAATTGTGTCGACACCTGAAGCTTGTTTATGTCGACAGCTAGACACACACTCAACGCCATCTTACAATAACAGCTATTCTGAGTCAGAAGGCTTGTGTCGACACACAGGACTTGTGTCGACACACAGGACTTGTGTCGATACACACTCAACGACAACTATACACACACTCAATGCCACTTGTTTGCAGCAGCTAAGTCAAGACCAGAAGCAGTTGTGTCGACACATAGGACTTGTGTTGACACACACACTCAACGACGGCTGGACATACACTCAACGCCATCTGTCTGCTGTAGTTATGTCGAGACCAAGAGCAGTTGTGTCGACACATAGGACTTGTGTCGACACACACACTCAACGACAGCTGGACATACACTCAACGCCATCTGTCTGCTGCAGTTATGTCGAGACCAAGAGCAGTTGTGTCGACACATAGGACTTGTGTTGACACATACAAAGAGAAGAAGGTCAAGTAGCTGAAGAATGACTATGTCAACACCTGGAGTGTTATGTCGACTTCACCAAGACATGTGTCGACACTTAGTCTATTTGTGTCGACACATATGAAGCAGATTGCTGAGTGGATTGTGCTGAGTTGTTAAGTCTCTAAGGAATCAACAGCCATGACAGGTGGGTCGACAACTGTCATTACCAACAGGTCTGACACCTTTGTCAGAACTGTCAGAAGGTTGTTACAAACTGGATCAGCCGTTAAACAAGAGAAATCTCTATATAAAGGACTGATCTGTGACAACTAAAAAAAGAACAGAATAGAAAAGATGCAGGAAAAAATTGAATCATCCAAAGGAAGAATTCCACAACAAGTAAATGGGTGACCCTTAAGAAGGCAGCTTCTGAACAAGTCTGCAGAGAAGATTCAGACCTTATTCTGAAGTCAAGAAAGAAGCTGACAAGAGTTCAACTTCTACATCAAGAAGAGTTCAACCTTATTTTGTTCTATCAAGAAGGTTTGAAATAGCTAAGTCAGGTTGGATCTGAAGTTTCAGTTCATTCAAGAACTGATCAAGAAGCACTCACCTATAGAGTGATCTATCTGGTGATATTCCTTAATTTTTCAAATACTCAATTACTTGTAGGATATTTTGTTAGATCAGAATTGTAAGCATGTAATTATAAAGGCTTAGATAGGGCTGAGTGCCTGAGGTGTAGGACAATTGATAGTCTGAGTTGTAAGCCTAGTTATAAAGGCTGAGGTAGGGCTGTGGCCTGAGGTTTGAGAAGAATCTGAGGTAAGACTTGCATAAGTCTGAGGTGTAGGAATCATCTGGTTCTGAGTTATAAGATCTGTGGATCTGAGCTAGTGGAAGGAAGTTGTGCTGAATCCAGCTTTTTACTGGATAGGCGAAGGGGGAAAGTGGATGTACCCATACCTTTGGGAACCACTATAAATCTGGTGTATATTGTGCTGTGTTTGCTGTGCTGTGATTGTATGTTCTGTGTTGTGATAAGAACCTGTTAGATTGTCTAAAATTCTTAAAGATAAATAAAATCTATTCATCCCCTATAGGTGTTTAGGCTCTTGAAACAAGTCTTTCAAGTGGAATCAGAGGGAGGTTCATAAAAGATTGACCTAACGGTCTGAGTGATTCTCCTAGGCAATTAACAGATTTCAAGAATGGGTTCAAGTGAGAATAAAAAAGAACTTGGATCTATGAAACTACCTATCTGCAGGAAGGAATGCTTTGGCATATGGAAGGAAAGGGTCAGATTGTTTATGGAAGCTTCTGATCCAAGAATTTACATCACTGTAAAGGAAGGACCCTTCATTCCAATGAAGGTATCAGCACTGGATGCAAATGTGAAAACCCCGAAGAACTATTCTGAGATGACAACAGATAAAATCATCCTGACAACTCTAGACAAAAAGGCATAAAATATCATTGTAATTGCCATAAATGATGCCACCTTTCAGAATCCGGTGCACTGTAAAACCTCCAAGGAAATGTGGGACACCCTTATTGTCTACATGGAGGGAACAGAAGAAGTTAGAGAAGATAGAAAATCCATGCTGAATCAGGAGTATGAGAGCTTTAGATAAGCCAAGAATGATAGCATAACTGAATGCTACAAGAAATTCTTCAGGATTGTAAATGAGCTGATGACTTATGGAAGAGTCTTCAGCACTTATGAACTGAATGACAAGTTTCTGAGATCTCTGATAAAGGATTGCGACACCAAGATTTGTGCCATCAGAGGGGTGGCAAGGCTAGCAGATACACCTCCTCCCACACTGTTTGGAAAGCTGCTTTCATTTAAAATGCAGCTTACTGCTAGGATGGAGGAGGAGAAGAGCATCAGATCTGAACATAAGAAAAGTCAGTTTCCTTCAAGGCTGAAGGCACAAGAAAGGGCAGGAGAAAATCTCCTTCTCCTCCCAGAAGGAGTGCTAAGGCAGAAGAAGGAATTCCTGACAACACCTCATCAGACAACCACACCTCTGATGAGGATTTTGCAGCCTTCACAAGGCAGTTCCAAAGATTCATGAAGAAGAAGTGGAGAACCAGATCTTCTACATCCTTTTCCAAGGATGAGTACTACAAGAAAAAGAAGACTCCCAAAGAGGACAGGTATGCTTCTAAACCTAGTAAACAATCTAATTCTAAGATTGTGTGCTATTGTAGCAATAGGCAAGGACATGTCATAGCAGAATGTCCAGACAAGAGGGCTGAATCAAAAGACAAGAAGAAACAATAAATGAAGGGCAAGAAGGAGAAATCTTTTGTTGCCCAAAAGCAGAAGAGCTGGATAGATTCTTCATCTGAATCAGGAGAAGAAGAATATGTTGATGCATATGTTGGGCTATTCTCAACTGAAGGGGATTCTAAGGAGTTATAATTCATACAAATGCTGGACTCAATAAATGTAGTGGAAGAATATTATTGTAGAGGGCTGATGGCCCTATCAGAAAATGATCAATGCTAGGATCAGGCTTGTCCTAGTAAGGTATACAATTCTCCCTTAGAGTCTGATTACTTTACTGGATTCGAATCAGAAGCATTTGCATCAAGAGATGAGGATCATTCTGAGTCTAAAGGGGATGTACACCAACTCATTGATGAGTATGGTAGGTTGCTGCAAGCTCTAAAAAGAAGCAAGCTTCTTGTCAAGGAGCAGGCCAAGGAGATTGAATCTCTTATGCTGGCAGCATCATAATCAAACTGAATGAGGGTTAAAAACTGAAGAACATAACTGTCATTTAGATGGGCACAATCTCTTTCAAGGAAAATCATATCTAGAACTTGGAGGCAAGACTCCAGAAAGAAAGAGAGCTAGTGTCTAAATTCTCTAAGCCAAAATCTGTCTTACCCTTAATAGACAATTTCTTTCCTCAGAAAGAAAAGACTTGTCTAGGTTTTAAGGGAAGAACTAGGGCCACCAATTCTCATGGAAAAGGTAAGGCCCCAGTTCAACCACTAGCCTCTAAGCCCCCAATTTTCTTTAGGAAGGAGATGCAACCTACTAACAAGCATGATCATGAAATTACCCATGGTCACTATGAGTATGGAGATCACATTAGCAAGTGTGCAAATTCCAGTAGGCCACTCTATAGGCAAGCCCATCAAGTTCAAAAGGAATTATTAGGGTTTGCTGCTCCAGCACCTACATTTAACAGGACTGCTAGCAACAAGGTTGTGAAGTATGTACCTAAGAGAAGGTACAATATGTTTGAGTGTTGGTGTTGTGCCAAGGTAGGCCACTTTGCCATGGATTGCTGGTTTAACACAAGTGTTAGAACCAAGAGTAGTTTACCTATCAGAAAATCTATAGGTAAACAGGTTATTTCACAAACTAACAAGAACCTAGGACCCAATAATCATTTGGGTTTGAAGGATAAGTAATTATTTATTTGATGTAGGTAGATCCAAGTGACCATACCCCTATATTGTACTTGGATAGTGGATGTTCTAGACACATGACTGGAACAAGAAGAAAGTTGGATGACTTTGTACCCATAGAGAATGGTCCCAAAGTCATCCTTGGTGGATCAGAAAAAGGAGTCAACAAAAGATTTGGTAACATTTCTTGTGACTCAATTACTATCACTAAAGTGGCTTATGTGAAGGGTCTGAAACATAACCTGATTAGCATAAGTCAGTTTAGTGATCTAGGTTATGACATCTCCTTTCACAAAGGGGAGTGCCAGATTAAGAGGTCAAGTGATCAAGAGATCATTTTGACTGACACTAGGAAAGAAAATGTTTATTGTCTTAACCTAGATTATGAGTTGAACAACTCACCTATTTGCCTAGTTGCAGATGAGAAAGCTTCACTATGTGTCAAATAGCACAAAAGGCCAGCTCATCTTAACTATAAGTCCATAGGACTACTGTTTATCATGGGTCTGGTGAGGAATGGTCCTCAAGTTAAGTGCCTTAAAGAGGGAGTGTGTTTAGCTTGCCAAAAGGGCAAACAGACCAAGTACACTTTTCCTGCACTAGATACCAAAGAGTCATTAAGATTTTTATATCTCTTTTATATGGATTTGTTTGGTCCTATGCCAGTTCACAGTCTTGGTAGGAAAGTATATACATTAGTTGTTGTGGATGACTATTCTAGATACACTTGGGTGTTCTTCTTGAGGCAGAAATCTGAAACCCCTAGTATTTTCCAGACTTTTGTTAGACAAGTTCAGAATGAATTTAACAATTCAGTGGTCAAAATCAGAAGTGACCATGGAAATGAATTTTCGTCTGAATGTATGACAAAATTCTTTGAAGAACTTGGGATACATCAGGAGTTCTCCTCACCTAGAACACCTCAGAAAAATGGACTTGTTGAAAGAAAGAATAGAACTCTTATTGAGGCTGGTAGAACTCTACTCAGTGATACTACTCACCCTGAATATTTCTAGGCTGAGCCAGTAAAAAATGCTTGTCATATTCTCAATAGAGCATCCATAAATAAGAAACTTAAGTTGACTCCCTATCAGATTTTGAAAGGCAGAAATCCAAACATTTCTTATTTTAGAATCTTTGGTAGCAAGTGTTATGTCTTATTTAATGGTAAGAACTACCAAACAAAGTTTGCTTTCAAATCCCTAAAAGGGATATTTGTTGGGTACAACAATAACAGTAAGACATACAGGGTCTACAACTTGACTACCCAAGTTGTAGAAGAGTTAGTCCATGTTGTTTTTGATGAGTCTAGATAGATTAACAATGAATTGTCTAGTTCTTCAGTTAGTTCTACAGGTCTAACAAACAGGCTAGACAAGATGACCATCAATTATGAAGCTCCTACTAGGATGAATGATGGAAAAGATGCATGCTGTCCAGGGGGAGAACAAGACTCTCTGGATGATGAAGACAATGAGTAGCATCACGTGGACCAAAATGAAGAAGGCCATAAGGGAGACAGGTTTCCTCCAGCAAGAAGACACCTGAAGGATCATCCTGCTCACCAGATAATTGGTGATGCAAGTAAAGGTGTTCTAACAAGGAGCAAAAGCATAAACACAGTTCTATGTTCTAGCTTCTTGTCTCAAATAGAACCCAAGAAGTTTGAAGAAGCCATACTAGATACTAACTAGATTTGTTAACTCAGAATCCGCGACTAGTTCTCCAAGTTTTCAGGTCCTGGCGGCTTGTTCTTTCTAGCCACCATTCTCAGCAAACCGGCTTGTTGACAGATAAGCCGGGCAGCCTCTCCGTCAGGCCGCCGCTAGTTCCAGTCCAGCCATCATCTAAGGGTCGGCCTGTCCTTATCCAAGCCGCGCGACCTATATCCCAGGTCGCCGTCAGAGGGGGTTCAGATCTGCCCGTCCAGAGGCCAGGACTCTCAACTCGCCAGAGGAAGCCCGCCAGGCCGCGCGGCCTTTCCTCTGCCCTCTTCTCTTTCTTGGTTGTTTCCCGTCACCGCTGCTCGGTTCTCCTGTACCCCGGGCAGCCGGTAATTTTAGCCCTGCCCATTTGGGTAGGCCCCCGAGCCTATAAATAGGCATGAACAGTACCTTTCAGAGGAGGTAGTTCGAATCCCCAAGCTTGCCACCTGTGGCAGCGGATTCGAAATCCTTCTCCGGCGGGTATCCTGTCCGCGCGGTCTCCATAGGCTAACCGTTGTAACCGTTTTCCCATTCATAAAAGGAAAGTCCGCCGTATGAGAGGCATTCAGGCCGCGGCGAGCGAACTCTGGTGTTGTCGCTGATAGCGGTCCTTTCTCTCTTTTCTCTATCCGGTCTTATCCGCCATTCCTAGTCTCTAGTAACCGACTGGACGACAGTCTTTTCCCTATTATTTCCCCAGTTTTCGAACGGTTAGCAGGTGGTGCCCGAGTCCGTCGCATTTCGAGCATCAATAAGGTTGATGCTATGCAAGAAGAAATGAATCAATTCAGAAGATGCAAAGTATGGGAACTGGTTCCTAAACCTAAGGATCACAAAATCATAGAAACCAAGTGGATCTACAGAAACAAACTTGATGAAAATGGCACAATTATCAAGAACAAGGCAAGGCTGGTAGCAAAAGGCTACATGCAAGATAAAGGGATTGACTTTGACAAAACCTTTGCCCCAGTAGCAAGGATAGAGGCTATAAGGATGTTCTTGGCCTTGCTGCCTATTAAGGGTTCAAGGTATATCAAATGGATGTAAAGTCAGCATTTCTGAATGGTGTCTTAAAAGAGGAGATCTATGTTGAACAACCATCATGTTTTGTAGATTCTCATTATCCTGATTATGTATTTAGGCTTAGGAAGCCCTATATGGTTTGAAACAAGCCCCTAGGGCTTGGTATGAAACCTTGTCTACTTTCCTTATTGAGAATAAATTCTCTAGAGGAAAGATACACAAAACTCTATTCTTTAGGGAATCTAAAGGCAAGATAATCTTAGTCCAGATATATGTTGATGACATTATCTTTGAATCTACTGAAAATAACTTTTGTAGAAAGTTTGCCAAACTTATGCAAGGGAAGTTTGAGATGAGCAGTATGGGTGAGCAGAAGTTCTTTTAGAGACTTCAAGTAAGAAAGAATGATGATGGATTATCCATATCCCAGTCTAAGTTCACCAAGGAGTTGATTAAGAAATATGGTATGGACTCAGCCTCCACCATGAAAACTCCAATGGGAACAAGCATGCCTATTGGCAAGGATGAGACAGGGAAAACTGTTGATGAGTCTTTGTATAGAGGGATAATTGGCTCCCTACTCTACTTGACTTGTAGTAGACCTGACATCATGTATGCTACATGTATTTGTGCTAGGTACCAAACATGCCCAAAGGAATCTCATTATACTACAGTTAAGATAATTTTGAGATATCTTAAGGGCACACCTAATCTAGGTCTTTGGTACCCTATGAATAGAGATTTCACACTAACTGGTTTCTCAGATGCAGATTTTGCAGGATGCAAAGAAGACAGGAAGAGTACTACAGGAACCTATCAATCCCTAGGTGGAAGGCTGGTGTCATGGTGCAGCAAGAAGCAAACCAGTGTAGCCATATCAACAGCTGAGTTTGAATATGTAGCTACAGGCAATTGTTGTGCACAATTATTGTGGATAAAGCACCAACTGGAAGATTATGATATCAAGATAAGTAGAATTCCATTATTTTATGACTCTACAAGTGCTATATTGCTAAGAATCTTGTATAACATAGTAGAACCAAGCATATAGAAATTAAGTTTCATTTCATAAGAGAACATGTGGAAAAAGAAGATATTAATCTAGAATTTGTAAACATCAATAATCAAATAGCTGATATCTTTACAAAATCTTTGGATGAAACTAAATTAAATTATTTTAAAATTGAATTATGTATGTTGAACCTAGAATAGGTCAGCTCAAGTATTCCTAAGTAGTATATGTCAATTGAAAATTTCTCTGGAAATTTTTCTAAGCACAATGTTTGTGTCGACATAAGCAGACTTTGTATCGATACACTCAATATGTTGTGTCGACAAAGAAAAAGGATGTGTCCACACAGAAACAGTATCTGTGTCGACAGGAGTATAGGTGTCGACACACCTCTGTCGAGACTTTAAGTTAGTTGATTTTTGTGTTGGCACACAAAAATCAAAGTCGGCACTCTGTGTCAAGACTTAACCAGTCAATGTCGACACTTACATAAGTAGGTCGACACATAGACGTGTTGACTAAACCAATGTTTTGTCGAGACCTTGTATTATTACTAAGGAGCGTCTTTTGAACTCCCCTTTGCACGTAGACTATAAATAGGTGAAGCCAAAATCTTGTCAACTACGCTTTCAAATTTCTCGACTCTAGCCCTCGTGTCGACTTCGATATTCTCTTCTCTCTCTCTCCCTTCCATCAATGGCACCCATTAAAGAAGACAAGGTGAACGAAGGCTATGAACTGGTTCGTAATGGACTCACGACAGCGTCTCCAGAAATTCAGGTTGTAATTACCCTAATTTCAAAAAATGGGCTGGAATTCTTGGTTTCAGAACCAATGAAGATTTGGAAGAAGGAGGTCATGGAATTTTATAGTTCTGCAACTGTGGACACAGACAAGAAGAAGATCAAAGCAACTGTACAGGATTCCAGAGTAAAACTTACACTGAAGTCAATCAGTAAATCTCTTGAGCTACCTTTGGTGAAGGATACTGATGAAATAACTACCTCCCTGACTAAAGAAGCACTAAGTTGGTGCGGGCTGAGCCCTGATATCAAAGTTGGATCATCCCTTACTCGAAAAGGGATGAAGTCACAGGGAAAATTTCTGTCAGAAATAATAGGCAAGGTAACTTTGTGTAAAACTGATGGACATGACAGAATTTCAAGCCACATGTTTAATCTAATGACAAGGGTCATATTCAAAGTGAAAACTGATTTGGCAGCAATAGTGTTTGACAAGATTTGAGAAGGAGTAAATAAACAAAATTTGGGTAGGATCCTAAGTCTATGTTTATCTTCATTAATACCAGATGTAATGAACCACTACAAGGATCCAAACTCAACCACATGTGGAGAATGAATGTGAGAATGCTTTCTAGATGGGATAGGGTGTTGACAAAGGAAGTATCTACACCACAGAAATAAATAAAGAAAGATAAAAAGCAGAAGAAAGTTGCTCAATAAGCAGAATCCTCCAGTGATTCTCAAGAGGAGGTAGTCTTAAGCTCAGTTGAAGACCAGCAACAAAAGGAATCCCAATATCAAGTGGATGGCAGTGAACCCCTGGAACAATATATAGTCTCAAATCCAGGAGAAGAAAACCCTAAACAAACTGAGATGCCTGCCCAAGGGGGAGGCATTGCTTAAGCTGCCCTAGAGAGTGAATTAGCTGATGACACTGTTATAAACATAGTATCAGAAATCAATAATGAAGCTCAAGAAAATGTTGAGAAAGAAGCTCAAAATGAGCAAGTAAGTATCTCCTTTAAAAAGAGGGCCCTGGACAAAAATCTGGATGTACAGGGAAAACCTTTTGCTATTAAAACTAATCTTGTTCCTCCTATACAGGTGCAGCAAGAGTTCACTATGGAAGAGCTCTTTTCTGATTTATCTAATGCAAGAACTGAGGGGGAGCAATCCCAGCTAGATAAGGATTTGCCAAGGACTGAGGGGGAGGAGATGCTATATGTCCCATCTACTAAGGAAACTATTGATAAAGAAAGCTCCTCTCAACCCTCTGATGATGAGGAAGCCTCATTGGCTAAGAACAAAAAAATTGTTGCCATTAAGAAAAGGAGCTCAGGCTACAAGAAAGCCTTGCAATCAGTTACTCCACAACCTGCTCCGAGCATGGATTTCAGTTCTCTACTGGTCCAGATGACAGAAAAATTGGATTAGCAAAGGCAATCTCTCGAAAAGTACGTGGATGAGTCTAATAAGGTACTGCAGTTTCAGCTGGCTCAGGACATAAAGTCCATCAGATTTGAAGTCAATCTGCACAAGAAAGAAATGACGGATTGCTTCCATAAGGAAGGAAATGTTGTGGTGTATTTAACTGAGCAACAAAAGCTTATCAAGACTGAGATTGAGGACATTGCTATAAAGCAAGGGTATGTTTTGGAAAATCAATTCAGATCTAATGAAAACCTAAAAGATTCCCATGAAGAAATCATCCAGAAACTGGGCAGTATTTCAACAAATTTGAAAACTGAAATATCAAAGCAGATACAAGTAGATATAGCTGCTATTCAGACAGCTATTGAGGCCTCCCAAAAGACAATTTCTGATACCTTACTGAAGTTCAAAGACTATTACAAAGAAGGTCCAGAATATCTGGCTGATTAGATAAGGTTTCAGAAGACTGATCTAAGGGATAATATTACTAGAGAAGTCATAAAGAGGGAGAGATTGTTAGTCAAAGCTAGCTCTGACCATGCTAAATGGATCTCTAATTCGATCAGAGCTACACTTGGCTTTCCTCCTTTATGTGATGATGACAATGTTGCTGAATCTAGAATACAACCTGCTCATATAGAAGGAGATCAGCCTGAAGTTGCCTAAGTTATTTACCCTCTTGCTGATTTTGATATGGTTCAAAAAGAAGTGCAGACAATGTACAGTCCTTCACAGGAGGCATCAAAGGTGATCATTGAAAATGTAGAAATGTCAGAGGCTACCAAGCAAGCTCAAAAGGAGGAACAATTGTCCAAGAAAAGGTTCAGGGAATAAGCTGAATTGAAGCCAGATTTTGAGCAATGGAGCCCTACTTCAAGGAATATAATTTTGACTGCCTGGAAGGCTGTAAAGGATAAGTCCCATGATAGGGGTAAGTGGTATTCTGAGCAGGAATGGAACAAATATCAAGCTAGGCAGGAAGTCATTCTTCAGCATAGAAGAAGTGCAAAAGCTAGGAAGTTAGCTGCTAATGCTCTGGAGCCTAGCAGGTACTTCCCCAAGCCTTTTCACTATTTTGAAAGGGAAAGGATAAAGGCTAGAGAATTAAAGAAGAAAGATCTCAAAGGGAAGAAACCTGCTGAGGATACAAACCTGCTGAGAATTGAAGAAGCCATACTAGATACTAACTAGGTTTGTTAACCCAGAATCCACGACTAGTTCTCCAGGTTTTCAGGTCCGGGCGGCTTGTTCTTTCTAGCCACCATTCTCAGCAAACCGGCTTGTTGACAGATAAGTCGGGCGGCCTCTCAGTCAGGCCGCCGCCAGTTCCAGTCCAGCCATCATCTAAGGGTCGACCTGTCCTTATCCGAGCTGCGTGACCTATATCCCAGGTCATCGTCAGAGGGGGTTCAGATCTGCCCGTCCAGAGGCCAGGACTCTGAACTCGCTAGAGGAAGCCTGCCAGGCCGCGCGGCCTTTCCTCTGCCCTCTTCTCTTTCTTGGTTATTTCCCGTTACCGCTGCTCGGTTCTCCTGTACCCCGGGCAGCTGGTAATTTTAGCCCTGCCCATTTGGGCAGGCCCCCGAGCCTATAAATAGGCATGAACAGTACCTTTCAGAGGAGGGAGTTCGAATCCCCAAGCTTGCCGCCTATGGCAGCAGATTCAAAATCCTTCTCCGGCGGGTATCCTGTCCGCGCGGTCTCCATAGGCTAACCGCTGGAACCATTTTCCCATTCATAAAAGGAAAGTCCGCCGCAGGAGAGGCATTCAGGCCGCGACGAGCGAACTCTAGTGTTGTTGCTGATAGCGGTCCTTTCTCTCTTTTCTCTATCCGGTCTTATCCGTCATTCCTAGTCTCTAGTAACCGACTGGATGACAGTCTTTTCCCTATTCTTTCCCTAGTTTTCGAACGGTTAGCTGGTGGTGCCCGAGTCCGTCGCATTTCGAGCATCAATAAGGTTGATGCTATGCAAGAAGAACTGAATCAATTCAGAAGATGCAAAGTATGGGAACTGGTTCCTAAACCTAAGGATCATAAAATCATAGGAACCAAGTGGATCTACAGAAACAAACTTGATGAAAATGACACAATTATCAAGAACAAGGCAAGGCTGGTAGCAAAAGGCTACATGCAAGATAAAGGGATTGACTTTGACAAAACCATTGCCCCAGTAGCAAGGATAGATGCTATAAGGATGTTCTTGGCCTATGCTGCCTATTAAGGGTTCAAGGTATATCAAATGGATGTAAAGTCAGCATTTCTGAATGGTGACTTAAAAGAGGAGATCTATGTTGAACAACCATCATGTTTTGTAGATTCTCATTATCCTGATTATGTATTTAGGCTTAGGAAGCCCTATATGGTTTGAAACAAGCCCCTAGGGCTTGGTATGAAACCTTGTCTACTTTCCTTATTGAGAATAAATTCTCTAGAGGAAAGATACACAAAACTCTATTCTTTAGGGAATCTAAAGGCAAGATAATCCTAGTCCAGATATATGTTGATGACATTATCTTTGAATCTACTGAAAATAACTTTTGTAGAAAGTTTGCCAAACTTATGCAAGGGAAGTTTGAGATGAGCAGTATGGGTGAGCTGAAGTTCTTTTAGAGACTTCAAGTAAGAAAGAATGATGATGGATTATCCATATCCCAGTCTAAGTTCACCAAGGAGTTGATTAAGAAATATGGTATGGACTCAGCCTCCACCATGAAAACTCCAATGGGAACAAGCATGCCTATAGGCAAGGATGAGACAGGGAAAACTGTTGATGAGTCTTTGTATAGAGGGATAATTGGCTCCCTACTCTACTTGACTTGTAGTAGACCTGACATCATGTATGCTTCATGTGTTTGTGCTAGGTACCAAGCATGCCCAAAGGAATCTCATTATACTACAGTTAAGAGAATATTGAGATATCTTAAGGGCACACCGAATCTAGGTCTTTGGTACCCTATGAATAGAGATTTCACACTAACTGGTTTCTCAGATGCAGATTTTGCAGGATGCAAAGAAGACAGGAAGAGTACTACAGGAACCTATCAATCCCTAGGTGGAAGGCTGGTGTCATGGTGTAGCAAGAAGCAGACCAGTGTAGCCATATCAACAGCTGAGTTTGAATATGTAGCTACAGGCAATTGTTGTGCACAATTATTGTGGATAAAGCACCAACTGGAAGATTATGATATCAAGATAAGTAGAATTCCATTGTTTTGTGACTCTACAAGTGCTATATTGCTAAGAATCTTGTATAACATAGTAGAACCAAGCATATAGAAATTAAGTTTCATTTCATAAGAGAACATGTGGAAAAAGAAGATATTAATCTAGAATTTGTAAACATCAATAATCAAATAGCTGATATCTTTACAAAATCTTTGGATGAAACTAAATTAAATTATTTTAAAATTGAATTATGTATGTTGAACCTAGAATAGGTCAGCTCAAGTATTCATAAGTAGTATATGTCAATTGAAAATTTCTCTGGAAATTTTTCTAAGCACAATGTTTGTGTCGACATAAGCAGACTTTGTATCGACACACTCAATATGTTGTGTCGACAAAGAAAAAGGATGTGTCCACACAGAAACAGTATCTGTGTCGACAGGAGTATAGGTGTCGACACACCTCTGTCGAGACTTTAAGTTAGTTGATTTTTGTGTTGGCACACAAAAATCAAAGTCGGCACTCTGTGTCGAGACTTAACCAGTCAATGTCGACACTGACATAAGTAGGTCAACACATAGACGTGTTGACTAAACCAATGTTTTGTCGAGACCTTGTATTATTACTAAGGAGCGTCTTTTGAGCTCCCCTTTGCACGTAGACTATAAATAGGTGAAGCCAAAATCTTGTCGACTACGCTTTCAAATTTCTCGACTCTAGCCCCGTGTCGACTTCGATATTCTCTTCTCTCTCTCTCCCTTCCATCAATGGCACCCATTAAAGAAGACAAGGTGAACGAAAGCTATGAACTGGTTCGTAATGGACTCACGACAGCGTCTTCAGAAATTCAGGTTGTAATTACCCTAATTTCAAAAAATGGGCTGGAATTCATGGTTTCAGAACCAATGAAGATTTGGAAGAAGGAGGTCATGGAATTTTATAGTTCTGCAACTGTGGTCACAGACAAGAAGAAGATCAAAGCAACTGTACAGGATTCCAGAGTAAAACTTACATTGAAGTCAATCAGTAAATCTCTTCAGCTACCTTTGGTGAAGGATACTGATGAAATAACTACCTCCCTGACTAAAGAAGCACTAAGTTGGTGCGGCCTGAGCCCTGATATCAAAGTTGGATCATCCCTTACTCGAAAAGGGATGAAGTCACAGGGAAAATTTCTGTCAGAAATAATAGGCAAGGTAACTTTGTGTAAAACTAATGGACATGACAGAATTTCAAGCCACATGTTTAATCTAATGACAAGGGTCATATTCAAAGTGAAAACTAATTGGGCAGCAATAGTGTTTGACAAGATTCGAGAAGGAGTAAAGAAACAAAATTTGGGTAGGATACTAAGTCTATGTTTATCTTCATTAATACCAGATGTAATGAACCACTACAAGGATCCAAACTCAACCACATGAGGAGAATGAATGTGAGAATACTTTCTAGATGGGATAGGGCGTTGACAAAGGAAGTATCTACACCATAGAAACAAATAAAGAAAGATTAAAAGCAGAAGAAAGTTGCTCAATAAGCAGAATCCTCCAGTGATTCTCAAGAGGAGGTAGTCTTAAGCTCAGTTGAAGACCAGCAACAAAAGGAATCCCAATATCAAGTGGATGGCAATGAACCCCTGGAACAATATATAGTCTCAAATCCAGGAGAAGAAAACCCTAAACAAACTGAGATGCCTGCCCAAGGGGGAGGCATTGCTTAAGCTGCCCTAGAGAGTGAATTAGCTGATGATACTGTTATAAACATAGTATCAGAAATCAATAATGAAGCTCAAGAAAATGTTGAGAAAGAAGCTCAAAATGAGCAAGTAAGTATCTCCTTTAAAAAGAGGGCCCTGGACGAAAATCTGGATGTCCAGGGAAAACCTTTTGCTATTCAAACTAATCTTGTTCCTCCTATACAGGTGCAGCAAGAGTTCACTATGGAAGAGCTCTTTTCTGATTTACCTAATGCAAGAACTGAGGGGGAGCAATCCCAGCTAGATAAGGATTTGCCAAGGACTGAGGGGGAGGAGATGCTATATGTCCCATCTACTAAGGAAACTATTGATAAAGAAAGCTCCTCTCAACCCTCTGATGATGAGGAAGCCTCATTGGCTAAGAACAGAAAAATTGTTGCCATTAAGAAAAGGAGCTCAGGCTACAAGAAAGCCTTGCAATCAGTTACTCCACAACCTGCTCCAAGCATGGATTTCAGTTCTCTACTGGTCCAGATGACAGAAAAATTGGATTAACAAAGGAAATCTCTAGAAAAGTACGTGGATGAGTCTAATAAGGTACTGTAGTTTCAGCTGGCTCAGGACATAAAGTCCATCAGATTTGAAGTCAATCTGCATAAGAAAGAAATGACGGATTGCTTCCATAAGGGAGGCAATGTTGTGGTGTATTTAACTGAGCAACAAAAGCTTATCAAGACTGAGATTGAGGACATTGCTACAAAGCAAGGGTATGTTTTGGAAAATCAATTCAGATCTAATGAAAACCTAAAAGATTCCCATGAAGAAATCATCTAGAAACTAGGCAGTATTTCAACAGATTTGAAAACTGAAATATCAAAGCAGATACAAGTAGATATAGCTGCTATTCAGACAGCTATTGAGGCATCCCAAAAGACAATTTCTGATACCTTACTGAAGTTCAAAGACTATTACAAAGAAGGTCCAGAATATCTGGCTGATTAGATAAGGTTTCAGAAGACTAATCTAAGGGATCATATTACTAGAGAAGTCATAAAGAGGGAGAGATTGTTAGTCAAAGCTAGTTCTGACCATGCTAAATGGATCTCTAATTCGATCAGAGCTACACTTGGCTCTCCTCCTTTATATGATGACAATGTTGCTGAATCTAGAATACAACCTGCTTATATAGAAGGAGATCAGCCTGAAGTTGCCTAAGTTATTTACCCTCTTGCTGATTTTGATATGGTTCAAAAAGAAGTGCAGACAATGTACAGTCCTTCACAGGAGGCATCAAAGGTGATCATTGAAAAAGTAGAAATGTCAGAGGCTACCAAGCAAGCTCAAAAGGAGGCACTATTGTCCAAGAAAAGGTTCAGGGAATAGGCTGAATTGAAGCCAGATTTTGAGCAATGGAGCCCTACTTCAAGGAATATAATTTTGACTGCCTAGAAGGCTGTAAAGGATAAGACCCATGATAGGGGTAAGTGGTATTCTGAGCAAGATGGAACAAATATCAAGCTAGGCAGGAAGTCATTCTTCTGCATAGAAGAAGTGCAAAAGCTGAGAAGTTAGCTGCTAATGCTCTGGAGCCTTGCAGGTACTTCCCCAAGCCTTTTCACTATTTTGAAAAGGAAAGGATAAAGGCTAGAGAATTAAAGAAGAAAGATCTCAAAGGGAAGAAACCTGCTGAGGATACAGAACATTCTGTGCAGGCAAAGATTAGGTCTGGGAAAGGCATAGTGATTAAAGAGCCTAGCCAATCATAGGATAGATAGGCTTAGGTATAGAACAATGTAACTTTTTGTTTTTGTTCTATGGAAAACATGTAAACTGGTGTATTTTCTGATTAAATAATAAAATCACCTTCTCTATTAATCTTATTTGTTTATATTGTTTTTATGTTATCCTGCACAGAATTGTATGTACATCTTTTGTTTATGTGCTTTATTATGAGAGATCTATATCTTTGACTATGGGTTATGACTTCTCCAAATAGGGGGAGATTGTTGGGTACACTGAAAAATATGTACCAGATTTTGAGAAGCCTCATCTTACTCAATGATATACATCAATTTGTATTTGATGTATGTTTGAGTTTCATTGTGCAGGTATAAGGTTTGTAAAGAAATTTTTCTAAGTACAAGTGTTGACACTAGAAGTTGTGTCGACACCAGAAGCAAAGTTGTGTCGACACCCAGAAGTTGTGTCGACACTAGAAGCAAAGCTGTGTCGACAACCAGGCATTGTGTCGACACCTGAAGAAAAGGTTGTGTCGATACACAGAGTAGTGTCGACACCTAAGCCAGGAAATGTGTTGACACCTGTAGCAGAAGCTGTGTCGACACCCAGGAGTTATATCGACACCACAAGAAAGGCTTGTGTCGACACTCAAGAATTGTGTCGACACTTGAAGAAGGTTTGTGTCGACAGCTAGACGCACACTCAACGCCATCTTACAATAACAGCTATTCTGAGTCAGAAGGCTTGTGTCGACACACAGAACTTGTGTCGACACACACTCAACGACAGCTATACACCCAATAAACGCCACTTGTCTGTAGTAGCTAAGTCAAGACCAGAAGCAGTTGTGTCGAAACACAGGACTTGTGTCGACAAACACACTCAACGACGGCTGGACATACACTCAACTTCATCTGTCTGCAGCAGTTATGTCGAGACCAAGAGCAGTTGTGTCGACACACAGGACTTGTGTCGAAACATACAAAGAGAAGAAGTGTCGAGTAGTTGAAGAATGACTATGTCAACACCTGGAGTATTATGTCGACTTCACCAAGACATGTGTCGACACTTAGTATATTTGTGTCGACACATATGAAGCAGATTGCTTAGTGGATCGTGCTGAGTTGTTAAGTCTCTATGGAATCAACTGTCATGACTGGTGGGTCGATAGCTATCATTACCAACAGGTCTGACACATTTGTCAGAACTATCAGAAGGTTGTTACAAACCGGATCAGCCGGTAACAGGGAGAAATCTCTATATAAAGGACTGATCCGTAACAACTAAAAAAAAACATAACAGAAAAGACATAGGAAAAAAGTGAATCATCCAAAGGAAGAATTTCACAACAAGTAAAGGGGTGACCCTTAAGAAGGCAGATTCTAAACAAGTCTGCAGAGAAGATTCAGATCTTATTCTGAAGTCAAGAAAGAAGCTGATAGGAGTTCAACTTCTACATCAAGAAGAGTTCAACCTTATTTTATTCTATCAAGAAGCTTTGAAATAGCTAAGCTAGGTTGGATCTGAAGTTTTAGTTCATTCAAGAACTGATCAAGAAGCACTCACCTATAGGTGATCTATCTGGTAATATTCCTTAATTTTTAAAATACTCAATTACTTGTAGGATCTTTCGTTAGATCTGAGTTGTAAGTCTGTAATTATAAAGGCTGAGGTAGGGCTGAGTGCCTGAGTTATAGGATTATTAATAGTCTGAGTTGTAAGCCTAGTTATAAAGGCTGAGATAGGGTTGTGGCCTGAGGTAGGATTCTTGAGAAAAATCTGAGGTAAGACTTGTATAAGTTTGAGGTGTAGGAACCATCTGGTACTGAGTTGTAACATCTGTGGATCTGAGCTAGTGGAAGGAAGTTGTACTGAATCCAGCTTTCTACTGGATAGGCGAAGGGGGAAAGTGGATGTACCCATACCTTGGGGAACCACTATAAATCTGGTGTATGCTATGCTGTGTTTACTATGTTGTGATTCTATGTTCTATGCTGTGATAAGAACCTGTTAGATTGTCTAAAATTCTTAAAGATAATTAGAACCTATTCAACCCCCTCCCTCTAGGTGTTTAGGCTCTTGAAATAAGTCTTTTAGATTCATTAAATACAGCATGCATTGACTCTTCTACAACTTGGGTAGTTAAGTTGTAGACTATATATGCCTTACTATGAGTGTTGTACCCAACAAAGATCCCTTCATAGGACTTTGCAGCAAACTTAATTAAATGGACTTTTCCATTATTGAGCACACAACACTTGCAACCAAAGATCCTGAAATAGCTCAGGTTTGGTTTTCTGCCCTTCAAGATCTCATAGGGAGTCTTCTTGTGGCTCTTGGTGATAGAAGCCCTATTAAGGACATAACATGTAGTGTTAACTGCCTCAGCCCAGAATTATTCTGGGAGGGATGAGTCACTTTGTAAGGTTCTATCAGCCTCTATGAGAGTACTATTTTTCCTCTCACCAATTCCATTTTTCTTGGGTGTTCTAGGAGAGAAAATCACTTGATGAATCCCTAGCTCTTTACAGAACCTTATCATGAACTCAAACTGAAACTCAGTTCCATGGTCACTTCTGATTTTGACCATAGTGATGTTGAACTCATTATGAATTTTCTTGACAAATGTCTAAAAGACATCTGGGGTTTCAGATTTATTCCTTAGAAAGAACACCCAGGCAAATCTGGAAAATTCATCAACAACCACAAGGGTGTAGACTTTTCTACCTACACTTTGAATTGGCATAGGATCAAATAGATCTATATGGAAGATGTATAAGCACCTCACTGAGTCTTTGGTGCCAATACTCTTGAAGGAGGTCTTAGCCTGTTTGCCCTTTTGGCATGCATAGTAGATACCCTCCTTAGTGTATATTAACTTAGGCCCATTCCTAACCATCTCATTGCTGAACAACTTGTCTATGGTCATATAATTTAGATGGGCTAGCCTCTTGTGCCACTGGACACAGGAAGAGGCTTTCTCATCTATAACAAGACATACATGTGAGTCTTTACTAGAACATAGGAAATCTAAATAGTACACATTTCCACTCCTAGTGCCTATTAAGATGACCTCTTGGTCACTTAACTTCCTAATTTGGAACTCATCCTTGTGGAATACTATGTCATAGCCAAGATCACGAAGTTGCCTAATGCTTATCAGGTTGTGTTGCAACCCTTCCACATAGTTTACTCTAGTGATAGTGACTATACCATTAGAGACCTTACCATAACCTCTAGTAACTCCATTTTTAGATCCACCAAAGATAACCTTTGGTCCATTCCTTACTGGAACATAATCTTTAGCATGCTCCTTATTGTGGTCATGTGCTTGGAACATCAACTGTCCAAGTACCATATTAGGGTATGAGAACTTGGACTATCCTACAAAACACACATCAGTTAACCTTAGGACCCCAATTTTTATTGGGTCCTTGGTGTCTGTTAGACTGAATATAATTCTTCCCGCCTGCAGCTTTTCTGACAGGCAAGCTGACATTTGCTATTTGCACACTATGATTATGCCAGCAATCAACAGCAAAGTGACCTAATTTGCCACAACACCAACACTTATGGATGTTGTACCTTCTTTTTGGAGCAGATCTAATGGTTGTGTTAACAACAGCTCTCGTTCTAGAATGAGTAGCAACAGTCTTGTTCAATGATTTTCCAGCCCTAGTCTGATAAGTGGTGGGTCTGGTAGTAGAAGTGCTTGGGATATCTTGAGCCCTTCTAGCAGCAGCTTTCTTTTCAGAAAGCATACCTTTGATGGCCTTAGAGATGCCCAGGTCAGGATTACTGACGGCCTTCCCCTTTGTCTTAGAGTGGGCTGGAGGAATTTGAGAACAGTCAGAAACTTTACCCTTGACTGAAGGGGTTGTTGTACCAAACATAAATGGTCCAAGATGGACCATTTATATTTTCTCATAGGTACTTGCACCTTTGGTGTAACTTCCACCGAATTGGGGAACATCTTTGTTCACCAAAGATGGTCTAGCATGATTCCAGTGACCATAAATATTCTCATGGTCATGGATGTTGGAAGGAAATTTCACTCTAATAAATTTTACAGGAGGTTTAGAGGCTAGTGGATCCACTTGTGCTTTGCCATTTCCCTTGGGATTAGCAGCTCTTGTCCTTCCCTTGAATCCCAACCCTTTCTTTCCCTTTTGGGAGGAGAATGAGTCTATCAAGGGCAACATAGTGCTAGGCTTGGAGTAGCTAGCCATTAGTTCCCTCTCTTTTGGAGCTTTCCCTCAAGATATCTGAATGATTATTGTTGAAGGTTTTGGTTCTCATCTGAATGACTTGGAGGTAGGACTCCAGACTTCAGCAAACTCTTGTGCCTTTCTTTTCTCATAATCTGGCTTGGGAACACTTTTGCTGGCTGAAGGGTCTTCCCCATACTTCCTTTTCTTAGAGGTGTGGATCTCGGGTAAACCTTGAGGAATAATATCATCCCATACTTGGTCATAGGAAGCAGGAGGAGGATCCTGATCTTCTAGCCTGGGAGAGAAGCAGGGCATCTGAGGTTGTTTCATCTGAGCTTGCATCTGACTGGACTGTCCTTTAGCAAGAGGATTCAGGTTATGAGGAATGATATTAGGATCAACTTAAAATTCAGGGAATATTTGGTTATTCATCCAGACTGAGGTGTCATAGGTATGAAATTTCACAGATTGAATTTACTCTAAACCTTCTTTATGATTTCATTTATCTTATCTGACCAAGCTGAGTTTGCAACAGCAGTAAACTTATCCACAAGTTTTTTCACATGTTCTTTCACCAGGCTCTCCCCCTTTCTTAATTCTATGCACAGCATTTCTATGGCATCTTCCTTGAAGGTTCCCACTTCTTCACAGATTTTCATAACATGTTCCTGGGCTTTCTTCTCTAACTGAATTTGATTGTTAGCAAGAGTTACAGATTGGTCCATTACCTGACAAACACTAGTAATGGTGTGGTCTATAGCTCTTCCACTAATCTGAAACAATTCTTTGAGGGAGTCTGTGTTGTACTGGATTTTTGTAAATCCTCTGCTCATCTCTTTTTTTAGAGCAGTGACTTTGTCCTGGACTACCTTCAGAGATTCATCAAAATAATTCCTCTGGTCAGCCAACATGATTTCAATCTTAATGAGAATATCTGAATTGATAAGGGCAGCATCAGCAGTAATAATAGGAGGAGGTGAAGTCCATGGAGGAATCTCATCAATCACTACAGAACATTAAGCTCTGATAGTATGAGTGACTGCATCTCCTTCTTCATAAAGGAAAGTAGGCATGGAGAAGTCAAGTTTCCTTAGAGGAGCTTCAACAGGCTCTAGAGAAATTCTATCTTCATCAGAAAGAAGTATAGTATCTAATAGATCTTTCTTAGCAGATGGGGATTGAGCAGTTTGAGACTTGGGTGATGGTATTGGAGATGGAGTATGTGCTAGTGATGGAGATGGAACTGGTGATGTTGAGGGATCCTTTGATGGCTCTCAGCAGTTTCCTTGTGTAGAGAAGGAAGAGGTTCATCTGAAGTCAGTTCTATGATCATACTATCAATATCATCAGTAGTAGATTTCATGGTTTCTTGCACTTGCACATCTGAGATGGTATTATCTGAAATGTCTGCCTTTGGGAACTTGGTTGGAGATCTTATTGGGCTCCTGACAGGACTTCTGATGTGTGAAATTGCTGGTGATTTGGCTGGAGGAGGAGGAGAAGGAAGTTTGACATCTAGAACTGAGGCTGCAGGCTCCCCCTCAATTGCTGCACTAGATGGTTACACAACATTATGAGAGGAGGGAGATGGGGTCCTGACCTCTTTAGCAGGGGCTGCAAGCTCTTGAGCAAGCTGCTTTGGATTCTTCAGCTTTAATTCCTATCTATGAATGAAGGCTAGGGAGATCTTCTTCAGGTGATGGATTGGAGTGCCTTTAGAAATCTTGAAGATAGTTGGATCAATCTCATACAACATCAGGGAGATTATCCTAGCAAATTTTGGTTCTCTTATGCTGTCTCTAATCAAGTCAAAAATCATCAAACCATAAGGAAATCTTTTCCTGCAGACTATGGCAACCATGATATTGAAGAAGTCATTTGTAATAAACCCTATTGACCCTATTCTGCACCACAGAATTTTGCCAATAATGTCTACTAAGAGTTTGCTAACATCATTTAAGAAGTCCTCCTAAAAGAAGTACTGTCATCTGGAACTCCACAGAAATGACAAGTTCTGTCATTATAATCTCTTGTTATTTCATCTACATCATCTACATGAGATAATCTGAGAAGTATGGACACTATGGTCGGGCTCAACTTAATTTTAATGCCCTTGACTTTGGACTTCAGGACAGTGCCATTTCTCCTTATCTTAACATTTCTGAAGAACTCTTCTACCTCAGGAAATAAAATCTTGCAAGGTTCTGATAGGGCGAATGTCAAACCTGCTGTGTCCAGGAGAAGAAGAAGATTTCTGAAATCCTCTAAAAGCTCTGATATCCCTACTACTACTAGCTCACTACCGACGCCGATTTTGAACTGCTGGGCCATTGAGATGGACGACGGCGAAGGACGGAGAGCGAGAAGGCGGCGGCGTCGAAGCACTGGTCGGCAGAAGACGAAGAGTTTTCGAGAGAGTCGAGTTTGAAATGCCGGTTGAATTTGGGATTCTAACATTTCATATATATATATAACCCTAGTAATGCCAATTAGATGTCTAACTAAACTAAATTAACCCTTGGATTAAGGCAGAAATCGATCGATTTTCGAAATAGTAGAAATTGATAGAAATCAAAAATTGACATGGCATTTCTCGAGAGGTAGGGTAGTTCTCGAGAAGTAAAGCACTTGTTTTTGAGAACTTTCAGTACCTCTCGAGAGACAGATTTTCTGTTCTCGAGAAGTGGACTTGAAGTTTTCGAGAACTAATTTCATGATTTTCGAAAAGTAATAATAGTTCTCGAGAACTGCCTTCCACTTAAGAAGTTTCTGACCTCTTTTAAGTTTCCTCGATTCTTGAACTTTGAACTGATTCCCTTTGATCTATCCTTCTTTGTTTTGCATCCCAAGTTCAGTTTTGAATAATTGAACTTATCTCATCAAACGGCTTTGTGAAAATGTCTGCAACTTGTCGATTTGTTGGCACATACTGCAGATCCACATCCCCTTGCTCCACATGCTCTCAGATGAAGTGATATCTGAGATCGATGTGCTTTGTACGGCTGTGCGAGACTGGGTTGTTTGTAATTACTTTTGCGCTGGAGGAGTCGCAGAACAACGGAATGTCTTTATCCTTCATATTGTAATCTTCTAGCTGGTTCTTTAGCCAAAGCAATTGTGCACAACAACTGCCGGCAGAGATATACTCTGACTCGGGCATTGAGATTGCGACACAATTTTGCTTTTTGCTGCTCCATGAGATAAGCCTTCTTCCAAGGAACTGATATGTCCCGGAAGTGCTTTTCCTGTCGTCTTTACTACCTGCAAAGTCTGCATCTGAAAAACCAATTAGTTCGTTGTCATTACTTATTGGGTACCATAAGCCAAGATTCGGTGTACCTTTAAGGTATCTCAAGATTCGCATTGCAGCAGCATAGTGAGATTCCTTACAGTTCACTTGGAATCTAGAACAGACACATGTAGAGAACATTATGTCTGGTCTACTAGCAGTAAGGTAGAGCAAGGATCAACCTATGCTTCTGTATTTGGTTTCATCAAAAGGTTTCCCTTTCTCATCCTTGTCCAGAGACATAGCTGAGGCCATTGGAGTCCTCATAGAGGTTGCACTCTCCATTCTAAATTTCTTAATCAACTCCTTTGTGAACTTCGTCTGTGAGATGAAAATTCCATCTTCAGATTGTTTCACCTGAAGTCCTAAGAAATACTTCAGCTCTCCCATACTACTCATTTTAAACTTCCCTTGCATAAGTTTAGAAAACTTTTTGCAGAGGTTGTTTTCTGTAGAACAAAAAATAATGTCGTCGACATAGATTTGCACTCGCAAAATCTTGCCTTTAATGTTCATAATAAATAATGTCTTATCTATCTTTCCACTTCTGAACTTGTTCTCAAGGAGAATGGTAGATAGCGTTTCGTACCAAGCTCGAGGAGCTTGTTTCAAACTGTACAATGCTTTTGATAATAAATAAACATACTCAGGAAAGTTAGGATCAACAAAACCTGGGGGCTATTCCACGTACACTTCTTCCTTTATGTCACCATTTAGGAAGGAGGACTTCACGTCCATTTGGTAGACAGTGAAGCCCTTCAGTGCAGCATAAGCTAGGAACAGTCTGATGGCCTCCAACCTTGCCACTAGAGCGTATGTTTGGTCGAAGTCGATCCCTTCTTCTTGACGATATCCTTTGGCGATGAGTCTGGCATTGTTCTTTATAATAGTTCCATCCTCGTCCAACTTGTTTCGGTAGACCCACTTCGTTCCGATGATATCATTACCTTTGGGTCCAGGAACTAGTTTTCAAGCTTTGCATCGCTTGAACTGGTTCAGTTTCCTTCCATGGCCAAGATTCATGAAGCGTCTGAGTTGGCTTCCTCAAACTTCTTTGGTTCAACCTGTGAGAGAAAACTTAAATATAAATTCTCGTTAGTTGTACCTCGATGATTTCTGACACCATCACGGGGATCCCTTATGATCTGGTCCAATGGATGATCCTTCAGATGTCTGAGCTCTTGGTTTCTAGCATCTAGAACTTCTTCAACCACTGGAGTGACTTCATCAACTTGGATGTTTTCTTCATCTTGATCATCTCCCTCTCCAATGGGGGTTGTAGTAGTGATCTTGAAGAACTTTTCTCTTACACCTTCAGTCAGTTCATTCAAGCTAATCTCTTTAATTCTTGTACCTTCATCTTCAACAAGAACACTAGAAGGTTTGTTTTGCAGCAAGCTCGTCTCATCAAATACAACATGTATGGATTCCTCTACAACCAGAGTTTTTCTATTGAAAATTCTGTATGCCTTACTATGGCTACTATAACCTACAAAAATACTTTCAAAACTTTTCTCACTAAACTTGGTAGTATGATACTTACCATTGTTAAGCACGAAGCACTTACAGCCAAAAATTCTAAAATATGAAATAGTTGGTTTCCTGCCTTTTAGAAGTTCGTAAGGTGTCTTATCATGATTCTTATTAATGAGTGCTCGATTTTGCACGTGGCATGCAGTATTGACGGCTTCAGCCCAAAAGTATTCCAGTAGTGAAGCATCACTCAACATAGTTCTGCAGGCCTTTATGAGTGTTCTGTTCCTTCTCTCAGCTAAACCATTTTACTGTGGAGTACAAGGAGAGGAAAACTCATGAAAGATACCTAGGGTTTCACAGAATTTTGTAATGGCCCCAGATTTGAACTCTGTTCCATTGTCACTTATGATTTTGACTGCAGAACAATTGTATTCATTCTAGACTTGCCTGACAAAATTAGTAAAGATGTTGAAAGTATCTGACTTGTGTTTCAGAAAGAACACCCACGCAAAGCGCGAGTTATCATCAACAATAACTAATGTATATTCCTTACCTCCCAAGCTTCTAACTTGCAGTGGACCAAACAAGTCCATATGAAGTAGATGGAGACATCTACTTCAATTTTTGTCAATAATGCTTCTAAAGGTAGCCCTTGTTTGCTTTCCTTTTACGCATGCATGACAAGATCTATCTTGATGTACTTGACATTCGGGGCATCACGTACTAAGTTCTGGGAGAATAATTTATTAATAGTTTTAAAATTAATATGTGCTAACTTCTTGTGTCATTGGTCACCAAGAGACGCACAATCTTTTGCCAAAAGACACACTGGTGTAGAAGAATCTATACAAATGAAATTTAAACAAAATATATTCCTGCTTTGAGTGCCAGATAGAATCATTTCCATATTGTCAACAAACTTTATCAGGCACTTGTCAGCGTGTAATTCAACTATGTATCCTTTGTCGCATAGTTGGCTTATGCTTATAATATTGTGTTCCAATCCCTCAACATAAGCTACATCCGAAAAGGATACACTACAGTTAGTGATCATACCGTAGCCTTTAGTTATCCCGCGGTCTGAACCTCCAAAGATGACCTTTGGTCCATTCAACACTGGAGAATAATTCTGAAGTAGTCTTCTTATCCCGGTCATGTGCCGAGAGCATCCACTGTCCAAATACCAGATTGGCATTTTGGTGGCCTTTGGACATCCCTGCAATCATAATCAATTTGCCTTAGGAACCCAAACATGTTTGGGTCCTTGGTCTCGTGTTATAACACTCCCCCTACAAGGATTTGCATTATGAGTGGTCATTCTCATGTTACCAACTTGAGGAGTTGCAAAATTTCTTGAATTAAACCAACAATCGATGGCAAAATGACCAATTTTGTCACAACACCAACAGTCGAACCTATTGTATCTTTGCTTTAGGAACTCCTTCTTGATCTTCTGGGATACTAGTCCAGTAGGGGTAGAATTCTTGGAGGAAGAGGCTTCATGATGATGGCAATCACAAGATTTCGTCTCCATTACAGGCTTTTCTACAATGGTTTTTTTCTTTTGGTGCTTTCTTGAAGTTATGACCATGATCATAAGGGCTATAGATCTAAAGAATGACTTCTGTATAAGGTGCCTTAAAGACGCTCTCACCAAATTTTCTGGGGCGAGTCAATCCTTGGTAACAAGACTTTTGCTCTACATAAGTAGGCCGAGTCCAGTGGTCGTAGGATGAGTCAAGATCAAACTCATTTGTTGGAAATATGATTTTTTTAAAGACAGTCTAATCTTGAGGGGCTTTCCCCTTTGCTTTGGCTAAGGCCTTCTTGGCGGCTTTATTCCTTCTCTGAGCCTTATTACTCCTAGAAGATTTTCTAGGAGCTTCTACATGGCCTAGCACATCACCCTTGGCCTGAGTGGAGAACTCAGCAACGAGAGGAAGAACTATTCATTTTGGCCTCTAGTAAGTCTTCCAACCCTTTGATGATTTCATCCTTCAGATCAAGGTGCTTGATAGCTTTGTTGAACTCATCAACAACATTATCTAAGTCTTCTCTGAGTGAGTCCATCTTTGCGAGTTCCTCTCTCAGAGAGCTTTCTATGGCCTTTAGAGACTTAATCTCTTTTGCCTGAGTTTTCACGACCTTTCGACATTTGTCGTAAGCCATGATCAACTCCTTATACTGGGCCATGATCAACTCCTTATACTGGGCAATGCTTATATTCTCAAGAATATAGCCGTTCATGGCAGCATTAATTATGGATTTCATAAGAGTTTATTTCTTGCTCATTTCATTGGGACAGTTGGGGAAACTCATTAAAGACTATTCCAGCCATTTCAATTCCCAGAATCTCAGCAGCAACCAAGGATATTGTTTTCAAATTCGAAGGCTGAACTCAGAATATATATAGATATTTTTGAATAAGATAGTTTTGACACAGACATACAATAACTGATACAGAAAGAAGTACGACAATCATTCTCACAGGAAATTGAAGAAGAACATCATACACAGATCTTCAGTTTTTCTTCAGTTTCTGCTTCAGGCTTCAAAGGGACAACTAATCAACTCCAGTCCAAGAAGTTTCTGAAGACCTTCATCAAGGCCTACACCCTGAGCAAAGCTCCAGTCTTCCTGAACACTAAACATCTCAGGGGGTGCTTTGACACGAACAATCCACTAAGTCTTCTCTGTTGTTTAGAGAAAGAGAAGACAACATCACATTCTTACCTCACTGTAAAAAGGGTTTATTAACTCCCTTCAAAAGTTCTTATGTTTGTTTTTGGGCACTTGATCAAAAACCTAAAAGGTTGTGAGATCTCCCTGCAAAAATATCTTGTGGTGACTGGGCACCTGAGCAAAAACTTATGGTGGATGTCACCTGATCAAAAAACTATTAGTATATTCCGACCACGGTGGTTGAAGACTGGATGTACCTATATTTTGGGAACCACTATAAATTCTTGTGTTGTCTGTGTATTCATTTTTCCTTGCATTTTTGTGCAGTGGTTGTGTATTTTAGCTTAGTTCCTCTTTCATTTTATATAACTACTACTATCACTAATTTTAATGATAGATTTTAAAAAAGCAAAAGTTTTAAATCACTCTATTCATCCCCCCCTCTCTAGAGTAAATAAGATCTACCCCCTAACTTTCAATTGGTATCAGAGGATTATCAATTGCCCAAGTTGTCTTTCACTCTGGACGACCAAAGGGGTTAGGGGTGTTGTGGCGGGGTCATGAAGTCAAGTTGAAGCCCTAAATTCAAGCCCTAAGTCTGGTGGTGAGGCTGTGCTATAGGCAGACCAAGGTTATTTTTACCTTGGCCCTTGTTCACTTGGTCCTTTGAGCTTCTCAAGGTTTTGTCATGACCTAGTCATAAAAAACCACTCCTAGAGGTCTAGTTGTTTGAGAAATGTTACAAAAATCTCGGGGGAAATCAGATTGAAGTTCGGCATAGGGGGGGGACCAGGTGAAAGTCTCATCTAAGAAACCTGTCACAACATTGAACTTTCAGATAGAAAGTTTGTGTGCGATGCTACCAATTCAATATTTGATGAAGTTTCCATTATTGTCCACCCGAAATTTGAAGGAAGATAGGAAATCCACTGTGAGTTCCAAAAAAGTTGGCTCGGAGATGGCAAACAAGGCGTCCCTCCCCGGAATAAACAAAAAAGTATGAACCAAATCTACTATACTAAAAGTGGCGAGAACTCCCATTCAAGGATGCAGATAATGCCGAAGATTTACCCGTCGTGCCAATAGCTTCGAGACTATTGGGTAAAATTCTCAAAAGTCAGCATAATATCCACCATAATCGGGTCTTTGGGATGCTAAGAGGAGGAAGTTGAAGTTCTCGAACACCGACGAGGCTTGATGAGGAGAAAATAAAGGAGATTCCTTGGCCTTGTGGCTGTAGAATCCAAGGAAATGAAGGCTCAGATGGTGTGGTGAGAAAAATAAAAGGAGAAAAACTATTTTAAGAAAAAAATTCGGGTCACACCCGTAGCCATGCCTATGACTAGGGGGTGTGTACATTTAAAGTGGCGATTTGACGCCCTCGGAATCTGGCGAGATTTGGACGAATTCAAAATTCGGTGCAATATGACCTAGGGTCACGATCGTGTCCATTGGGCGTGACATAACTAAATTAAAGTCTCCTCGAGGATAGCTTTGGGGTTGTCATGCCCGGAGAGCACCCTATGACTGAAATGGAAAAAGGGCAAAGTGTTTTCACTTGAAATTCAGTTCCCGAATTCTGAATTTCAGGTTGGATATGCCAACCGGTCACGCCCATAAACAGGGTGTGTAAAAATTATAGAAAAAATATATTCATATTTTTACAAATAACAAAATAAAACAAAAATAACTAGTATCTGACTTTAAGTGCAAAACAGTTTGAGGCAAGTGCGATCTTCCTTTTATCCTTCGTTAAACCGCTTCTTTAAAATATGCAATAACTAAATAGTAAATGATAATAAGATAAATATAGGGTGTCTCCCAAGAGAGCTTTATTTATGGTTTTTGAGCTCCAGCATAATGGTGTACCAAAATTAAGGATTACGAAGAATAATTTCTTCTTGGTGCTCATCGAGATTATCACCAGTGAATAATAATTTTAACTAGTTCCCATTCACTTTGAACTCACCCTTGTCCAGGTGCAAAATTAGGATGGTTTCGTATGGCCAAACCACTTTAACTAAAAATGGGCCAGATAAATGGGACTTGAGTTTTCCCGAAAAAAGATGTAAACATGAATTATAAAGGAGTACTTGGTCACCTGGTTTGAAATCCTTATAGTAGTTCATCTAATTATCGTGACAAATTTTGTGCGTTCCTTATATAACCTATTACTTTCTTAAGAGAAAAAACGTCATTCATCAAGCTCGTTTATTTGATACTTGCGAAGCTCGGATGATAAATTTTCATAAAGATTTAAAAATGTAAGCGCCCAAAAGGAACGATGTTCTAGTTCGATCAGCAAATGACGTGCTTTACCATAGACCAATCGATAAGGCATATAACAAATAACAGTCTTGTAAAAGGTTCTATAAGCCCATAGCATCGTCAAGTTTTCTAAGCAATCCTTTTGTTTAGTACAAAATGTTTTTTCCTAAATTTGTTTTATTTTGCAATTAATTACCTTTACTTGATCACTTATTTGAGGGTGATAGGGGTAGCCAACCTATATAGAACGCCATAATTTGACAAAACCTTTGCTAATTGGCATTACAAAAGTGAGTTCCCTATCACTCACTATTGCTCATGATTCTCCAAATCTAGTAAAGAGTTTTTTGAGAAATTGCGTAATGACTCGAGTATCATTGTTGGTAATTGCTTATGCCTCCACCCACCATGACAACTAGACTAATACTACCAAAATATAATGATTACCAAAGAAAGCTGGTAGTGGGCCGACAAAGTCAATTACCCATACATCAAAAAAAATTATTTTTAAAAATGAATTTAAAAGCATTTTATCGAGGCGTGAAATATTAAATGAGCATTGGCATTTTTCACAATGACTCACATGTGCGAGAACATCCTTGAAGATGCTTGGCCAATAAAATCCTACTTCAAGTACCTTTCTTGTAGTCAGATTTGCCTTATAATGTCCACCAGCGGGACCCTCCTAGCCACGCTTTAGTATTGGGCGCCCTCCTCATTAGAAAGACACCTCTACACCACTTGATCCGCGCAAACTAGAAATAGAAATGTATCCTCCGAAAAATATTTTTTCAAATCGAAAAATAAATTCTTCTTTTCCGGATTAGAAAATTTTTGGGGGAGAAATCTTGCAACATGAATGTTTGCAAAATCAGCGAACCATGGGTTGGGGAGAGAGATTATCTTAAGTATAGAGAGGAGATGTTCCTCAGAAAATATATCATTAATATCATCCTTATTAAGCTCCTCCAAGTTGGGATTCTCCAACCAAGAAAGGTGATCTGCCGCCAAGTTATCTGCGCCCCATTTGTCTTGAATTTCCAAGTCAAATTCTTGGAGGAGTAATATCCACCTAATCAATCTTGGCTTTGCATATATTTTGGTTTATAAATAGTGTAGAGCAGAATGATTAGTGAAAATAATAGATGATGTGTGGCAAGAGCAGAATTTATCGAATGAAAAAGTAACAGCTAATAATTCTTTCTCAATGGTAGTGTAATTTTCTTGTGCAATTGTTAGCGTTTTGCTGGCATAATATATTCTATGAAAATTCTTATTAAAGCGATGTCGTAAGAACGCACTAACAATAAAACAACTAGCCACACACATGATTTTGAAAGGAAGTTCCCAATTGGGAGCTATCATTATGGGCATGTTTATAAATTTTTCCTTAATAATAGGAAAGTGTGCAAATAATGTTCATAAAAATAAATGGCGTGTCTTTCTCAAAAATATGAGTAAGGGGTTTTGTGATTTTAGGAAAAATCATTTATGAATTGACGATAAAACCCGGCATGACCATGAAAACTGCAGACGATCTTAATGTCCGAAAGGGAGGTAGCTTTTCTATAGTATTTATCTTAGCCTTGTCTACCTCAATACCCTTGATAGAGATTTTATAGCCTAGCAGTAATCCTTCCCCCACCATAAAATAGCACTTTTCTAAGTTTAGCACCATGTTTGTGGCTTCACACCATTGTCGAACATAGGAAAGGTTCATTAAACATAAATCAAACAGATCTACAAAAAGAGAGAAATCGTCCATAAAAACTTCCATGATATCCTCCACGCGCTCGTTAAAAAATGCTAGCATAGACCGTTAAAATATAGCTGAGGCGTTACATAACCCAAATGGCATCATCTGATTGGTGAAGGTGTCAAATGGACAAGTGAATGCTATTTTCTTTTGATCCTCGGGTGCAATTGGGATTTTCAAATACCCCTAGAGATCGCCTAGAAAATAATAGAAAGAATGCCTGAATAGACATTCAAGAAATTGATTTATGAATGGTAAAGGAAAATGATCTTTACGAGTTGGATCATTTAATTTTCGATAATCTATGCAAACCCGCCATCTGGTAACGGTTCAAGTAGGGATAACTCATTTTTCTAATTTGGAACTACCGTTAATCCTCCATTTTTGGCACTACTTGGACTTGACTAACCCAAGTGCTTTCCAAAATCGGATAGAAAAAGCGCACACATAATAATTAAATTACCTCCACCTTAACCTCCTCCTTCATATTAAGATTAGGTGGCATTGAGGCCGAATCATTTTACGCGAATTTTTCTCGATTAAAATCTTATACATACAATGTAACATCCCATATCCAATGAGACCCCTAAGAGTGGTTTTTCCATAAATAGTTCATGACAAAACCCTAAGAAGCCCAAGAAGACCAAGTGAGCTTATACATGAAGGTGGAAACACCATATTCTACAAATAGTATAATTCTAAACAATAGCTTAGGATGACCATTGGGCTTCCCCATGACTCTATGACCCGACCACAACATCCCTAACCCATTCGAGGGTCCACTAGAGCCATAAGGATCCATTGGGGTCAAACTAAAGTGGTCAAATTGATCTAAGACCACCATATGCCTAAATTGAGCAAGATGCCCTAACTAAGGGCAATTGGCTTCTAATGTGTCCAACTAACCCTACACAAGTCTTCCTATACCTTAGGAGGGGCCAATGAGTCACTAAGGACATATTAGAGTCAACACAAAAGGTCAAGTTTGTAACACCCCAAATCCCGATTTGGAGTTCAGGCTGGGTGACACGGCCTGGGACACGGGCATGTCCCAGGGCGTGCCCAGCTCTAGGTACTCGAGTGTGTCGCGAATTCTCGACAAAAGTGCAGTCGACGATCGTCGAGAGGCGATACGGCTAGGGACACGAGCGTGTCCCAGTCTGTGTCCTGCTTGGGATGGTAATCGAATGGCGTTGAGTGTGGCATACGGCCTGTGACACGGGCGTGTCATAGGGGCGTGTTTGGTACATGGCCAAGGATACGGGCATGTTCCTTAGCCATGTCCTTCTCGGGGGAGTTGGTCTTGTGTCGATTGAGGGACACTCCCCTTAACACGGGCGTGTACCTATTTATACGGGCGTGTACCTTATGATACGGGAGTGTCAGGGCTTGATATGGGCATGTCTAAGTCGTGTCCTGGTCTGGATAGAGTTGGTTCCTTAACCGCTTAGGGAACACAGCTTGTGATACGGGCGTATCACAAGCCATGTCAGCCCAAAAATAGATATTTGGTGGCATATCAAGGCCATTCATTTCCTTCTATTTGGATCCTATGGTCCAAGCTCCTTCCTGTTATTATAAGCCCGAGAATTGAGAAGTATTTCTCATTGAAGCTTTGGCCATTCTCTTTCTAAAGAGAAGAGAGAGAGGAGAGCTTTGAGGAGGAGAAGGAGAAGAGATCTGGCTGTCGGAGGAGCGTCAGCGGTCCAACTCAAGATCCGAGGCCAACGTTGTGGAGGCAAGGTCGTCGCGGTGATTTCCAACTAGCTAGTTTCTTCATGGCTCCGAAGCGATCGTCAAGGGTAACGATCTTGAGTGGGGGCTTGAGAGGTCTTGAACCGCAGTTTAGAGGCTGATGCCGATGGCCACCACATTAAGAACCTCTGAGTGGGTGGGCCACCCAACACGTTCAGAGTAGGATCGTTGTGAGCAGTCGATGTGTAGCACTACAAGTGGGGGCTTCGGGCATTCCCAGCGTGTTGCACTACGTGCATAGGTCGACCTGTAGTGCTCATAGTTGCTATGAGGTTAACGCCTCTGATTGGGGTGGGTGCGTGAGGTCTTCAACAGAGGTTTGGAGGCTTATGCCCGGCCAACAAGCTAAGCATCTCGAATCGGTGGTGGGACCCTGAGGATTTCGGTACACCGTAAACGTGCCATGAGTGCACGGAGTGCCTGACATGAAGGCTGGCATTTGTGATGTTTTTGTGTTATATATATATATATGTATATATATATATATATACATACATATATATATATATATTGTGATTACACTGCATGTAGAGAAGGATCCACTGCCCCGGGTAAGGGGTAGTGTTGTTATAATTGGTCAGTTGAATGCTGACCGTTGCATTTTTTTATCACCCTTGGGGTGGACGTCCATATGCAGGTGTTGCGGGCTGACTTCGATTGAGCGGGCTACATCCCTTGCTGCTGTTGCTTGTAGGCCCTTAAAGGCCATGCGAAGCTTTGGATTTCATGTGTGGCCGGCCTATGTGCCGATGTATGAAATCATATTTTATAAAGAGAAACTTGTAAGGCCTTAATTCCGCAAGCGGGGTGCGCTTGTATACATTCCTGGTGTTTTATATAAATGTGATATTTATATAGTAGTGGACATTTATAGATTGAGTTCATGCAAGTAATAATCTTCCGCTAGAATGCTCTGAGTTAGGATGCGTGTAGAAAGGCTTTTGATATTCATAAGTAATTCCCCCGTTTGTCTGTGAAATATAGCGTGGTGCTCCGGCCGGACCCTCTGTTATATTACATGTGATGGATGGAGGCGTTACAAAGTTGACCTAGGTCAACTCTACTCAAGTGTTAGGTCAAGTTGGCTCAAATGGGCTAACCCAAGCTCAAGCCCAAATCCACTTGGGCTAACCTCTTTTTTTATTAACCATATGAGTTTTGGGGTGCAACTTGGCTGAAATAAACATCAAATTTATCCATAGTGAGTAGGAGAGAGAAAGCTCCACATTTCTCTTTATGGAGGAGAAAGAAAGTGAGAAAAGAGGGTCATTCATGGCCATGGAAGGCCAATGGCCTCCTCAATTGTTCTCTTATAACAAGGTTCCTCCTCCCTAGTCAGTTGGGGAAAGGTTGACATCTAAGGCGAGCCACCAAAGTGGTAGGATTCGATTCCACCAATGAAGAAGAGAGAGAAAGAAGAAAGAGAAGGCCATTAATGGCCATAGGAGATCAATAGTTGCTCTACTCACCACCATTTGCTAGATTCATCTTCCCTGGTTAATTAAGAGAACATCAATAGCCATAACCAGCCACATAAGGCTGAATTCAGTGAACCCATGAATGGCCGCAATTTTCCATTCATGGCCATTAATGTCCATTGATGCTACACCCATCCTCTCCCCCCATTTAACCCTTTTATAAGCTTCCCTAGGCCAAGAGAAGAAGTTCCACACTTTACCTAAAGGAGTAGAGCAAGTTGACAGTATTGTTTTAGAGCATCGAAACGCTCCACCACTGGCCATGGCGCCCCACCACCACACTCGTCGGCAAGTTCGGTTACAGGTCCTCCTCTACTCCTCTCTTCGTGGGCTAGATCTTTAAATATTTTAGGAGAGAAATTGGGCTCAATTGAGCCCGTTCGGGTGAGAGAAAAATTCAGTTTTCATGGTTTTTCCAAACTCACGGGTTCGTTGGAAACCGCCCCTCCGGCGGTTGTGCCGCCGCCTGACGATAGGCCCCAGCTCAACGAAGGTGGTAGCGGTGGTGGCCAGCAAGGGAGGTGGCCGGGTGGGCTGGAAGATACCTTCGAGTATGCTCCAGGTCGGGATGATCCCAGCCCTTGGCTGGAGGAAGAAGATGACTAGGAGGCGTTTGATCTGCTTCAAGATCTGTGCTGGATCATATATATTTGTTTTGATTTTTTTGTATTTTCTCTCCTGTTTACTAGGCTATTTTAAATTAAATATTAAAAATAACTAGGGTCCCCTACAGAAACAGTGGTCAACAAGAACTTTGTAGATCTGTGAGTCTAGATTATTTTAAATTTTATTTGAGCCAATTTGGAGTTAAAGTTAGACCTCAGCACCCATTTTGGTGAGGTCTATACATAGGGTTGAGCAGAGGTTGATTTGAGTGCATCCATCAATTCAGCGATCCAAATGACCTGAAATATTGACTGGGGGTCACTCTTATCTATACCAACAACCTAACCAAAAATGGGAATTTTTGGATATACCTTTTTTATAGTTTTTGTAATTACTTAATAAACATAGAATAATTTAATTTGGGGACTTAATTACCTCTAAATTCTCCCAAATTTTGTTGAAAGGTTCTTGGGATCAACATAGATCTTTGTATAAAATTTCATCTCATTTGGAGTTTATTTGGTTTGGATTTTAGTAAACCTTAGCCTTGACCTAAATGGGGTAATTAGGTCAAAGTGTCCCTTGTGGGCTTATGGGGACAAATCACCTCAACAAAGGTTATACTTGGTCAACTGATGTGTTATGTCAGTAAACACCCTCCCATGGATTATGGGGGGTGGGTTTGCCCTAGGACCCTATTTCAAAACCTAAGGTTGAAATTTGGGGGTTTGTGAACGACATTGGGTGATATGTCCTTATATGGACTTAGTGTTTAGTCCATATGATTCTATGGTGGTGAAATGCCATAGTGAGGAATTTGGTGACATTTAGACTTAGGCACAGAATTTAAACCAATTAGGATTAGTTTAGGCCTTTACCTTTTAGGAAAATATTGATGGGACATATGAGCTTGGAACCTTAGGAAATTTTGGCAAGAAGGTTTTTATAACATTATAAGTCTATAGAAATTATTGTAGAATGTTTGGGAGACAGTAGCTTATACTTGTAGTTATAACCTTTGTGTTGCCCCTATTGATGATTTTGATAAAATAGTGGTTAAAATAACTTAGAATGTTATGAAACTTAGTCTGTAATGTTTTCTGATCATAATAAATCTTTGGTAATTTTTGTATAATTGTTGGATTGAGTTTAGTGATGATTCCTTCTTTACATCTATTTATTAGTATTATTTTGAATTAATTAATTATAGATTAATTAATTAATTAATTTTTTTGAATTAATTAAATACAAATTATTATTAAATCTCTTGTATTATTTTGAAATTTAGTGAAATTTGGTGTTCTCAGATATTTTGTCATCTTTTATTGTTCATAAATTTTGGGTGACCATAACGTAAGTAAATCTAGTACTTCATGTTCAAAATTACCCATTGCCTAATGTTTGGAAAATTAAATAAATGCCAAATTAATTAGGAAAATTATAATTTTCTGGATTTAGGCTTAACTTATCATGATATACCCCCATTAAATATCGCAAGGCCGTTGAATGAGAATTTGGAGGACCTTTTATCATGTACATATATCTTAGGTTGGTCTGCATATAGTAAAACTGTAGAAATTATGTATAGCGTTTGAAATGAGCATAGCGAGTTGGGGTTAGTAGTTTACTCGTTTTGGTGAGTGGAAATAGGTCCATCATTCGGAATCATGATGAGAAAAGTGCTGGGTTGACTTTTGTTAAGTGGTGCGCGGGATCGACGAAATATCGTCTTTCCTGTGGAGAGGAAGAGTCAAATACACTAGTGTTAGATCCAATATAACATTAAAAGGAATCTTGGATTGGATATTAACCAATAAAAGTAAGCGTCTTGCGAAAGGGAATGATGTGCTTCAGCTACCATCATAGTTCCAAGTGCCCTTTGAGAGCCCTTCACCGGGAATACCTAAGGCAGTCCAAGGTTAACGTAAACCGTAAGAGTAATTAGAAATACATTAGGATTACACATACACTCACACTCCCGCTATTGTGGGAGTGAGGACGGGTCTCACGAGTGATAGGCTCGTTGGTTTTGGAAATGGGTAGGTTAGCCCGGCGAGCCGATGGCTCTGTAGATAATTATGATGGACGGGATAGTCTGGGAGCTTTGGCTCGGTGGGGGAGTATAATGCTATTGAATGTGCATAAGATAAAAGGTGGCGGGTCTTCGGTATTGGACTTTCATTCATACTGACATCGATACGCTTACTCGGCGGGTGTGGTTTACACTTAGCCAAAGGAATTCTAGTGGAATTGGCCAGCATTAGTACGTGGTGACTCTGGGTTGCCTCCTTCCAGAGGCGTACGTAAGGGCTAGGTTGGGTAGTGTGGATACTCGCCTAGGAGTGGGGGCAGGACCCACTGTCTCCATTTTCCACTACGGAGGTTCCTGGGAGTGCAGCTAGCTGCCCAAACGGGGGGAACTAAAGGTCTGTGTGCATAGAGTCATGTATGTGTGTTACACTTGCATGAATCAAGGCATAACAAATCACTACACTCATACTTGCATATAAACCTGACACCCCTACGTATAAATTGGTATGAGACTTTTTATATGATGAGAGCCTTGCAAAAAAACCCTTAACTTATAGTTTGTATGGGTATTCATATAAGTTAAGATTTCTTGTTTCTTAGTTTACCTTTCATGTACTTATTGCTTATCTACTTGTTTACACTATTTTCTTACTTATAATTATTGTGGCTTTATACTCATGATAGACTAGTTCCGCCGTCACCTGCTTTCTTTATACTCTCCACCATCATTACCTTCCTTTTCCTTCTCCCCGCTCGGTGCCTAGGAGCCATGGGGGAGGGGTGGGGGATGATAGGACTTAGACTTTTTGACTAACGGTCGACGACCATAACATTTCAGGGACTCCGGATAGGAGAAAGGGAGCAGCAGTAGGGGATACAACATAAGCGGAGTACGATGCTCATGGAGATGGGTCTTTCTAGTATAGGAGCACTGGCTACTGGCTCCGTGAGTGATTAGTTTACTTTGCTTCCGCGAGAGTTTATAGTGAGGATTGATGTACTGGGATTGAGCCCGTTTATATTTCTTTGTACTGTTTTACTTCAGTACTTTTATTATCTTGTGGACTTATCGTGGTTTCATATTATATGTGATTTTGGAATTAGTTTTGTCTGAACTGTGTATAAGCTTCTTTCTCTTTGGTGATTGCAAAGACAGGTAGGATCAGTGTTTTGTAGTGGGGACCTTCTCGTGTGTCGGTGTCACTACAAAACGACGATTCTGGGCATAAGACCCCGGTAGTTTAAAAAAAATGGGGTCTTACAAATTAGTATCAGAGGAAACATTGATCCAAAGAGAAGTACTCCACAAAAACCTTAGGCCATCCCTCTTGAGCTTAGTTGATGGACAAACTAGCAGCGGAAGCAATGGTGTGACTATAAGGGGAATCACATGTAAAGGTCCACCTTTCTATAGTTCTACTTGTAAATTAGCTAACAGTTGGAATTCTTCTTTGTAGCCCGCGACAAACCCTGTCCCCTATAGGGAGCACCTATGGCTGCGAAGATCTCATCTCATAATTCTCTAGTCAAGAAGTTAGACTCAACCCACTAGGACACATGACTAACCATGACAACTTATAGTATGCCCTAGTCAGAAATAGACCTTCTGAAAGAACATGGTTAAGGTAAGAAGATATCCAAAGAGAATAAAGGAGGAGTTTAACACGAGAATGGCTACCTAAGACATAAACTCAAGTGTCCCTACGGTCACTATCAAGGATTACTCAAACCAGTTGGACTGCCTTAAGGAGAATTGAGGACATCTATTAATAGAATGGCAGAAGACACTTTGTCTCCACCCTTGTACCAGTAACAGGATTACCCGGAGACAACCACAAAGAAAAACACCAAGGGTCAGATAGGAATTCAAGTTTGGAAGAGACCCATTTGGGATTGGGAACATTTTGACCCTGATAAGGTTATCATAAATGTGACTTAGAGGGCTTAAAGTATGGAGTATATCAACAAGTTTCAGGATGGAACCCCAGATCGAGGGTTGATGCCCTAAGGATTGTGCACCTAGCTAGGATGGATATAATATGTAATATCAAAGATACTTAGCCCAAGGTAGGAAGGGCTTATCTTTTGTTTATTGGGGGCTTATCCTTTGTTTATTAGGCAAACTATTTACTGATTTGGGTTTCCCTTAACCCCATCTAGAAAACCTTGCGTCGTGAACATAGTGAATTTGGAGTAAACCGTATTCGATGCTACTCGTGCGTTGTTGTAGGGATAAGAATCTGATTGGGAAGTGGAGATTTTATAGAGCTGTGGCCTACCCACACAAATGAGAAATCTTATCACCAGAAGTATCGTGTATCTTGGAATATGTAACTCCCTAGAGTGAAGAAAGACGTCGTGGATTTTATGATGCACGGTGAGGTTTGTCGGTTGGTGTTGGACACTACAAGGGTTTCCCACCCACTTCTCGAGTTAGAGTGGAAGTTCGAGAATAGACTGACTGAGGTTGTTGTGGTAACCCTGATACAGTAGTGTGAGTCTTGTGCTACGAGAAGGTTTCGGTGGTCAAGATTATGTAGAGGAACCATGGGCAGGAGGAGCATACCTGTGAGCCACCGGATCTGATGCAGTAGAGGTACGCGGATCTCTCCGGGTAAAGTATACATTAACCTTCCTATGGGATGTTACATTCAGTTACTCTCAGTAGAAACCCAACAGGCCTAACCTGAATTTCTGGAACGAAATTTTTATTTTAGTTTATTGGGATTTGTAACATCACATTTCCAACTAGACCCCTAAGAGTGGTTTTACCATGACTTGGTCATGACAAAACCCTAGGAAGCCCAAGAAGACCAAGTGAGCTTAGACATGAAGGTGGAAACCACCATGGTTTGCAAATAGTAGAATTCTAAACAATAGTTTAGGATGACCGTAGGGCCTCACCATGACTCTATGACCCCACCACAACATCCCTAACCCATTATAGGATCCATTAGAGCCATAAGGATCCATTGGGGTCAACCCAAAGTGGTCAAATTGATCTAAGACCACCATTGGCCTAAATTGGGCAAGGTGCCATAACTAAGGGCAATTGGCCTCTAATGTTCCCAACCAACCCTACCCAAGTCTTCCAAGACCTTAGGAGAGGCCAATGAGTCACTAAGGACATATTGGAGTCAACCCAAAAGGTAAAGTTGACCTAGGTAACCTCTACTCAAGGTTTAGGTCAAGTTGGCTCAAATGGGCTAACCGAAGCTCAAACCCAAATCCACTTGTGCTAACCTCTTTTTTTGTTATCCATATGGGTTAGTGGGGTGCAACTAGGCTGAAATAAACATCAAATTCGTCCATAGTGACTAGTAGAGAGAAAACTCCACATTTCTCTTTTTGGAGGAGAGAGAAAGTGAGAAATGAGGGCTATTCATGGCCATGGAAGGCCAATGGCCTCCTAAATTTTTCTCTCATAGCAAGGTTCCTCGTCCCTAGTCAGTTAGGGGAAGGTTGACAGCCATGGCCAGCCACCAAAGTGGCTGGATTCAATTCCTCCAATAAAGAAGAGAGAGAAAGAGGAAAGAGATGGTCATTAACGACCATAGGAGATCAAGAGTTCCTCTCCTCACCTCCATTTGCTAGATTTGTCTTCCCTGGATAATTAAGAGAACATCAATAGCCATAACAAGCCACATAGGGCTGAATTCAGTGAACCCATGGATGGCCAAAATTTTCCATTCATTGCCATTAATGTCCATTGATGCTACACCTATCCTCTCCGGCCCCCATTTAACCCCTTTAAAAGCTTCCCTAGGCCAAGAGCAGAAGTTTCCACACTTCACCTGAAGAAGCCGAGCAAGTTGACAGTGCTGTTGTAGAGCACAGAAAATCTCCACCACCGGCCATTGCGCACCACCACCACACTCGTCGGCAAGCCCGGTTATAGGTCCTCCTCTACTCCTCTCATCGTGGGCTAGATCTTTAAATCTTTTAGGAGAGAAATCGGGCTCAATTGAGCCCGATCGGGTTGGTGAAAAATTTTGTTTTTCATGGTTTTTCCAACCTCACAGGTTCGCCTGAAACCACCCCTCCGACGGCCGTACCGCCGCCTGGCGATAGCCCCCACCTCAACGAAGGTGGTGGCGGTGGTGGCCGGCCAGGGAGGTGGCCGGGTGGTGCCTTGGAGTAAGCTCTAGGTCAGCCTGATCCAAACCCTTGGCTGGAGGAAGAAGATGATTAGGAGGCGTTGGATCTGCTTCAAGAGTTGTGTTGGATCATATATATTTGTTTTGATTTTTTTGTATTTTCTATCCTATTTATTGTACTTTTTTAAATTAAATATTAAACATACCTAGGGTCTCCTACAGAAAAAGGTGTCAACATAGAATTTGTAGATTTGTTAGTCTAGTTTATCTTAAAATTGATTGGAGTCAATTTGGAGTTCATGTTAAACCTCAGCACTCATTTTGGTGAGGTCTATACATAGGGTTGAGCAAAGGTTGTTTTTAGTGCATCCATCAATCAAGCAATCCAAATGACCTGAAATTTGTACTTGGGGTCACTCTTATCTATACCAGCAACCTATCCAAAAATGAACATTGTTGGTTATAATTTTTTTTATAGTTTTTGTAATTATTTAATAAACCTAGAATAATTTAATTAGGGGACTTAATTACATCCAAATTCTCCCAAATTTTGGTGAGAGATTCTAGGGGTCAATATAGGTCTCTGTATAAAATTTCATTTCATTTGGAGTTTATTTTGTTTGGATTTTAGTAAACCATAGCCTTGACCCAAAAGGGGTAATTAGGTCAAGTGTCCCTTGTGGGCTTAAGGGGCCAAATCACCTCAACAGAGGTTGATACTTGGTCAACTGATGTGTTAAGTCAGTAAACACCCTTCCATGGATTATGGGCTAGCTTAGGGTGGGTTTGCCCTAAGAGCCTAATTCAAACCCTAAGGTTGAACTTTGGGGGTTTGTGAAGGAAATAAGGTGATATGTCCATAGGGAGGAATTTGGTGTCATTTAGACTTAGGCACACAACTTAAACCAATTAGGATTAGTTTAGGCCTTTACCTTTTAGGAAAATATTGATGGGTCATATGACCTTGGATCCTTAGGAAATTTTGGAAGGAAGTTTTTATAACATTATGAGTCTCTAGAAATTATTGTAGAATGTTTGGAAGACAGTAGCTTATACTTGTAGTTATAACCTTTGTGTTGCCCCTATTGATGATTTTGATAAAATAGTGGTTAAAATTACATAGAATGTTATGAAACTTAGTCAGTAATGTTTTGTAATCATATTAAATCTCTGGTAATGTTTGTATAATTTTTGAGTAAAGTTTGGTGATGCTTCCTTCTTTACATCTATTTATTGGTATTATCTTGAATTAATTAATTACAGGTTAATTCATTTATGAAATTTAGTAAAATTTTGTGTTCTCAGATATTTTAGCATCTTGTAGTGTTCATAAATTTTCGGTGGCCATAACTTAAGTAAATCAAGTACTTCATGTTAAAAATTACCCGTTGCCTAATGTTTGGGAAAATTAAATAAATGTCAAATTAAATAGGAAAATTATAATTTTCTGGATTTAGGCTAAACATATCATGATATACCCCCATTAAATATCTCAAGGAAGTTGGATGAGAATTTTGAGCACCTTCTATCATGTACATCATATAGCTTAGGTTAGTCTGCATATATGAAAACTGCAGAAATTATGTACAGTGTTTGAAATGAGTATAGGGAGTTGGGGTTAGTAGTTTATTGGTTTTAGTGAGTGGAAATAGGTTCATCATTATTAATCATGATGAGTAAAGTGCTGGGTTGACTTGTGTTAAGTGGTGGCGGGATCGACGAAATATCGTCTTTACTGTGGAGAGGAAGAGTCAAATACACTACAGTTAGATCTAATATAACATTAAAATAGATCATGGATTGGGTATTAAACAATAAAATTAAGTGCCTTGCGAAAGGGGACGATGGGCTTCAGCTACCATCATAGTTCCTAGTGCCCTGTGAGAGCCCTTCACCGGGAATACCTAGGGCAGTCCAAACTTAACATAAACCACAAGAATAATTAGAAATACTTTAGGATTACACTTACAGTCACACTCTCGGTGTTGTGGGAGTTAAGATGGGTCTCACGACTGGTAGGCTTGGTTGTTGTGGAAATGGGCAGGTTAGCTCGACGAGCCAATGGCTCGGTAGGTAATTGTGACAGACGGGATAGTCCGGGGAGATTAAATCGGTGGGAGAGTATAATACTATTACATGTGCATAAGTTAAAAGGTGGTGGGTCTTTGGTATTGGACTGTCGTTCACACCGACGTCGATACGCTGACTCGGCGGGTGTGGTTTACACTTAGCCAAAGGAAGCCTAATGGATATGGCCAGCATTAGTACGTGGTGACTCATGGTTTTGTCATTCTAGAGGCGTATATAAGGGCTAGGCCTGGTTGTGTGGATACCCGCCTAGGAGAGAGGGGCCCGACCAACTATTTCCTTTTGCCACTATGGGGGTTCCTGTGAGTGAAGCTAGCTGCCCAAAAGGAGGGAACTAAAGATCTGTGCACATAGAGTCGTGTGTGTGTGTTGCACTTGCATGAATCATGGCATAACATTGCACTACACTCATACTTGCAGATAAACCTGACACCCTATTATATAAATTGGTATGAAACTTTTTTTATGATAGGAGTCGTGTAAAAGACCCCTTAACTTATAAGTTTGTATGGGCATTCATATAAGTTAAGGTTTCTTTTTTCTTAGTTTACCTTTCATGTACTTATTACCTATCTACTTTTTTACACTATTTGCTTACTTATAATTGCTGTGGCTTTATGATGGAGATGTTGCAAATGCGGCCGCCATTGATCCCTGTCTGAGCGAGTTTGTGGATTGGGATGATCGTTGTCGCAAGCTCAAGGATGGGATTCTACCACGACGCCAACGCTGCTGCCGCTACATGTTTTGCTCGACGTCCTCCACCATCAAATAAAGATATATAATTATAAATTAAATATTTATAATTATAATTATATATTATTTAGCAATTTAATTATTTTAAGCAATTTTATTTTACGTGTGTATTTTATTTTTTAATTATTTCATTTCATGTGTAATGATGGGTGCTTATAACCATCATATGTTATTTTAATTATTTCATTTCATGTGTTATGATGTGTGCATATAACCATCATGTTTTATTTTATTTATGAAGGGTGGAGATTGAGCGGTGTAGGCTATAAATAGCCATATTTATGAAGGATTTTGGTAGAATTGAAGAATACGAAAAATTGAAAACCTAAATTTGTTTCCCTCCTCCTCTCTCTTTCCCCTTCTCCAAAATTTCGGCCCCCCTTGTCTCTCTCTTCCTCTTGGCCGCCGTCCACCTCTTCCCCTCTCTATCTCGGCGCTCTTTCTCCTTCCCCTCCTCCCTCCTCAAGGTCTCCACCATCTTCTTCTCCCTCCCCCAAAACCGAGCACCTCTCTCTCTACCAAAAAACAACCTAGCAAGCCACCCTCATAGCCACCACCCACTCCCTCCCTTCCATGAAAAAAAAATTCGGCCACCCTCTTCCACCACCAACCTGAGCCCCCTCTTCCCCTTCAACACCTAGCCGACCACCCTATTCAACACCAATGCCAAATCCGACCACCTTTGAATATTTTCCACCACCTTTCCTCTCTCCACTTACCATATATATATTGGCTTCCAAGAATCTCCCTCCCCTAAGGTTATTACAAAAGGAAAATGGCTCGCTTCTTCATCGTCTGGTGCAGATCTGTGGGATCACGTGGAGAATTGAAAATCAACCACCGCCATGAGCATTTCCTCCACTCAATATTGTGGACGGACTTCTTGGGATTGGGTGATGATTCTTAAACCTCTTTTTGTGAGATTTCTTCTTTAATATTTATGAGATTTTTGGTGGAATAGAAGGCTAGTAATTTGTGCTTATATTGAATATTGTGCTTAATTAAAATCTGAATTTTGAAGCATAAATTGTCCGAATATTTTTATATAAATTATTGCTGGTAAGCAACCATCATATTAATTAATTTTTTGGGATTAATTTGGACATAATTTTAAATCTCTACTTTAGTCCGGATTTTTTATTTTGGAATTGTGAATGTTTGCGTATAACTTGATTTGAATTGCTAATTGTCCGGATGGGGTGAGTCCTTTTCGCTTGAGCGAATATTGGCCTTTAGCCATTGTTCAATCTAAAAAATGGGTAGCGTCCCTTTGTGTTGTGCATGGCAATATTAGTTGATCATCGTTAGTATAACTTTTAAAGAACTATTGCTCGCTGCTTAGTCATTTTACATATCGAACTTGAGAGCGCGTAGTTTAAACCGTAGAAAACCTTGGGCCTGCATTACTTTGGTATCAGAGGGAGGTTCACGTCAATTTCCTAATTGGCCCCCTCACTCTTTTGCTTTGAGCACTGACATGCACTTGCCCGATTCATTGCAGAACATATAAATCAATTTTTAAATTTTTTGGTCTGCAAATAGCGGCCTAAATTTTTAAGTTTTTCTCAAAATTCAAAAAAATAAAATTCTGGAAATTCTCCATAATTTTATTAGTAAGAAATCAATAAAATATTTTATTTTTATTAAGGCATTATTTTTATTAAAACGTTATAAAAGTTTAATTTTGGTCTGCAAATAGCGGTCTATATTTTTATTATTCCAGCCAAAATAAAAAAACAAAAAATTTTAATCATCTTCATATTATTTACAGCAAGAAAATAAAAAAAATATATATCTATTACCTTAAGTAATTTGCAGGAACATTTACATCTTCGAAAATTAAATAGGGTCAGGTTGTTTATTCATTACATGTGCACCAATTCCGGGAGAGATACTCTCTCCAGTTCTCACTAAAATGGTCTATGATGTTAATGTTTCCCGATTAAAATGCTCTGATTCCATGTAGAACTTTAGGAAACCAGTTTATTTACCCGTAGTGAATGATAGTCTAGACTTGATTAGGCAACTAATGCCTACCCTAGCCTTGCCATCATACCCTAAGAATTCTAATCTTCGCAAGACTTATCTTCACAATAAGAGTGAGATATTAACCTATGATGGTTATGGGGATCCCAAGTTTTTTAGAGATTGGCTAGAGTGGGTAGAAATCTATTTTGATTGTCACGAATGGGATGACCACCAAATGGTTAACATCGTCCGAGAGCGGTTAATAGGTCGAGCCCGCATGTTTTGGTTAAACGAAGAATGTCGTGTTGGTAGCTATAAAGTTGCTTGGCCACACATGCGTAGCCTACTGTCAAATCAATTTGATCCCGACTACCTACGTACTAATAGCACCATACCCGTTAGTAAGAATAGTTATGGTACTAGACCCGTATTTGCTTATAGGAGTGACCCTACGCCTCAGGATAGATCTTATCCCCAGATAGGTAATAATACGCAAATATGCATATCCAAGTGAACATAAGCCAATTAGACCCAGAAATTTGAATTCGAAAGAGGTTACTACTAGGGTATCTGCTCTGTTAGTATCAATGAATAAGACCATTGAGATAGTAATTGATACCTCTGAGGATTCTGATGTGAATATTGGATCTCTTGATGCTGATGTTTGCAAGCTAGGTGACAGTATTCCTTCTCATACGATAGTTCCTGATGAGTCTGATGATTCTGAAAGTGAGGGAATCCCTAGTGATTTAGAAGACGATGTATGGGATGATTATATTCAGATCTGTGAGAGTATTCCATTTCCTATTACATGCCCTACTAACATTGTGTCTGTTTACCCTAGTATTGAGTGCCCTCTCCATGATACGATCCCCATCGTGTTAAAGCCTACCATCACACCCACTTAGATTATATCTGAGGTATTTGAGGAGCCTGAGAGTGAGGATATCCCAAGTGATATTGTGGATGAGTCACTATCTAAGGGAAGGGTAAATTTGGATGAGTCTATTGTTGTACCGGATGAGAGTTCTTTTATGTCGTTGCAGTTGGGTGAAATTTTTACTGATTTGGATTTTATCCCGGGATTGATTTTATTGACCCTTCCTCCTTTTTATTTGCCCACATTGGTTGACTATTTAGGATGTGGAACCGGTATTCCTAGTCTGAGTTTTTGTGTCACACCCACTTTTTTAGTTCCTACTTTGACGTTGACTCAGAGTGTACATATTACTATGTTGAGCGCACTAGTATTTGGACTATTCACCGCACCTCATAGATATGACTACATATCACTTTTGACAGCTCATTTTTCTGCGTGTCCGTCTACAGTTCCGTCCCCTACTACGACTGACTCTATTTCTTTGGTAATTGTGCCTCTGGATGTGGTGTCCCCTAGATATACTTATATACCACACCCGGTCGCGCCCATTTATCCTCCGCCATTTGATTACCCTAATTTACCCACGTTAGTGACTATAGTTGGGTCCCTTGAGTTGTTTCGCTCGCACATATTTTCAATTCGGGAGGGTCCAATTCAATTGTTTATGATGAGCGGTTCACCTTGGCATATCTTCACGTCAAGCGTGAAAATACTAAAATTGAAATTAAGACTACGGTGTCAGAGCCCATCAAAATCACCTCTGATTATAAGGCTCCCGTGCCACCTTACTTAACCCTCTTATCCTCCGTATTTGGGTCTAGTCATGTAGCAAATGGATTCTCTCCTCATGTATCTTGGATGTTAGTGATTCATTTTAAGTTATGTCGTATGCATTTCCACTCCCTTCCAAGACTGTCTGACGCTGTATTTAGTGATTTGGGTTTAGTCAGGTCAGTCCCCGAGCGGATTCCTTCTGGCTTCGTTAATAAATTAATACGTAGGAACGCCGACCCATCCATGATTATGAAGAACGTCAGATTTCATGCTTTTATTTCAGATTTTTATACAGCATAGGGTGTTTCACTTTATTTCAAGTTTATGGACTTTTTATTGTACGTCTCTGTTCCACGTGAGTGGCTTTCTCCGTGGTTTCTTCCTACCACAAAATTTTCTCTTAGGTTGGGGAGTGTTAGTACTATCGTGTCTAATTTACACATTGACTCCTTGGTTTTGCTTGACACCCTTTTGAGTTTCCTCGGAAGCTTTGTTGTTTCTTTGCCAGACAGGTTGCTAGTGTTGATGGATGTTCATGCTACTACGACATGGATAGGGGGTAAGATTTGCCTCATGTTGCTGCTACTTTCGACTTTTCCCCTCATGGGCCACTCATCGGTGATGAGTTATTTTGAGTGGTGGAGGATTGATGGAGATTTTGTAGATGCGACCGCGATTGATCCCCGTCGGTGCGAGTTCGTAGATTGGGATGATCGTTGTAGCAAGCTCGAGGATGGGATTCTACCACGATGCCAACGCCGCCGCCGCTATATGTTCTGCTCGACATTCGCCACCTTCAAATAAAGATATATAATTATAAATTAAATATTTATAATTATATATCATTTAGCAATTTAATTATTTTAAACAATTTTATTTTACGGGTTTATTTTATGTTTTAATTATTTCATTTCATGTGTAATTATGGGTGTTTCTAACCATCATATGTTGTTTTAATTATTTCATTTCATGTGTTATGATGGGTGCATATAACAATCATATTTTATTTTATTTATGAAGGATGGAGATTGAGTGGTGTAGGCTATAAATAGCCATGGCTATGAAGGATTTTGGAAGAATTGAAGAATATGAAAAATTGAAAAGCTAAATTAGTTTCCCTCCTCCTCCTCTCTCTTTCTCCTTCTCCAAATTTCAGCCCCCCTTGTCTCTCTCTTCCTCTTAGCCGCCGGCCACCTCTTCCCCTCTCTATCTCGGCCCTCTTTCTCCTTCCCCTCCTCCCTCCTCAAGGTCTCCACTATCTTCCTTCTCCCTCCCCAAAAACCAAGCCCCTCTCTCTCTATGAAAATATAACCTAGCCGGCCACCCTCATAGACACCACCCACTCCTTCCCTTTCAAGAAAAAAAATTCGGCCACCCTCATCCACCACTAACTCGAGCCAAACCCGACCACCTTGGAATATTTTCAACACCTAGCCGACCACCCTCTTCATCACCAAATCCAAACCCGACCACCTTGGAATATTTTCCACCACCTTTCCTCTCTCCACTTACCATATATATATTGGCTTCCAAGGATCTCCCTCCCCTAAGGTTATTGCAAAAGGAAAATGGCTCGCGTCTTCATTGTCAGGTGCGGATCCGTGGGTTCTCATGCAGAATAGGAAATCAACCACCGTCGTGAGCGTTTCCTCCACTCAATATTGTGGACGGACTTCTTGGGATTGGGTAATGATTCTTAAACCACTTTTTGTGAGATTTCTTCTTTAATATTTTTGAGATTTTTGGTGGAATAGAAGACTAGTAATTTGTCCTGATTTATATTGAATATTGTGCTTAATTAAAATCTGAATTTTCAAGTATAAAGTGTCCAAATATTTTTATATAAATTGGAGCGGGTAAGCAACCCTCATATTAATTAATTTGTTTGGGATTAATTTGTACTTGATTTTAAATCTCTACTTTAGTACGGATTTTCTTATTTTGGAATTGTGAATGTTTGCGTATAACTTGACTTGAATTTCTAATTGTCCGGATCGGGTGAGTCCTTTTCGCTTGAGCAAACATTGGCCTTTAGCCCCTGTTAAATCTAAAAAAGGGATAGCATCCCTTTGCGTTGTGCATGCCTATATTAGTTGATCATCATTAGTATAACTTTTAAAGCACTATTGCTCACTACGTCGTCAGTTTACTTATCGAACCTGAGAGCGTGTAGTTTAAACCGTATAAACCTTGGGCCTGTATTACATTATACTCATGATAGACTAGTTCCGAAGTCACCTGCTTTCTTTATACTCTCCATCTTAATTAACATCCCTTTCCTTCTCCCCGCTCGGTGCCTAGGAGCCATGGGGGAGGGGTGGGGGATGATAGGACTTAGTCTTTTTGACTAACGGTCGATGACCACAACATTTCAGGGACTCCGGATGGGAGACATGGAGCAGTAGCATGGGATACAACACCAACGAAATATAGTGCTCATGGAGGTGGGCCAGTATAGTACGGGAGCACCGGCTACTTGCTCCATGAGTGATTAGTTTACTTAGCTTCTACGAGAGTTTGTAGTGAGGATTGATGTACCGAGCTTGAGCCTGTTTATATTTCTTTGTACTATTTTACTTCAATACTTTTATTATCTTGTGGACTTATCGTGGTTTCATATTATATGTGATTGTAGACTTAGTTTTATTTAAACTGTGTATAAGCTTCTTTCTCTTTGGTGATCGCAAAAGCCGGCAAGATCATCATTTTGTAGTGGCGACCTTCCCGAGTGTCGGTGTCATCGCAAAATGGCGATTCTGGGCAGAAGACCCCGGTGGTTTAAAAAATACGGGTATTACATACAAAAAGAGGGATTAATCCCTGTCAAATCAGTTATCTTCCATACAATTATGTGGAGATGAATTTTCAAAACATTTAATAGTTTTAATTTTTCATCATGAGATAAAGTTATCAATATAATAACATAAAGTTTTGAGTCCTCCTCTAGAAACAAGTATTCTATATTATCTCGTAATGGTTTTTGTTATAAAATTGGAGGCTCTTCATATGAAGTTTTTAAACGATAACAACCTTACTCTTTTATTTTAAAAATAGGCGCGCAAGTGATCGAATCATCATCAATATTTTCATATGAAATTAAATCTAAATTTTCAACATCATTTTAATGAAAAAGATATGATGAAATATTTTCAGAAAGTAAAATTGAGTCTTCATTAGGTGTAGCCTCTAAGAAAAGACAAGAGGTTTCATTGGAAAGTGTATTTTTCATAGATTAATTAATTGTAAAGGTATCTTCTTCATCTCCGACTCTATGGAGAAGTTTAGAATTACTAATGTCTATAATAGTGCGCGAGGTTACAAAAAGGCACGACCGAGAATAATTAGAATTTATACGTCTTCTTCTATATCATGGATGAACAAAACCGTCGGGATAATAAACTTGTCAACTTGGAAAAGTACATCCTAAAAAATACCCATTGGGTATTTAATAAATTTATCCACCAATTGGATTCTCATCCTCATTGGAATTGAGTCCTTTTTCCTTTGCTTAAAGGCTTCATACTCTTTTTTTAGTTGGGATTTCCTATTATCCCTTACTTCTTATAAGCCATCCCTATATATAATCAGAGTGTCCTATATTTCTTCAACAGTTTGGCGGTTTTTAAAGTTCTGAAATATGGAGTATCAATGACATTGACTATTATGTTCTTCGCTCTTTTATCCATTATAGCCATAACAACCTCATATTTTGTAATTTCTGAGAGATTCTTTGGAACTCTTAGGTTTGCATCAATAGCTGAGACTTTCATGGGGATGAAGAGTCCCTCTTTATTACGTATAAAAATCATGTTGTCAGAGGCCTCCATGAAAAGCCTAACACTTTTCTAATCACTAAGAAGTTTCATGGAGTGCAACTCCTTGTAACTCTCACCAAAAGTCATGGCGTCTAGACTTTTAATATTCTTGAGGATCTAGTTCAGTTGTTATGCATTTTTGAACAACCTAGCTTGATACCACTTGAAAGATTAACCATAGTCTAATCACTAAGAAGTTGAATAGATTTTTTAGTGTTTTTTATCTTTTAAATTATTTTGACTATTCTAGCACACAAAAAATTATAGTGGTTCCCCAATTATGGATACATCCACTTCCCCCTACACCTATCTAGCAGTGTGCTAGACTAGACTAACTTCTTCAATAGATAGATCTCACAATAGAGATTCTACCTTAGTATTCAATAAAGAAGACCTACACTCAGGCTATCAAGGAACTACCACCATCCCTCTATCAAGAGATTTAGACTCAAATCTTCTCGATAGATTGTACCTTAAATTAAAAGGATCCTTCCCTCAGACCCCCGCTAAAATCTTACAATACACTCAGATCAAAATGATCCTACAATTATGAAAGAAAAATAACAAGGACACTTGACTCAAAAGCAACTTATCATAAGACTTATGTAAGAGCACAATTGTGAGGCTTCTTCTTTCTTTATCAAATTTCAAAAAGTATCTTCTTGGAATGGTGGAGTTTGGATCAAGAATTACACTTGTCGAGAGAGTAATCTTCAAGGAAGTTTTGACTCATTACGCCTTAAGAAGATTTCTCTTTAGGGTTAGCCGCCAGAGAAGAGTTGGACTAGAATATATGAATGCTTGAAATCTTTACTACTCATACATATATTTCTCGATCGAAGAAACCCCATAGCTTTTATATGGATTCCACCACCAACGACTAGAATCAAGAATTAATTAGCATTTAGAATTTTCAATAGGAGGCCCTCTGACTAGTGTAACAAACGGTGGAGTTCAAAATGAATTTTTAATAGGCTCATAATTTGCGTCTTCCTTCAAGCATCAGGGCGATATAAAAATCTTTTGGTGGATGTAGTCGATAAGGGCCTTCTAGTGTCTTTCTAATCAATGTAGTCAATATAGTACTTCAAGTCTTTAGCCAATATCATCTAGCTGATGTATTCCTATTCCATCATCCTGTCGATGTAGTCGATGTTTTCAAATTAATATCCAGACAATACAGTTGACATCTTTACTTAACATCTAGATGATGCATTCGACATTTTTACTTAACATCTAAACGATTCAATAGATATTTTACTTCGATTATCCAAACAATATAGACAATATTTCACTTAGTAGAGCTTTGTCGTTGTCTCCAATTCCCTTTGGCAATAGTTGAGTTTTTCTTTGATAATCACATGTCTAATATAAGATTAGGACATAGATTAACATGAGTTTTGCATCTTGACAGATTACAAGGGCAAAACCCTATTTGGGTGACCATAAGCCTGACTCCACATTAGCCATGCATTTTAGTAATTCTTGTCACATCAAACACTAACTTATACATCAAATACATGATGTGTTTATATCTTGATGGCTTCTTCAAATAAGGAATATTGTTATCAATATTCCCAACAGTAATCGAGTTCACTCACAATAATATTGTGAAAAAGCATAGTATTAGTCGTAATGTCATAACAAGGAAAAGGTTACATATTGTTTTGTAAATGATCAATACACGATGAAATCGTTGTTTTAAGGGAAAACTAGTATATCATTGTATTGATAGATAGCACATGACGACATCCTCAAGACATTAAACTTCTACAGTGTTGATGTGCTGCACTCTACTAAAGGAGAAATAATTCTAAGATATTTACCATTATATAGAAAGAAAGTATCATTTTGAAAGCAGTAAGCACAACTAAGAAGGAGCTTTATCATTGTGTTTAGATTACTTATTAACTGAAAAGTTCAGTAAGTCAAAAATGAGGAAGAATCATAATGTTAAATTGAATAGCATCATAATGACACAAAATATTTTTGTGTAAATTCAGAATTTCAGAACATCATGTCATCTGCTCTAAAAGCACAAATTAAATTAGTCTTATCTAGAAAGTTTTCTGAAATGATATTTTTTAATGTTCCTGACCATTATTGATGCTATACATCTATATAAGATGAAGAGATATGGAGGAAACCCTAAATCTATCATTCCAATCAATATAACAATAATCTCTCAAAGAAAACACTGATAGAGTTCACAAAGAAGATGGTGTTGATGTAGGAGATACTCCTTTGGACTCATGAAAATAATAGGGGGTGGAGGAAATTGCATGTAGCTACTCACTAGCGCTCAAGAGAAAAGAGAAATAGGCAAAGCTGCAGATCATGACTTCGCCTGCCTCGACAAATGCCACTCTTGTGGCAGGTTTTCCTTTGATTAATCAAGTGTGATTACAAAGAGAGGGAAAATGTGCAAAGAGATGTGCAAGAAGTAGACTGCAAAGCCTGTGAATCGATTCTGCATCCATTAACAAGAGGGCTCTTGGGTTCGAGTCAGCCAGCTTTGGGTGTGTCACAACCCCCTATTTATAGGCTCGGGGCTTGCCCAAATAGGGAAGGCTAAAATAACCATCTTCCCGGGGTATAGGAGAATCGGGCAGTGGTGACAATATATAAAGGAAAAGAAAAGGTGAAGGCATGAGTCCGCCAAGAAGGGGGCGGACACAGACTCGCGATCTAGCGCCTTTGTCTATTATGATGCTCTGAGAAGATGCCAACCTGGGCGAACTGGACTTTCTGTCTGCCGCTAATGAAGGATACATACGCAATCCGCCAGGCTGAGAGGTGACCTGCGTGGCAAAGAATGCATTGAGATCAAGCTAGCTGCCTATGTGGACTGAGATATGAGACCACCAAGTCCTGCCTAGTGAGTTGAAGATGCCTGATAGATCTAGGGTTAACATAATCCCCGCACATTTTTAAATTTCAAGAGATTTCAAAAATTTTGTCTTAACCACTGAGTCCGCAACTACCATTAATGCTGCCAATGCTATAAATATCCTGAAAAGATCTAGTTCTAATAAAACATCTAGAGCCATGGATCGTTATTCACCAATTTCGATTAACGTTTTAGAGTCTGCCATGTCTGGAATCAGCAAACTTTTCTCTAACATCTCTACCCGTGAGGAGAAGTCAAAACACATATTAAAATAAAATAGGTTGTGAAAAGATCAGCTACTCATGTTAGCATCACTGGAGAACCTTCCAATAAAGGCAAAACCCAAGAACCTAAGAAACCTTCCAGTGTAATGGCGGTGATCAATCCTTCTGCTATTCCTGCGAATAACCCCTTAGATATGGACGTCTTACCGTCCTCTTCTAGGAATATTATGCTATGTATGGACTTGGACGGAGAAGTTCAATCCAGGGAACAACTGCCCTTTGACAAGTGGAGAAGGTTGAGGAGAAAGAGCAGCCAGCATGGGAAGTGTGAACTGTGGGAAATGAAAGGATGATCAAGTGGCAGACTGAAAAATAGCTTTCCACCTCCCTTGGTCTAACTATTATTGATGCTGACTCAGTATGTGAAGGGTTTTTGTTCCTTAGTCAGGCTGTGACAGACATCATGGAGAGAAAAGCCATGGTTCAAAGTTGAAGTAAAGGGTCAAGCCCTCTATTGCTGAGGGTATAGCAAAGAAGTTTCGCTCGATGAAGGAGCCAATCGTATCCACAAAAACTAGAGAAATGAGCTTATAGTTAAGGTCGTGAGATAAACAAGCTTCTGAGAAAGACTTCATCACTCCCAAAGCCACTACTCCGGGAAGTGAGAGCTCGTTATCCCTAGTCAGCCTCTTTACTGACGAGAGATATAGAGCTTTGACAACAAGAAGATCGACGAAATAAACCAGTCCTTGCTTGCGATTCTCCAACACGTCTCTAACCCTGCTCTGACAGATGATGAAGTCCTTGTGCGGGCTGAGAGAAATTTCTTTTGTTTGAGAGGGTGATGAGAAGAGAAAGCTGAGGGAGAGGTTTTTTGCCGAGAAGTAAACCAAGGAGAAGGCGTACTTAGCAACGGAAGTCGTAGATAAAGAGTCTAAGGAATTGCGGGTTGCGGCTGAGCTCTGGAAATTAGGTAAACTCAAACCGACATTAAGGAAAATTAAGTGTCTGCGACTTTACAAATTTCCACCTCAAAAGTCGAAAATGATCATGATTATCATAGGGACCGAAGACATTATCATCTCCACTAGCTTGGCTGCCTTAAGGAGAGCAAAGGCTCAAGAACACTGGAAAAAATGCATAAGTATCTTTGATCCTGAGCGTCAGAGAAGACCTGTCATCGGTAGCTGCAAAATTTATGTAGTAAACCACAGGGATAGCTTGCATCCTATTAGTATTTCTCTTGTATTATCTGTGCCTGCTACGACTAGCTTTGATTTGTTTCTGACTTTGCTTTCTTGTTTCAGAACCAAACCCATCGCCAACCTCTATTAAATCTGGCGAGTTCCTTCCTCCATAAAAACCACCACCCACTGCTAGCGAGATCGTAGCTGGCGAGTCAGCATTTGAAAAGGAAACTGCCGACCTAAACAACAAGTTAGCCCTTTTAGTTTCTACAATGGAGAAGGAGAGGAGGGATTTTTCATAAGAGAAAGAAGCCCTACAGGCTAAGCTGGACAAAGGATCAGATCACCAATATTGTTGTTGCCCTGTAAAAAGAGAAGAAAGAAAGGAAGTAATCAGATGATAATGCTCGCTTCTATAAAGAGAAGTATTTAAGCTTGATCTGGGAAAATAAAAGCCATCAGACTGCTGAGGGGAGTGGTGAAAAGCCTTGATTCCCATATCGCATGACTTTTGGAAAGACCTCGAATCCTTCTGAGTGGTGGGAGCAACCCGTAGCATCCAATGCATTGAGACCGCCTAAGGAGCACTTAGTTCCTTTGAGTAGTGTGAATTTGGAGGCATCCCGAGTGACTCAGACTTTCTATACCATGCACTATCATTTGCAACAGTTGTATGGGATGATCCTTCAAGGAAGTGATCAAGTTGTATCTATGTCCAAAGATCATATGGAGAGACCTGAAAACTATGATCGCCGAGACCGTAGATATCGCAATGACAGAAGATATTATTATTTTTAATTATTTATAATATGGTTCGAATACTTGTTGCTATTGTAATGTATTGAGAAGATATGATTGTTTGATTTAAATATATTTTCTGCGAAATGCTTTTGTTCAAATGTTGTGATCTGTGTGAATTCATATTCTTTCACGCAATATCTTTTCTATATTCGCTTCGTCAAACTATGTGATTTGTCAATGCTAATCGCAGGTTTTTACTACAGCTATGAAATATTTCTACAAACTGTGCGAACTTCTAGATTAAACCATGTGGACTGTCTAGTTATAAGTAGTCCAAATATTCTATAAATCGGTCTTCATTCTAAGTTCAGTGTATGAAATTTTCCCGAAGCAAAAGTCCATGCGGTTTGCTAAAATGGTGTATGTACGAACGGATGCTGCTGGAGCTTACCATGTTGCTGACTTTACGAAATACAAACTATCTAAGGCTGTCTTGAAAGAATTCATTGAAGGATATATGGCGAGCTTACCAGATCTTGTCCCCCTACCCTAAGACCATGAAAGGATTAATTCCTCACTGGTGAACCAGATCACCATCTGGATTTACCATTTCGCATGGGGATTCAAGTTCCTAATTTTGTGGGAGATAGCGGAAATCTTCAAGCATTATGTGGTAGTTCCCAGTCATCTCGCCCCTAATATGAGACCCCCAATCTACATCTATCTCTTCTACTTGTGATCTAAGCGAGTTAATTTCTCCCTGAACATCTTCAGGAAGATATTCTCTATCCGCTCGACCACTCCTTCCGTCGACAAACCATATAAGGGAATCATCTACTTATACTGCATGGGATTGAAAATGGTTAACCGGACAAATAAAGTATAAATATAGACTTCCCACTATCTGATGTTTGAAGGCGACTTAGGCCAAGAACACACCTATCCGTAAGAATGGGCGGATAACAAATTCCAAAGCAATGAGTTATCGAACAGGAATGAGATGATTTTTGATTTTTTGAAGGGCTCCAGGCTCGACATTGATTATTATCTTCAACTGCTGCCGAGCTTGGACATCTTAGCCCGCCAGGAAAGTGAGTAAAGTCTGCGGTCATAAATTTGTGTCCGCATATTCTTTCTAATTCCACCCTACTGACTTACTTCTTCTCTCAGCAACTTTGAAAGTTCCTGCCAATCTTTCGCTGATTCCGAATAGACTAACCTTTACCCAGAGGGAAAGGAAGTATGAAATCACCAAGAAGAGGATAGAAGAAGATGATTCCGTGGAAGACTATTCTTTTTCAGAAACATTCTACCTCCATGACTTCGGAAAACATCAAAAGTTTTTGCGAGGAAATCAGATGATGCAATGGCACAAAAGAGAAAACATGTCTGCGTATCCACATCACTTCCTTCTTGGAAGTCATCCAGACTTACTCGCCACACCCATTTTGTGAGTACCGCAATGTATGGGACAAGAAATATGCGCATTGACTAGTCTGCAATTACTGATCCTTGGATAAGAGATGATTTAAAATGCCATTTCATAACGTTCAGAAAATTTATGAAGACCATATTGCGGTGAAAACCAGACCACACTAGTAATACCACATTATATAGGTGAAGACCATAATGCCTGAGTTAATTCCAAAGGACATAGGGTAAAGATAGCACACAACTTAATTTGATAGGCCGCAAGAATTACTGAAATCATCTAAACAACATAATTTTCTTATAATATCAGCTTGCGAACTAATTGGATAGAGAATGCCGACTATTATTTTAAATTGCAGGTCATATAGAAACGATCATGTTAATATTTGTGAGTTGAGAAAGGCATTGGAGATCACACAAATTCTATCCAGGCCACAAGAATCAGTTTGCTTAGCAGCTGATACCGTATAATATAATGACATTGGTCATATGCGGGCTTAGAGTAATATTGCAGTACACTTATCTAATATGACGGGTCACATAGACTGTATCCAGATTCCAGAATTATATTCGATTACCTTATCATATAACTTTATCCGGCACACGATATGTCGAGAAGACGACCTGTGCAGATAGAAAAGTCTATCCGTTCTCAAGGTATACAGCATATGGCAATAAATTGAACAGATTTAGTATCATAGGTCCCAAAAATAATAACCATCAGTTCTTATGTGCTTGTCGAATAGATATTGCATGCCACATAACTAATAATGCAGGTTGCATAATCAAATCATAAGTAGTTAATGGGTAAAATATGCGATTAATAATATCTCTAAATTCTACGAACTATAGGAAACTGCACCTAACGTTCATAGCATAGGATATTTTAAAATAAAATATCAAGTGCCGTATTTTTCTGGGCCTATTAATATCTTCTACTCACGAAAATTACTATTATTTTATCAAATATAAAAAGAGTGATGTGATTAAACTTTTGAGAGAAATTTAATGAAAAAAAGATTAGCACTTGATCTAGAATCCCTTAAGATTAAAATAAACTTTCATAAAATAATAAATTGCAAGCTTCTAAATTATTAACTTCGACCATGGAGATTTCCAAAATATGAATGCGCCTATCTCAAGAATACATTCTCTACTAACCTTCTGTTGATCGATTAAGACCCCTCGACCAATCGAAACCTCTAAGCTTGCTTTAAGCAGTGAATCCCACTATTGGATTTGACTCCAATTCGGAAGATTTATGTCATCCTCTCTCGAGGAGTGCATGCAACTCTTTTTCACTTTGAGTGATCTCCTCGTATCCACAACCACTCTTCAAAATCTAGGATATAGATCTAGGATTGAGAATAATGTTTGCGATACGTTTAAATTATCTTCTCGTATCCACGACCTCTCAGTAAAATTTAGGATACAGATTTTGGATCAGACTCGCAACACTAGAATTCGAATAAATAAGAATGAAAGATAAATCGAAGTGAATAATAGAGAGATTGACAATTTTGAGAAAAATAAAGAAATTTTATTTCATTCCAATGTTCATCATGATCAAGTGCTAAATGGAGTTTAGCTACTAATCATGACAAAGGAATTACATGAAATGGTAGAGAGAGACATGATAAAAATAAAAGAGTAATTGAATTAAAACAAACAAATCTAGAGAATACACTATGAAATGGAAAATACAGAAAATAAATGCAAAACTACTAAATAATAAACTCTAAAATTGTCCTCCCTAGCTCTTGGTCTTGCCTGGAATTTATAGTGAACTTTGCTAGTGAGTCACACCCTTAGATCACGACAGTGATCTAGGGTGTGTAAGATACGGAACATACGTCTTGAAAGCCCGGGACTGTTGGGGGAAAATCATCAAAATTGAGTTAATCAACGGGTCCTGCCTCTTGGTCATACCCGTGATCTAGGGCGTGTCTTGACTGTTACTGAAAATAGTGGGAACACAAAATAGAGGGAGTTATTCTAGCAGTTGCAGAAGAGGAAACTTGCTCTTGGTCACGCCCGTGATCTAGGTCCTGCCTCTTGGTCACGCCCCTGACCAAGGGCGTGTAACTCAAATATCATATAGAGGAAACTGGCTTCTAAATGGCTGAGTCATGCCCCTAAGCTGGTGTCATGCCTATGGGTCACGCCCGTGACCTAGTTTGTGTAACTTTAATCTAACGTGATATTAAATCTAGAGCTCTAGCGGCGCGTCATGCCCGTGATATGAGTCACACACTATGTCACACCCGTGATTGGGGGCGTGTACTTTTAAATGACATGGAAATTAGATCTAGAACATCTGGAGATAGACACAGCCATGACAAATGTCACGCCCCGTAGTCACGCCTATGACCCTGGGGCATCTACTTGGAAATTTTCCAGATTTTCTCAAAATCTTCTTTTGATCAATACTTCTAGCTCCAAAATATTATTTGTAGCCCAGATTAACCTGAAATATAAAAAGAAAGTAGTTTATACATTTATTAAAATAAAAATAAAAATAATTTAATATTTATTAAATAAATACTATATTAAAAAAACTATAAGTAATGATCTATCAAAAACCCCCATACTTAAACTTTTGCTTTTCTAGAGCAAAAATATGAGAAATATTCATAAGATATTAATGTAATTTTTAATTAAACTAAAATTTATTAAACAAAAAGAAAGCTAAAAAAAATTTAGGGATTCAAAGATTAAGTCCTAAATTATGAAATAAAAATGAAAAGAGTGAAATATTTAGCAATGATTTCACTAATGAATTAATTAGCATTTAAAATTGATTAATTAGCAACAAAATAAGATTAAAATTATTAACACCCTTAACCAAAAAGAGACTTGAAGAAAAAATACAAAATACTACTTATGCTCTCTTAGTATTATAATCAAACTCTAAAACAATTATATTTGCTAATAGGATTTGGGGAAACAAGTAAAATGATGAGATTTTTCATTTGAGGTGATGAATTTTATTCTCTCACCCCACACATTTTTTAATTTTCCTTTTTTTTGATATTTGCATATGTTTACTAAGAAAATGATGAATTCTTTCTCTCATTTTCCATAACCTATGAACATTTTTTTCTCTCTTCAAATAAAAACAAAAATGATTGGGAGTAATGAATTTTATCCTCTTACTCCATCTTTATATTCTTGGGGGTTGCATATGTTTACCAAGGAATGCTTGGTTCCCATGGCATATGATCTAACAATAAAAAAATAAATGCATATGTTTACCAATGGATGATGAATTTTATCCTCTTATTCTCATGATAAATGATCTAATAAGAAGGGAAAGGCTATGCAACTTATAGAGTAAAATAAAAACTTAGAGAGCAATTATAGTAAATTAAATTTCCTAAGAATCTTAAAGCTTGAAGTGAATATAATTGGAATCTAAATTTTTTTTAAGAAAAGTACAACAAAATTGAAACTAATTAGAAAAATAAGTGAAAATGAGCTAAAGAAATTAATCTAAACAAATTGAATTCATGAGATATTTTCTTTAAAATTAAATCACCTAATTTTTTTCCCTAGTAGCAAATAAAAAATTATAAAAATTTTATAAATAAACTCAAATTAAATTTCTAAAAATAACCAAGAAATTAAGAAAGGGTTTATTTCCTAATTTGTTTTTGTTATTACAATGACTTCTCGAGGACTACCCAATGACGGGTTCGCAAGATACTATGCAGTTTTGTTGAATGAAAGCTGAAAGTCTTGTTTTCAAGGTTAGCTAAACACCTAGAGGGGGGTGAATAGGTTTTTGTCTTTATTTTACCCTTTTCTAATTTGTTATCAGATTTTTGTGCCAGGGATTAGGTTATTTATCAGCTTTCAAGAACATAAACAGATGACACAACAATTTTATAATGGTTCCCCAATTTTAGGTACATCCACTATCCCTCTGCGCCAATCTAACAGTGTGTTAGATTCGGCTCTCCCTCCAAAACAAAACTACTTAATAGCTTACAATACAGATCCCGCAGGACCACATAGGTCACACAGACCTAACAATTAGGCACTAAGCCAACCCTCAGGTCATAATGACTTTCATCTTGCACGAAGCTAAACACAGGTCATAAAGACCTTAGTCTTTATAAAACGGGCTTACAACTCCGGATTCACCAAGAATATTTACACAAGAAAGAAATAGAGAAAGATTATATGATTAGACACCAGATTTTCCCATTGTAGAAAAATTCTAGAAAAATTCCCATTGTAGCCTTAGCTTCAAATTTTCTAAGATGTTTCTTGTCATTATTGTGAATATAACATATACACCCAAATACTTTAAAATAGGTTATTATAGGTTTCTTCCCTTTGAGTAGTTAATAGGGAGTCTTAAGCTTTAGTTTATGTATTAAACTTCTATTCAGGACATAGTTTGCTGTGCTTACAGCCTCTGCCCAAAAAGATAGGGGCATGTAGGCATCTGCAAGTAATGTACCTGCATCTTTAATGAGTGTTCTATTCTTCCTTTCAACTACCCCATTTTGTTGAGGAGTTCGTGGAGCTAAGAAACAATGTCTGATACCTTCCTTCTCAAAGAACTCTAGCATAAGAAGAGAGTCAAACTCTGTGCCATGATCACTTCTGATCAATGCAACTTGAGTAGAGTGCTCAATCTGTATGTTCTTGAGAAAATCTGTGAGAACTTTAAAAGTATCTGACTTAGTTCTCAAGAAGAAAACCCATGTGAATCTGGAGAAGTCATTGATAAGTTGTAATTATACCTACTTTTATAGTATTGTTATTATGATATTTTACTTTATTTTTGCCCTTTTTTGTTTGTTTTGTTTATAAATTGTTCATATTTTGTAAATTTTATTTCTAACTTAGTTATTTTTGTTTTCCAGAAAAATTCAGAAAAAAGTCAAAAATTTGACTTGACACGCCCGTGTCATTGCCCGACACGCCCGTATCATTGCACTCAATGCCTTCGGCCAGTCGACACTCAATGATTTTACTATTCAACACTCAACGCCATCATGTCACGCCCGTGTCCAAGACCGTCACGCCCGTGTCCAAGACCGTCACGCCCGTGTCGATGTCGACACTCAACTCTTTTTCACACTCAATGCTGCCGACATCAGAACTGCCAGCTGTCAAAGTCACGCCCACCGACACGCCCGTGACCAAGCCTGTAACGCCCGTGACAGACACATGTCACCTTCCCGAACCTTCCAAAATGCACCAGCTCGCCAGAAGAAGCCTAGTCAAACACGGCAGCTGTGACACGCCCCCTGTCACGCCCGTGACCAGGGCGTGTCACACCCGAAATTTTGCCTATAAATAAAAAAATTTTGTAATGCCCAAGGGTTCACTTTTTTGAGCCAATTTTAGTGTTTATTCTTGTGGGCTGCCCTTGGTGTTTCCAATCCAATGTAAGGAGAACTTTCTCCCCCTCCCTTTTTATGTTTGTTTTAGCTTTCTCTTTAGCTTTGTAATAGTTTGTAATAGCTTTAATTATTGAAATAAAAATTATGTTCTTTCTTTTTTCTCACTGCTTGGATTGAAAATGGATTTGGGTGGCTCATTTTTCTTCTTCTTTTTATCCTTATGTTCATCTTTGTTCATCTTTATGAAAAAGTGTGTGTGTGTGTATGAGAGTAATTGGTTTTTTTATGCTCTTAGTTAGTTGTCATGATAGGTTTTATTCTAGGGTTTTATCAAAAAATTGAGTCGTTATAATAGAAAATTTTAGTTTAAGTCTTCTTTTTTAAAAAATCAAAGTTGTATTGAAATTTTTTTAAAAGCTAATATTTTCATTCCTATGAAATTGTAAAAGAGGTTTTAAAGTGTTTTGTTTTTTTTTACTTAGCTTTGTTTTAGGATTGTAAAATCTTTTTGTTCCTTTAATTTTAATTTTCACTTTTTCATCACTTTTATGAAATCCTAAGGATACAAATATGAACGTTTCAATTTTTCAACAACTTTGATTTCAGCTTTATTTTCAAAAAACTTTTGCTTCTTTAATTTTTATTTCATCTTTTTATTTGTTTTTGGCATGTTGTAATGGTAGACAAGTTGTAGTTTTAATTTTTAGATAACTTTCATTTTTGTGTTGCTTTTATGTGTGTGTGAGTGTATGAGTTAAAATTTCATGCTTTCTTTTATGCCTTCTTCAATCATGTAGAGTGTGTGAGTGTAGGTGAAAACTTTTATTGCTTTGTTTTAATGTTTTCTTCAATTATGTAGAGTGCGTGCGTGTAGGTTATAATTTTATTGCTTTCATTCTCCCGCCCACTCATTTGAGCCGGGACTCGCAATTTTATCGCTTCCTCAATTATGTAGAGTGTGTGTGTGTGTGCGCATCTATTTCCGCCTACTCGTTAAGAGTTAAACGATGCTCTGCTTTAATTTTGCGCCCACTCATTTGAGTGGGACTTGTTATTTTCATTTTTTGTAACTTAGTTTCTTTTTATTTATGCATTTATTTCCACCTACTCGTTAAGAGTAAAATGGCGCATTGCTTTAATTTACCACCTACTCTGTTTTGAGTAGGACTTGTACTTGCATTTATTTCTCGTCTACTCATTCGAGTAGGACTTGCTTTATTTAATTTCTTTATGGTTTTGAAGTGTGCGTGAGTGCCTGCATCAATTAGCTTTTTTTCAATTTTCTCTAAACGCCTTGTTTTTCTATATTTTCTCTTATAATTGTTTAGTACTTAATTTCAAACTCACGTTTCACTACAAATAATAAAGCCGTCCCCATACAGTGGCTAATCTCTATTAGCCTTCGGCATCGAAGAGCATTGGGACATATAAAATGATTTGAAATAAATAATGAACTTTATTTTTATTTTAATTAAAGGACTTAAGGTTTGCCCCGGGTTAACGACGCATTGGACCACATAATCAATGTGCGGGATCTATTTCCGTTATCCATACGCAACGCCGAGAGGCTGCACGTATGGACCGATCCCCCTTGGGTAAAGAGAACTGCGTACACCCCCTGGAATGAGGAGAAGCGTAGTTCTGCCGGATTGGGTTCCCCACCCAATAGCGGGGTTCTTAGCGTAATGCGGGAGTTAAGGGGAATCCTTCATCAGACTAAGATTCGGTCGAAAAGCCTTAGCGTCCAGGTGAGCGATATCCCTAGACCCAGGTGAGCTCATGTCTATGGAACCTCCACGGCCAAGTGCCTTTTATTAATTTAAAAAATAAGTTCAATAATTGTTAAGAATTATTTTCGTCTTAATCCGATTCGATGCCGAGCGTTAACCCGTAATCGAATTAATCTAAGTAAAATTCTTCTCTCTTTTCTTTCCGCCTTAATTAACTAAATATATCACCTTACTGATAGTAAGATAATAGTCTTCCTGGAAGAGTAGATATAATCAACGCGCCCCCTAGAACAATACGAACTCGGTATTCTCCCGAATACCGAGTACTACACGATAGGTGCACTTGCCTCCTCCCGTTATAAAACTCGATCTTCTAACCGGCCCGCGGAATTAGACCATTTCGAACCAACCACAGTCGGTCTCTATTCTGCGGCCATCAAGTTTTTGGTGCCATTGCCGGGGAGCACGGTCGTTATATCAAATCCGGGACTCTATTAATTTTACTTTATTTTTTTTAAAAAAATTTATAACAACAAAAAAAAATCCTTCCCCCTTTGGTTTTTTAGGGTGTATGACCCGTGGACAACCTTCGAGTTCTGAAAATCCTTAATTCGACCCTGAGATCGACCGCTCTCTTGCGTGTATCGGATCTCTACGTCAAATTCCCCTTTTAGACCCGAAAGAATCCACCGGAGAACCCTCTTTCTCTTCTATGGCCGACCCAAATAATGCCCAAGCGGTCAAGCGTACGATGTCTTAATACGCTTGACCCAACTTGGATGATACGGGGTCAAGTATTGTTCGGCCTGCTGTGGAGAACAATAATTTTTAAATTAAGTCAAGTGTTATACAAATGATCCAAAATGTCGTGCAGTTCAACGGACATCCGGATGAGGACCCAAATAACCACTAGTCTAATTTTTTAGAAATTTGCAATACTTTCAAGATAAATGGCGTCACTGATGACGCCATTCGTTTGCACCTCTTTCCCTTCTCCCTTAAGTCCTAGGCCAAGGAGTGGTTGGTCTCCCTCCTGCGGGGATCCATCACGACCTGGGCAGAGTTGGCAGAGAAATTCCTTACTAAATATTTTCCGCCCACAAAAACTGCTAGATTGCGGGCGGACATATCCTCCTTTGTGCAAAACGACTCCGAGTCTCTTTATGAGACTTGGGAGTGTTTTAAGGAATTTCTCCATCGGTGCCCGCACCACGCGCTGCCAACATGGTTGTAGGTATAGATTTTTTATAATGGACTGAACAGTCAGACGCGTCAAATGATTGACGCGGTTGCCGGGGGCACTCTGAATAATAAGACCCCCGAGGTCGCCCAGGCTCTTTTCGAAGAAATGGCTATGAACGCCTACCAGTGGAATGTCCCGCGGGCGCGCCAGAAGCAGGTGGGCCTTTATGAAGTGGATGCCACTGCTTAGCTAGCCCTTCAAGTCGAAAGGCTAACTAAGCAGGTGGCGGAGATGTTTGTTGCCTCCTCCACTCCGCCTTGTTTTCTCCCCCCTAATGCCTGCGTGGTCGACGAGTTCGTGGACTACATGGGGAATCCGGTGCGTCCCTCCTTTGAAAACAACCCTTATAGTAGCCACTATAATCCGGGTTGGAGGAACCACCCGAATTTCTCATGGAGTAACCCGAATAACGCACAACGCCCTTCTCCCCCTCCTTTTGCGCTCTTTTTTCCGTCCCCTCCTCTGAAGCCTCTTCCGGTGGAGGAAACTTTTAATCGATATGTTGCGTCCAACGAGTCCAATATCCGAAACATCACCGGATCGCTTAAAAATTTAGAAATACAGGTTGGACAGTGTTAACCCGGAATCCGCGACTAGTTCTCCGGGTTTAAGGGTCCGGGCGGCTTGTTCTTTCTAGCCGCCATTCTCAGTAAACCGGCCTGTCCTTGCCCAAGCCGCGTGACCTATGGCCCAGGTCGACCGTCAGAGGGAGTCCAGATCAGCTTGTCCATAAGCCAGGACTCTCAACTCGCCGGAGGAAGCCCGCCAGGCCGCGCAGCCTTTCCTCTGCCAGCTTTTCTTTCTTGGTTGCTTCCCGTCACCGCTGCCCGGTTCTCCTGTACCCCGGGCAGCCGGTAATTTTAGCCCTGCCCATTTGGGAAGGCCCCCAAGCCTATAAATAGGAGGCGGGAGTACACCCAAAGCACGCTGACTCGAGTCCAAGAGCTCGCTTGTTAAGAGCTGCGACCTCGATTCTAGTCCTTTGTGGTCTATTATCCGGCCGGCTTCTTCTTTTCTTCTTTCCTTTTTAAGGGTAATCGCTTAATTTCTTATAAAAGGAAAGCCCGCCGCAGGAGAGGCATTCAGGCCGCGGCGGGCGAACTCTGGTGTTGCCGCTGGTAGCGGCCATTTGTCTCTTTTTTCTATCCGGTCTTATCCGCCATTCCTAGCCGCTAGTAACCGGCTAACCGACAGTCTTTTCCCTATACCTTTCCCCAGTGCTCGAACGGTAAGCTGGTGGTGCCTGAGTCCGTCGCATTTCGAGCATCAACAGTTAACATGCGACATTCAGATCACGGCTGGCCGATGAAAATCTGCAGCTTGATATTGTCAGACCGCTCGACCGCTAGAGCTTAGCGGATAATCGAGCAAGCAGCGGGAAGGGCAGTTAACCTGTTCAGTAACCGCTTGCCATTCTATCCGCTCGGTCAAACTGCAGCTGTTCGGCGGTCTCTAGATACGTGTTGGTTGTCATCTATTATTTGCAATGAATCTCCCGAGGAATGACAGTAATTTCTTATCGTCTACTCGGGATCTCTTAGAGAGGGAAGAGGAAGTTTCTTTTCCGTTCATTGATCAAATTCGCTGCGATACCGTTGCTGATGATTTCAGAGAGCCTCGCTTGTCACGCTATTCTGGGATTAGTGATCCAATTTCACATCTACAAGCATTTGAAGCGGCTGTTTCTTTAAAAGCTGTGTCGGATGGAATCAAGTGTAAGCTTTTTCTAATGACCTTCGACGGTCTTGCTCAGGAATGGTTTCATTGTTTGCCTTCTCGGTCTATCACTTGCTTCTGGGATTTTCAAAAACAGTTCCTGTTGAGATTCGATACCTTCAGGAAGCGGAAGAGAAACCCAGTAGCTCTTTTTCAAATCAAGCAGGAAGTTGACAAGTCTACTGCTCATTTCGTTGATCGATTTCAAAAGGAAACGCTCGATATCGTTAATATTCATCCAGACTTTTACAAATATGCCTTGATAAGTGGACTTCGAGAAGGTCCTCTAAAATTTAAAGTTAGCAAAAAAGAGCCAAAGACTTATGGGGATCTTATTAAAATAGCTAATCGATTCATAATGGGTGAAGCAGCAAATGCTAACTATATATCTTTCTTGAATAAGATGGCTAGGGGACATCATAAAAATTCTTGTCATCAACCTGGTTCTTCCCAAAACTCTTCGAAACTTCCACAACAGGATAAATCATCCGAGTTTGTGGAAGCTTGTCCTATCATGTCTTTTGATCCAAAACACTCAAGTATGAAAGGTATTCAGACAGGTACGTCAAGTTCAAAATTTCTATGGAAGATCTTCTGCCAATTCTTGCTAGTACGAAAGAATTTAAAAAGCCTCGACGTATGAAATCAAAGATTGAACATCGACACGGGGAACTTTTTTGTCAATATCATAAGGATATTGGTCACAATGCAGAAGATTTTCGGGCTCTCCGGAAACTAGCAGATCAATTCGCAAAGGCAGGGAAATTACAAGACTATGTTGTCCTATGATCCTCCAACATATTTTCCACTGACAAAGCAGATGTTGCAAATGAAGATTCTGTTGTTAGATAGTGGAAGTGTTTGAAGTGATCTTGTTTGTCTTTCGTTTATATGTTTCGTGTATCTCGCATGTGTTCGGAGTTTCTTGCGTTTGTTTCTTTTCTTTTGATAATGGCAGTTGTAATAGATATAGCAGCAAATCGGTCCTCACCAGCATCCAGCTTCATAAATATATCTCAACAATCGTCGACAATTGGGTTCAATCAGGCTTCAAGCCCATATCATTTTACTAAGTTTTCCACTAGAAATAAGCATTCATATGCTCTCTAAATTCTGCTTCTTAGCTTTACATTTAACATTGACATGCGTATGTGGACATTTACTTATAAAATAATAAATAATAATAATACTTATTTGGCCCTCCACATCCCGCACGACATCAGTCGCAGATGTGTAGCGGCAACCCTGCTCGACATCAGTCGCCAATATAAACCCCGCTCGAATCATTCGCAGATGAGTTAAAATGAGATCTTCTTTAGGAGAGTTGCGACTCTTGTTCTATGTTGTAAGACAGTGCAGGCAGAATTTTTGTTATCCTTTCAACCTGCGAATTATGGTGGTAGATAAATTATGGTTTTCTTATATTATTATTATTATTATGCTGATCAGTTCATAGACCTCGCAATTATTTGTTCCAGCTTATCCACCATCTCACGGTCTTACAGTCTAGTCAATTTACATTACACAATGCGCAGACCGCGCGGTTACATATTCCGGTTTGTTTTATTCGGCTAATGGCATTTCTGCCGGTTTATTACTAATAAACTCAGGAATTCGGCCGACTTGATTCTGTCAGAGGATTCCAGTCCGCCGGCTTATGGTATTTATCTCTACCCTTGAGTAATTTTCAGATTAGAAGCGTGGTCTACATTAATGTTCGGACAGGCCGCCACCATCAGCTTGATTATTAAAGTTTCTTATCAGTCTATTTTCTTAGCCGAGCGGCTTATTGATCGATATATACCTGTTTGATCTCCAATTAAGCTATGGACTATCAGCAATCAACTATATTAGTCGTGCGACCTCACATTGCATGTAAATGATAGCCGGCAACAGCAGAACTGCTTTACCTTCTTGCCTTTGCATGTCCAAAACCACAATAGGCTACTAGTATTCTATTCGGGTTTAACCGGAATACTTATTATTCGGTGAAGTCATCAATGAGATTTCTTAAGTCGAAAACGAGTAAGAAAAATTAAACCGCATATATAAGCAAGTAAGTAAAATTGCAGTACAATGGATTTTCATAAAAGGTAAAATGTTTTCATTTTTACTGTCAAGTACAAAAAGTAGACCGCATGGTTTACAAAAACATACCGCTGGTCTCAAAAAGATGGAAAATTATTACAAGTATTTTTTCCTAGCTATCCGGCTTTAGTCTTTTAGACGCAGGAGCGCCGGAGTCCGATTCACCATCGACATCGACCTCGGACGGCGAGTATTCGCTGCTGTCGGACGAAGACGCGTGCGAACTGCCGGACTCCCCGGTCTCTGACCCAGCGGCATCAACCCGTGCGGTCTCAGACGCTTGACCGCCGGTTCCTGAAGAAGCGGTCTCGCTCTCGCTTCCTTCGTTGTGCTCCTCTTCATCTTCTGCCTTGCCCTCGCCCTCTCCATCGACCTTCTCCTTCCCTTCAGCAATAGATAAACCGCGACCACCCATTTCTTTAAGGGTGGATACAGGTCGGCGCAGGTGAAGTCGGTGAATCCCGGGGCGAGGCCGCCACGATCTCGAAGGCATTTCAGCGCTCCGTCGATCCCTGGACAAGCTGCGTAAAGACCGCGTCCTGAAAGCCGAGTTGCCGGATCATACACTTCTGCAAAGGAACAAAGGTCATTCCGAGCAGCTTGTTAAATCAGGCCGG